>OZ010614.1:62470134-62682634 GCA_963932145.1 Acanthosepion lycidas
AAGTATGTCTCCGATATTGTGTACTTTATCCCATAATTACATCATACCTTAAAACTTTATTCCTCCATATATATATATATATATATATATATATATATATATATATATATATATATATACCACGGAATATGTGATCGACCGGCGCTATATCGAGTCTGATTCGCTACCACTTCGTCACCGAGGCCCGTTGGTACAGTTGGTATGACGTTTGCTTGATAACGTAACTGCTGATAAGTCCCAAATATAGGACGAAACGGCCGTCCAGTGCTTTCTGCATTCTGCCGAGGTTTCTTCTAGACTCGACGAATTATTTAATTATTATTATCTCAAATCTTCTTAATAATTTCTATCACTTGTATATCTTTGCTTGAAACGGCTTCTATTGCTCTGGTTAGAGCGGCTTGGTGATGATAGTCGGGGCTCGTGTGGGGGGCACAGTCATATGAGTAAAAGAGAAACTCGGATGAGTTCCACCACGTAATATGTGATCGAGCGGCGCTATATCAAGTCTAACTCGCTACCTATTGGTCACCGAGGCCCGTTGGAACAGTTGCCTGATAACGTAACTATCCGGGTTTCAATTATCGGTAGTGGATGCGCACTGCTGATGAGTTCCAAACTATGGGATGAAACGGCCGTACCATGCTTTCTGCATGGTATGGAGGTTTCTTCTAGACTCAATCAATTACTTAATTGTAATTATCTCAAATCCTCCTAATTGTTATCACAGATAGATAAATAGATAGATAGATATTTTTTATACTCGGTGTTATGTTTTCGGATTACTTTTTTAATTTGTAGGTCTGATAAATTGGATCGTGATTACGATTCCAATGTAATAAATTATAACCATGGAATATTGAGCCTTTATATATATATATATATATATATATATATATATATATATATATATATATATATATATATATATATATATATTATGAAATGGACAAAGTCCGACGATTATTTTTTATGTTTATACATTCTTTTTATCGATACAAATATTTAAGTAAATGCTCTTTTTATAATAAACAGTATTAACAACATTTACCGGCCTGAATGTCCGAGAAAATTTCATAGAAAATATGCGTCCTCCGACAGGAATCGAACCTGTATCCTATACGGAACCGTCATATAGCCTGACGTTCCTTAAGCGATTGGGTCACAGAGTAGCGTTCGGTTAGCAAGCTATTCGTAACAGGAAGAGCTAGGTACTTACTGGAGTAGTACAGATCACCAACCAACCAGCCAGCCACCGATGTCTCCAACACGCTGTGGTTTTTGAGAGGTAAAAGAAGTTAGGAGGAAAATGGTAGACTTTCTCACCCCCAACGCCGTTCGTCACAGATTTAAATTGTTCCTGTGTAGCCATGATCTGAGAAACAACTAATACCCCCTCATGGCCTTGATCTAGGACCGGCTGGCTTCTCTGCAAGAAGCGCTGTGGAACAGACTCCTGACAGGATCCTTTCCCGACCGTAGCCATCATAACCTCTTCAAGTCTTGGGTTTCCTGCTTTCTCTAACGCTCATACAAGTAACGCTCTACCTCGAGTGGTTCTTGGGCCTTGTGAACATTGATATAAAATAATCTATAGAAGATCACGTAGACATGAGCTGAGAAAGGATCAATATCACCTCTCTCTCGACATCTCCTTGACGTCACCCCCCATGGCATGTAATTGATTTATCTTACGTCTTGTGCTGGATGTAAATTGTCGTAGAATCTGGTTAAAGAGACAGAGAGAGTGAGAAGGAGGGAGGGTGAACGAGAAAGTGAGAGTGAGCAAGAGACAGAAAGTGATTGTGAGCAAGAGGGAGAAAGTCAGAGTTTGCAACAGTGCGAGAGAAAATGCAAGTACTCTCCGCAAAACGTTGAGAGAATTCTAATTAAGCAGGAAATAATTAGCTAATCATCTCTCTACGGCATGCTCCGTGTAAGTACTTATCTAGTCTTCCATAATCAGGCTCAAGGCCACTGTAACTGAGCACTTATACGTGATTCAGCTCACTTTTAGTACTCTGAGAGGACATGCTATTTCTACGGCAAAATCCCAAAGTTTATTTTTAATCTTTCACTCCAAGTAAGGCGATATTGCCACTAAGACGGAAGGGCGGTTACTAGAAGTGAAAGAGAACGTGAAGACTTTAGTAAGGAGAAAGGACAATAAAAGAACAGATCTCAAGAAGAAAGAAAATGATGATTTTTCTTGCATTTAAAATCGTAGGTGGGAGGAAAGCAAGAAATTAGAAGAGTGTTCCACATGCAAAAAGTGGGAGAAAAACTAATTAGAATTGAACTTATAGTTACATCTAGCTAGTTCGACAGTAAAACGGCAAAGCCTACTTTCTTGTAGCAGAAACTGTAGTTATCCGGGAAGAAATGAAACGGAAGTTATTTCCTTAGGCATGAAATCGGGAATAGAAACTGTAGGAGTAAAAATTAGCGGTTGCATTTAACTATTTCAGCAGTAAAAGGGTGGGACCTAATTGCCAATCTAGTAGCACGCTTAAATTCATATAGTCAGGACACCATGGAAAAATCTCGTGAAAGCAGTTGCCATGAAAATATTTATAGAAAAGACAGAGGGTAGCCACATCATGCCGGTGAGAAAGTGACTGAAGTTGAGATGTCAAGTCTGGATCGATTGCATTATAGATCCTTCTTTGGATTTTGTCAAGGATCGCGAGATGTACAGCACCCGACCAGATATGGCAACAGTCTTCAATACACGGACGAATGGTAGATTTGTAAATGTGTAAGATAGATTATGAAGAGAAAAATCAGATAAGACAAAAGTGAACAAACCTTCCTAGCAATAGATTCGATATTAATAATTCCACTTTATATCAATGGAAGACTTAAGCCCAAAGAAAGTGCAAAGGGTTACTTTCCTGGAGGTTAGCATCCGTCATGCTAATGGATGTCAGAAAAAGTTCTCTGTGGTGATTAAATGAAAGCAGTTTCGTTTTGAAGACGTTAATGCTAAAAAAAAAAAAAAACATTGCTCGCCTCAGTTAACCACTGACTGGAGATCCTTTTTGAGGGCAGCTGCCAGTTTTACTTTGGAAGACTTGCTACGAAGTCAAGAGATAATAATTGTGTCGTCTGCATGAATAGCGAGTTGCGAACTGAGTATTTATTTATCTAACTTAAGTTACGATGTTTTCTTCCATTTTTCTCTTTTTCTTCCTTCCTTCCTTCCTTCCTTCCTTCCTTCCTTCTCATTTATTTATTTCTATCTTTTTTCTTTTTTCTTTTCGTTTTTATATTTTACACCTTCTTTCTTCTCCCTTTTTCTTTCTTTCTTTCTTTTTTCTTTTTCTTTCTTCTCCCTTTTTCTTTCTTTCTTTCTTTTTTCTTTCTTTTTTGTTTATTTCTATCTTTTTATTTTTCTTTCTTTTCGATTTTATATTTCACTCCTTCTTTCTTCTCCCTTTTCCTTTTTCTTTCTTTCTTTTAGAATATATATATTGTTACTTCTTTCTGCTTACAGACTTCTTTTCTCTCATGCTTCTTTCTATTTTCTCTTTCTTTCCATTAAAGTTTCTATATGTTTCTTTCTTTTTCCTTTCTTTCTTTGTTTCTTTTTTGTTCCTTTTGTCTTATTTTTTCTTTTCGAATGTATCTTTTGTTCTTTTTTCTCCCCTTTTCGTTCTTCCTTTCCTTTCTTTATGTATCGATATTTTCAATCTGGTTCCTTTCTTTTTTTTCTCCCCGAGTTTGCCTGTCTTTCTTTCTTTCTTTCTTTCTTTCTTTCTTTCTCTCTTTCTTTCTTTCTTTTTTCACATCCATTTCTTTCTTTCTTTCTTTCTTTCTTTCTTTCTTTCTTTCTTTCTTTCTTTCTTTTACATCCATTTCTTTCTTTCTTTCTTTCTTTCTTTCTTTCTTTCTTTTACATCCATTTCTTTCTTTCTTTCTTTCTTTCTTTCTTTCTTTCACATCAATCTCTTTCTTTCTTTCTTTCTTTCTTCCTTCCGTTCTTTCTTTCTGTCTTCTATTTCTGTCTATATATCTGGTTCTCTTAGAAAACAGGTCTAATAACATTTATAGAACAGAAAAGGATTTTCCTAGTATTTCAAGGGCGTAATACACACACACACACACACACACACACACACACACACACACACACATACATATATATATATATATATATACATATATATATACACATATATATATATATATACACATATATATATGTATATACACACACATATATACATATATGTAGGTATATATATATATATATATATATATATATATATATGTGTGTGTGTGTGTGTGTGTGTGTGTGTGTGTGTAATGTAATATAAGATAATATAATATACATATATTACAGCAACTGTAACCTAATTCGGTTTATCCTCGGAGCGTACAAAATATCTATTTTTTTTTATCAAAAATATCTGATATATTTCTTCATAGAAGGAAAACTCGGCCACCATCTTGTATATACAATTAAGAAAGGCGTTTCAAACACAAACCAAGAAAACAAATGCAAAAATCGATAATGTCATATGAACGGTAATCTAAAGAAAGACAACAAAAATGGCGGAAAATAGTTAAATACAGAAATGAGCCTAAAAAGCAAGATTTTAACACACGCTTCCCGAAGCCGGCATATCTGTGGAATTAACCAGTTGGCATCATTTTTGATAGCCTGGTTTTAACTAATATTACCGTAATTTCTCGAAAATAATACGCATTTTCTTTACTGTAAAATGCAGAGGATAGTAGGGTGCGTAATAGAAATAGGTTTAAACGAAATTATTTTTTTCGTTATTGATTTATAATAATAAATACATAATTGTTGTTCTAAAATAAGAAACATATTATTATCCCAATTTTCATTTTAAATCCAAAAATAATAATTGTAACATTTTTTTGTCAATAAATTTATGTTTATCAGTAACCGCATTTTTATTTGGCGAAAAAATCTCTAAAAAGGCTAATTTCGAAGAAAAGAGGATATCAAGTTATTAGGTTGGTACAAAAATAATGTCGTTTTCTCACATATGTTACTATGTGAAAAAACGACATTATTTTTGCACCAACCTAATAATTTATTGAAATTTTAATTTTCATCCTCATCATCACCATTTTCTATTATAGAATGAATATCTAAATTGTTATTAAATAAATTATCATTCATAATATAATCTTCAAAATTACCTTCGGCCTTTTGATTCTCTTTTCAAAGGATATTATCTTCAGAGCTATCCATATCTTCTTGAAACTTCTCTTTATATTAGGTTGGTGCAAAAATAATGACGTAATAATGTCGTTTTTTTATGTTAAAAAATACGTCAAAAAACGACATTATTACGTCATTATTTTTACACCCACCTAATAATATCCTTGCTGATGAAATCCCAAGATTCATGAATCCATTTTACAATAAATTCCAACTCTGATTTTTTCCTGTCACCTTTTATCGGGAAAACCGCCTGGTAATTCTCGACATTATTTTAGTCGCTTAGTTTCGACTTTATTCTTAATATCAAGGTCGACAAAATGTCTTCATAGTTTTTTTTTTCTTTGTCTTTTTTTTTTTTGACGAAATTTATAGATGCGCATTATACATAGGGATAGATATATATCTTAATTTTTGGAACGTTTGTTGGCGTACGTATTATTTATGGATGCGTATTATTTTCGGGAAATTATGGTAATATAATATTCTACTGGACATAAAGTGGGGGATTGATTTTCTGTTGTTCGTAAGTAACGAACTGATCCCCCAATAATTAAATCTAGTTGCAGTTTGTACTACAGAGGAAGAACGACTCAATGGCTGGATTATCGGCTTAAGCAACACGTGACTACAAAAATCCGGAACTCTAATTATTTACCTTCAGATGTTCTGACCAACACACCCGGATGTTCTATCGCGGAATACCTTATGAATAACAGTAATTCTGCTGCTAATTTTACTGTGGACTCGTTTTCCATCTTGAGTAGGTCCCACTCTAATTACCTCGTAAAAATACCGGAGGCCATATATATTCAATCTATGAAGCCTTCTCTCTTCAAAAAGAAGGATTTTGTCCTTGGCATCCAGGTGGTTTGCCATTTAAAATTTTATTTTATTTTTCTCTTTCGCAGATTCTCCATTCATTTTATTGATAATGTATTCCTATTAATTAACTTTGGTTTAGTTCTGGTGAGCGAGGTTCGAAACCGTTTAGCTAGCCCGTTTTTTCATTTTTAATTTTTGTCGATTATCATCATGAGAGGTAGGAAAAATAATTTTTGTCTTTTTATGGCAGTTATAAAGTTTTGCACCACGAAACATAACTTTATATATAAGACATTTTTTTATGTTTAACATTCTTTTTATAGATACAAGTATTTAAGCAAATGCTCTGTTTATAATAAACAGTATTAAATAACATTTACCGGCCTGAATGTCCGAGAAATTTTCATAGAAAATATTAGTCCTTTGACAGGATTCGAACCTGCATCCTATACGGAACCGTCATTTAACTTGACGTGCCTAACCGCTCGGCCACAAATATTCGTTCGGTCGCCAAGGTGGAATTTACTGCTTATAAACTTCAATCTTCCATGAATCTCGTACATTCATAACTGCTCGTGGCGTATCAAATGTAAAAAAATGACGTCATACATTAAGAAATGGACAAAGTCCGACAATTTATTAAAGACATTTTTAAAATGTTAAACATAAAAGAAATGTCCATTTCTTAATATATATATATATATATATATATATATATATATATATATATATATATATATATATATATATGCTAGTCCGTTTTTCACTTTTCGTCTTTTAATTATTATCATGTGTGGTAATATTAAAAATAAGTTCGTCTGCTGATGGCGGTTATTAATAAATCTTTCAAGTATATACGGGAAAGATGATCACACACCTTCCATACTTGATGCATTAAAAGAGAAGGACACTACCTACACCCCACAAAACACAGACATTACTATACAGACATTTGAACTAGCCGTAGCAAATGACAAAGAAAACAATATCACGTAAGTTGCCACGTGACAATATTACTGAAGGGGGAGGTACAGCCCTCGATACGCTGACACACAAAGATGACCTAATCATAACACAGGGTGACAAAGAGGGTGCCACAGTGATTTGGCGAATCGAAGAATACATTAAAGAGGCCAACAAACAGCTAGCCGACAAAGAAACCTATAAAAGCATACCTACAGTTCCCCTTCCCGAATACCAAAAAGAATTAACTAGCTCACTAAACATAATGCTTCGCAACAATCTAATCAACAAGGAAACATGCACAACACTTACACCCACAAACATTACACATGTTCGTTTCTATCTCCTTCCTAAAATGCACAAAAGCAACAACCCAGGAAGGCCGGTTATTTCATCGTTCAACTGCCACACGACAAAAATTTTCAAATACATAGATAATTACATACAACCGCTAGCTAAGGAAGTAAAATCATACATCAGAGACACAACATATCTACTAAACAAAATTAATCACATACAAACAGTTCCACAGAATGCTATTCTAGTGACTATGGACGTAAGGTCACTCTATTCAAACATTAAACACATCGAAACGCTAACCGCCCTTCAGGAAGCACTTACTAAAAGAAGAAATCAAGACCCCCCCCCCGACAGAAGTTATCATAAAACTCATGGAGCATGTCCTTACATCGAATACTTTCATTTAGCGGCCTGAATATCCGAGAAATCTTCATAGAAAATTTTCTTTCTCCGGTAAATGCTATCAATACTGTTTATTATAAAACAGAGCATTTACTTAAATATTTGTATCTATAAAAAGAATGTATAAACATAAAAATGTCTTAAAATAATTGTCGGACTTTGTCCATTTCATAATATATTAGTATTTATTATTTTTTAGGGTATTTTTATCCTATTTATAAATAAAATATATTTAATTGCGTTATAAATGTTTAATATGTTTAAGATTGTTTGAAGAAGCATTATATTCTATTCGCCTCATATTAAAATTTCTAATAGAATGTCTTGTTCATCGACAATATTATTAGGCAAGTTATTATTAATAAAAGATTGTTTTATCTTTTTAGTTCACTGTAGCAAATCTGTTTTGTGGATGAATTATTTTTTGTAAGGTTCATTCGGTTTTTTCTAATTGCTATTTTATTGTAATTTGGACATTCATTCTTATAGTCAAGAGTGCACGAATTTATGCTAATTTTTAAATTGCGAATGTGGATATGCATACTGTAAATGTTTAGAAATGTCAGATGCATCATTCAAATGAAAACTCAACCTTCGAGACAATGTAGTTGTAGTGTAACCAACATAAATATTATTTTTTCTGTTGGAGATACAATCTCCCAAGGGACATTTAAATTTGTATAAACTGCGTCTAGAGATTATATGCAAAAGAGGTATTGTCAAATATTTTATGTAAAATTCATAGATATGTGTTATCCAATGAAATAATTTGTACTATTATGTATAGCGAGTAAGCATGAAAGCAATTAAGTCCCAATTTTCAATTTCAGATTGATATTTAGCATTTTTTCAGTAATTATAGCAATTTGCAGTGTCAAGAGATTATTTGCAAGAACTAGAATTTAGTATTATGGCTCGTTAAAAAGAACTAACAATGAATGAAAAGAACTATATAATCAAAGAAATTAGCAAAGGAAAGTCTTCGCTTCAAATTTCTAAGGATTTGAAAAGGGATCATCGAACAATCAAGAAAATATGTCAAATGGGAACTCAACCAAGGAAAAAAAATTCCCAGGCTAAATTCAGGAATTTAACAAAGCGAGATCTATCACATATCCGAAGAGAATTAATGAGAAACCCAAATGCTTCAAGTGAGTTCATATTTGAAGCCGCTGGAGCTCCTATGGTGTCAAGGGAAACAAGGTGTAAAGCATTAAGGAAGTTTGCTGGTGTAAAACATCAAATAAAGAAACCCATTTTAAGAAAAAAAGCATAAGGAAAGAAGATTGCAGTGGGCAAACAAATACATGAAAACTGATTTCAGTAAAGTGCTTTTTACAGACAAATCAAGGATCACCCTCGATGGGCCCGATGGATGGGCTCGAGGATGGGTTTGCAAGCAACATGACTCAGGAAAATATTTTAAACGCCAACAAGGCGGTGGTGGGATCATATGGGCTGGGATTATTGGTAATGAGCTCGTGGGTCCATTTAAACTGAAAGGAATTCCAAATGTTACTGTGATTTTCTAGAGCAATATTTATTTGAATGGCTTGATAACCAGTCTTTAGCCAAGCGTAGATCTATGATCTTTATGCAAGACAATGCACCAAGTCATGCATCAAAGTTTACTAAATCCTGGTTGAAAGAAAAGGGATTTGTTGAAGATTGGCTGGCCTTCAAATAGATGTGACTTGAATCCCATTGAGAACCTGTGAGCATCCTCAAGAGAGATATTTATTCTAATGGAAGGCAATTCAACAGCAAGTGTGACCTCTGGGAGGCAGTTAAAGTTGCTGCAAACAACTTACCAGCCGCTAAAATTGCAAATCTAACATCAGATGTTGACAATAGGCTGCTAAGAGTTATTGAAAAGGAAGGAGCATTTGTGCAATAAATTTTAGGAGGTTCTTATTATTTTTTAATATATCTTTTATTTTGAGGAATTTGTTCTAAAATCTTTTCATATTATTTTTTACATTAGTTTTACAAGGTATAATAATGTAAAAGTATCAAAATAAATAGTTGCAAACAAACTACTGACAATCAAATAAATCTGTTTTGTTAACTTAGTAAACATTTTTCCAACAAAAACAATAGTTTTCTCTATCACTATATATCTAAGTTAATAATATTGAGTAGAATCTAAACAACACCATAATAGGACTTTTAACATTAAAGACGCAACTCTTTATACCAATTCATAACTTGCATATAATCTCTAGACGCAGTTTACATAGATATATAGATACAAAACAGACACGAACATATATATATATATATATATATATACTTTTAATATATATATATATACTTTTAATATATATATATATATATACTTTTATATATATATATATATATATATATATAAATGGTTAGTATTAACTAGGACAGAAGTTCTTAGCTCTAATCGATAAACACTTCCCCACCAAAAGTAGGCTTAGTAATATATTCAATAAGAACACAGTAAAATTGAGTTACAGCTGCACTGAAAGTCTAGAAGGTATAATAAGAAGACACAATAATAAAATCCTGAACAAACCCCCTTACCTGAATAGTTTTAATAACTCTACACTTAAATCAGATAATAATAGGGAAAAATTATGCGATTGTAGAAACCCGGTAGACTGCCCATTAGAAAATAAGTGCTGCATCAAATCTGTGGTATACCAATGCACTATATCACCCACGGAGAACCCTAACAATAATATGATATACATTGGGTCCACGAAAAATGCCTTTAAAACCAAATGGAGGCAGCATAAATGCTCCTTCAACAACATAAACTTTAGACATCAGACCTCTCTATCTGAATATTTTTGGCACCTGAAAGAAAAAAATAGGGCACCTAAAGTAAAATGGAAAATCATTAACAGGACTAGAACTTGCAAAACTTGGGATGACCCATGCCCTTTGTGCCTCCATGAGAAACTACACATTATTAAGCTCCTAAACAATAAAAACCTATTAAACAACAGGCAAGAATTTAACGGTTTTCTGCCGACACAACCGAACTTACGCTCTGAATAACTAGCTAAAAACACGCATACAATAAAATAAATTTTAAAATACATAGCCCATATACATAGTTTTAATACCCTACAAAAATTGATAACCCTTTATGAAGTCGTCAAATAACAAACGTTACGGCCTTTTTATATACACAAATCCCTTTCATAAAGAGATATAATCAAAGAATAAAATAAAAATAAATAAATAAATCTCCATAGACGCTCTAGCCAGAATATGCGAAAACTTCCTCCGTCGTAAATTTAGCCACCCCCACCTTACCGTGACCCGGCATCTATGAAAGTATAACTCTATATATACTGATACAAATTATTAACACCCCACCCCTGCCGATTCTAAACAATCCGCCCTTGATGTTACCATGGAAATTTTTATTTCAATTCTGACCATACTATTAAAACTCGTAAATTTCAGAAATAAGTCATTCCCAAAAAAATTTCGCTTGAAGATGGAACAGAGCCTACTTTAACTCAAGTTAATTCAAATATTATTTTGAAGTTTTCGGCTCTTGTTTTGAAACATGAGACCTCTTATGTAGCGAGTTGGAATCATATTTTTAAAAAAATAATTATATTTATGCTCTACTTTCGTATCGAGCACTATTTTTTAAAAATAATAACAAAAATACTAAGGAACTTTGGATTATTTACCAAACCAGTTTCTTTCCTATTTTCTACAATATTTTCACACACACACACACACACACACACACACACACACATATATATATATATATATATATATATATATATATATATATACTTTTAATACTACGCATATTTTAAACATCTGAATAGATATTATAACATGACTTCGTTGTCAAGCTTTTTGAATTTTCTTATACTTGTATTTTGATTGGTCCATCTAGCTTTTGTAACAACGTTTTCCCCTTGCGAAGGATTGTTAATTAATTTGAAACTTTTAAAAACATTTATTTTACATTCAACGTCATCACTTGATAAGACACCGAGGGTGTTGAAACAAAATGGCTATTTTTGTAGTGATTTTATAACATATTTATGTTATGAATTTTTTTTTTAAATAAATAATTATATATATATATATATATATATATATATATATATATATATATATATATGTATATGTATATATATATGTTGGTTTTCTGCAAGACGTTAATTGGTTGGAAGGAATCATTACGAATGATTAAATTGGCGATATTGAATATTGTATAGTATATAATTAATTTCACTTTTTTTTTACTGCGATCTGAGTTGGATAATATTAGTTTTTTTTAGGATATTTTCATCCTGTTTATAATTAGAATGTATTTGATTGCGATATAAAAGATTAATATGTTTAGGATTATTTGAAGAAGTATTATATTCCATTTGCTTTATATTAAAATTTCTAATAGAACATTATTTGTTTATCGACAATTAAGGAAGTTAATTAAGACAATTATTAATAAAAGTTTCCTTATATTTTTTTAGTTCACTGTAACAAATCTGTTTTGTGGATGAATTAATTTTTGTAGGGTTCATTCGGTTTTTTCTAATTGCTATTTTATTGTAATTTGGACATTCATTCTTATAGCGAAGAGTGCACGAATTTATGTTAGAAGTTTTTTATATGGGGAGATAGTGAATTTATTATTAGTGTTTATCAATCTATCTAGAAAAGGAATTTTATTACTATTATTAAGTTCGGATGTAAATTTAAGGACAGAAATATTTTGGAATTGTTTTGGGAGTTGATATATTTCATTCATTTTCTTGATTAAGATTCAGATAACATCGACATATCTTAGGGAGATGGGCTTTTTTTTAATTTATTAACTTCAAGTTCAACGGGAACGTCTTTACGCACATCTTTTTTAAGCTTTTTGTACCTCCTCCTCTTCTGATCAAAGTGATACATTCTACTCTGAGCAGTCTCATTTCAATTATTGCGATCAGATGTATATTCTTCCCAGTGCTCACATTAAATGATGAATTTCTTCTTCTCTTCTTCTTCTTCTTCTTCTTCTTCTTCTGATAGATAGATAGATAGATAGATAGATAGATAGATAGATAGATAGATAGATAGATAGAAATTAACACACTGACATAGATAGATAGATAGATAGATAGATAGATAGATAGATAGATCTAGTAGGCGATGTAGATAGATAGATACATCTAGCAGGAGACATAGATAGATAGATAGATAGATAGATAGATAGATAGATAGATAGATAGATAGATAGATAGATCTAGTAGGCGATGTAGATAGATAGATACATCTAGCAGGAGACATAGATAGATAGATAGATAGATAGATAGATAGATAGATAGATAGATAGATAGATAGATAGATCTAGTAGGACATAGATAGATAGATAGATAGATATATAGATAGATAGATAGATAGATAGATAGATAGATAGATCTAGTAGGACATACATAGATAGATAGATCTAGTAGGCGAGATAGATAGATAGATAGATAGATAGATAGATAGATAGATAGATAGATAGATGGATGTGAAAAGAGTAAAATAGATATGAAAAGACTGAAATAGATAGATAGATAGATAGATAGATAGATATGAATAGACGGAGATAGATAGATAGATAGATAGATAGATAGATAGATAGATAGATATGAATAGACGGAGATAGATAGATAGATAGATAGATAGATAGATAGATAGATAGATAGATAGATAGATAGATAGATAGATAGATCTGGACGGAGACATAGATAGATAGATAGATAGATAGATAGATAGATAGATAGATAGATAGATAGATTCGTATCAAACACAGACTGAAATCCGACCGAATGATAAGTTAAACGTTTGTCCTTCTGCTCTTTTCGTTTTGTTTACTTTTTATTGGTTAATCAGGTTTCACGTGACTTCGACTTGCTAAACAAACTTTATTATGATTTAAGGCTTTCCGAATTCAAGGATAGACAACGCGTCTTTTCGAAGTTCCAAGAAATGAACGGATTCCATGTCTTAGTAAAACACCGTAAGTTTTTTTTTAGGAAATTTGGCTCCCGGTGCTGCGCCAGGAAATCTTTTCTCACCTGAGTCGATCCTTCAAATCTACAAATCAACCATTCGCCCTTTCATGGAGTATTGCTGCTATATATGATCTGGTACCCCTTATGTTTGTCTCAAAGTTCTTGATAAAATCCAGAGACGGATATGCAACGTAATTGGTCCTGATCTGGCATTTCATCTGCAGCCGCTCTCTCACAGACGTGCCGTCGCCACCCTCTGTCTTTTTTACAAATACTTTCATGGTAACTGCTCCGAGGAGCTGCTTTCGTTGGTTCCAAAACTTCATGAATTTAAGCGTTCTACTAGGCTGGCATCTTGCTCTCACCCTTTCACTGTTGAGACTGTTAAAAGTAGCCATCTCTTGTACTCCAGTAGCTTCATGTCTCGCACTTCTCGCCTGTGGAACTCCCTCTCTTTTTCCTGTTTCCCTGATAGCTATAACCTGAAACTATTCAAATGTAATGTCACTCAACGTCTCCAGATGCCCTGATCTATCCCCTAGCCGTCTCTTCATCCTTTCATCTATCACTCCTATTTGCTTGTTGTGGATTCCGAGATGAAATTCGGTCTCCAATGAATGGCAAACGCAAGAAATAAATATAAGAAATTAAATGTATTTACACAATAATACAAAGGGTATAATGTTAGTAAATCCAGGAACGCGGTTAGTCGCAATAATATATATATATATATATACAGTCTCGAAGTAGGCCTTCCTTAGAGTCTACGTGCTTGTAATTGACTTCTACAAACGGTTACCTCACACTATTACTCAACCTCCAACTCAATCACAATTTCTGCTCACTCTCCCAATCTCTCTCAGTCTTCTCTGTGTACTGAATGACTCTGGTTATTTAACGCCAACAGTCCAAGTGACACTCTGGTCGAGTCCACTTATATGAAAGAGGGGAGGACCCCGTAACATTGATCTAGCTCCAAATTCTCTGTAACCCCTTGCGTGCTAGTGGCTTCACCCTATTGTTGGGGTTTAACGTTTAAAAAAATATGTAAGTGTATAATAAATCTACTTTATCTGTGTCAGATTCAAATGATATATATATATATATATATATATATATATATATATATATATATATATATATATATATATATATATATATATATATATATATATATATATATTATGTCTGGGGGTTTTCTGAATGTTGATTTGGGAATCGTTATTACGTTCATACGGTTTGCTTTGCATCAACATACGTTAAATTCTTTAAGAATGAATTCCTCAAAGGTTGGGGATATAATATGTTTTTTCACATGTCTTTATGGTTGCAAAATTATTTTTTTAGTAATCCCTCGATTGCTTTAGGCGTAATAAAATGTGTTCTTTTAGAATTAGGCTGGTACTTGTAAAATCAAAGGTCATAGCCATTTTTGTTTCTTTTTATAGATAGATGTTTTAAAGATAGATAGAGAGATATGATCAGACTATGATAGATAGATAGATAGATAGATAGATAGATAGATAGATAGATAGATATGAACAGACTGGGATAGATAGATAGATAGATAGATAGATAGATAGATAGATAGATAGAGAGATAGATAGATAGATAGATAGATAGATAGATAGATATGAACAGACTGGGATAGATAGATAGATAGATAGATAGATAGATAGATAGATAGATAGATAGATAGATAGATAGATAGATATGAATAGAACTAGATAGATATGAACAGAATGATATATATATACATATACACACACACACATATATATATATATATACATACATACATAGATACATAAATAGATAAATATAGATATAGATAGATAGATATGAACAGAATTAGTTCAGCAGATATGAACAGAATGAGATAGATAGATAGATAGATAGATAGATAGATAGATAGATAGATAGACATGAACAGAATTAGATAGATAGATAGATAGATAGATAGATAGATAGATAGATAGATAGATAGATAGATAGATATGAAAAAGACAGAGATAGATAAATCGATAGACAGACTGATAGATAGACAGATATATCGATAGATACATGAAAAGGACTGAGCAAGCTAGATTGGAAAATGAAAAAGGGTGATAGATAGATAGATAGATAGATAGATATCAAAAGAATGAGATTAGATAGATAGATAGATAGATAGATAGATAGATAGATAGATAGATAGATAATTGTTTGTCGGTCAGGTTAAATTGAATTGGTCAAAGAGAAAACTGCTTCCCAATGAAACCGGAAAAATCCGCGCCTCGGATTGATTTTCTGGCCGTAGAGAAGATGGTGTTTATTCAATTATGTAAACAGTAAACAGACAGACAACTAGAAGGGCAGACAGACAAGATTTATATATAAAGTAGAGACTCACAAAGAATATAAACGGAAAGCCATAATTAGATTCGCCGAGATAGCCACCCTTCCCCGGCTTTCCGCATACCCGAAATTCATGTAGGCGATCGCCTTCACTTCACAGTTAGATTTCGGCCGTATCGCGTTGAAACATCGGTTCTCGTAGGTTGACCGAAAGTAAAAGCCAGATCAGGCCTATAATGGATCGTCCGGGGTAAGACGATAAACTAAATCCGGCAGCAAGGCTTCTGCTCGGGAGATTGGAGATTTTAAGGAGCGTGGTACCACCTATTAATTGCCTTTCTTCCCAGTGTCCACCCTGACCCGAGGTGGTAACACCGGTTAGGGTCACAGCTACAGGCAAACAGTGAAACCCCCAAGGAAAAATCAAGAATACATTTTCATAGTAAAATGACCAACAAGACATTTTATGATCTATATATATATATATATATATATATAGACCTGGCCACCTGACGATTTCGTCCAGCATGAAACAGCCTGTCGCCTCTGAGTGTTGACTTCAATGTTCACTTTTATATTTATATTTACATACGCTCTATCTCTGATATTGAACACTTTATCCCATAAATAGAGAACACCTTAAAATATATTTCTTCATATATATATATATATATATATATATATATATATATATATATATATATATGGTGTCCCAAAATAATGTATACACTCTTTAAATATTAATAGTTAATAATACATTACCGTGATGTGTGAACTTATATGGATGAAAATATGCAAAACAGATTGATTGGAAGAAGAGGGACAGTTGAATACCCACCTAAATCACCAGATTTGTCACCCGTAGATTTCTTTTTGTGGGGGTTTCTTAAAGACAGAGTTTACAGCAGGAACCTGAAACAATTGCTGAAATGAGAGTAGCAATTGAAGAAGAATGTGCTCAAATACCAGAGGAAATGATACTGGACGTTTGTAGGTCTATTTCTTCAAGATATGAAAAGTGTATTGAACAGAACGGCAACCAGTTTGAGCACTTGATGCGAACTCATCATTATATAAACATTCTGCCATTGCCCCAAGTAGCTTTTATCTTATTAAAGTTAATTTTCTACGTTTTTGTAGATTTTACTCTCAAATTCTTTAAATGTGTATTTTTTTCTTGTATTAATCTTATTTACAAGACAAAATACATAAATTGAATAAGTTATAACGATTCAAAGAGTGTATACATTATTACAATATTTTGAGACCCCCTATATATATATATATATATATATATATATATATATATATATATATATATATATATGGTCATGCTTTTTTAGTGCCACCATTTCCAACCTTCACGACTAGGACCCGACATGCCACGTCCATTCTAGCGAACCACCCTCATTAGCTATAATCTCTAACTATTCAAATGTAATGTCAATCGACATCTCCAGATGCCTTGATCTGTCCACTATCCTTCTCTTCATCCTTTCCTCTATCACTCCTATTTGCTCTCGCTCCAAGTCTCTGTAACCCCTTGCGTACTAGTGTCTTGCTGCGTTTGAAATGCTTAAAAAAAAATTGGTTACACTGCCCAAAACAATAGTACACTTGGTCTTTGTTCGATCTTCCTCATGCTGATTCAAAAATGCAAAGAGATAATAGGTTTAATTTCAGTTACTAATAGTGTCATTCAAACTTTTTTTTTACTGCGACTCACAACCAGAAACACATTCTAAATTGTAAAATTGCATTATACCTACATGTAATAAATTTATATCTACATTTATTACGAGCTTCGCATAATGGAATTGTTTGCATCTGTTTGTATTTGGATGAATATAAAATGATTAGAGTCTGTCTATATTTCTGAGATGAAGTATTATGTACACTATTTACATTATTCGGACTATTGTCCTCATCTTTGTTGCCATATTTATTACAACGTTTCGGCCTTTCAGTATCTGTCTATCTTTCTGAGATGAGGTATTATGTACACTATTTACATTATTCGGACTATTGTCCTCATCTTTGTTGCCATATTTATTACAACGTTTCGGCCTTTCAGTATCTGTCTTTATTTCTGAGATGAGGTGTTATGTACACTATTTACATTATTCGGACTATTGTCCTCATCTTTATCGCCATATTTATTACAACGTTTCGGCCTTTCAGTAACTTTCTATATTTCTGAGATGAGGTATTCTGTACATTATTTACATTATTCGGACTATTGTCCTCATCTTTATCGCCATATTTATTACAACGTTTCGGCCTTTCAGTATATGTCTATATTTCTGAGATGAGGTATTATGTACATTATTTACATTATTCGGACTATTGACCTCATCTTTGTCGCCATATTTATTACAACGTTTCGGCCATTCAGTATCTGTCTATATTTCTGAGATGAGGTATTATGTACATTATTTACATTATTCGGACTATTGTACTCATCTTTGTCGTCATATTAATTACAACGTTTCGGCCGTTGTACGCTCTGGCCTTCTTCAGGTGGTTGGAATTTCGAACTGAACCCTCAAGGACACATGGCACAGTGGATAAGGGCGTTGGTTAGATCCAGCGACAGAATCCAAAGAGTGTGAGTTCAATACCCGGTTAAGGCAGTGGAGAACTTTCAGAGGGAAATTAGCGGGAGATAACTGATAACTGACATCCATCAAACATGGTATGTGGAACTAGAACAGTCTACCCCAGTGATCGAAATAAAGGTTTCAGTTCGACATTCCTACCACCTGGAGAAAGCCGGAGCGTGCAACGGCCGAATCGTTGTATTAAATATGGCGAGAAAGATGAGGACAATAGTCCGAATAATGTAAATACTGTATAAAATGATTACTTTAAGAAAGAAACTAGCTGTTCTTAATGTTCACCAAAACAATAGATAACGCACCGAAAAATCCGAGACTTGAAAACAACCCATCATCTTACTACCACAGAAAATTATGTACTGTTTCTCGACTCCGCCATTGAGTCGGGATAATTTACTTTTTGCCCTGACTTCAGAGGTAACTGAATTATTCAAAAACCTAGACAGTTTTCACTGGCCACGATGACGAAAGCACTGCACACCTTCGTAGATAAGTTTTGGCGCGAGGTTTATTTATGAGAGAGAACTGACGTCCTTCAGTCTGCAATGAGTTTGACGACATGATACATAAAATCAATGAAAACCGGTTATATATATATATATATATATATATATATATATATATATATATATATATATTTATATATATATATTATAAATTAATTGATTAAAAATGTTTTTTCGCTACACAGCTCTAACGATGTTTCAAAAATGGAAGCTAAAAGCCCCGAATTAAATTTTGTATTTAAATTAAAGACGTTAGTTCAAGTGGATTTATCTGTAACCTTGGAAACGTGAATTATGATTTTAGCTGTAAAAACCCAGTAATTTTAAAAGTTATTCCAACATACGCTTGAGGATGAAATGGAACTAATGTCTTTAATTTAATTACAAAATTAAATTCGGAGCTTTCAGCTTCCATTTTTGAAACATGGTTAGAACTGTGTAGCGAAAAAAACCTTATTTTAATCAATTAATTTATAATATTAATGCTCTGTAATTTACATTGAGCACTATTTTGTAAAAATAAAAATATCTATAAGAACACCGGATTATATATCTTACTGCTCTTTCTTTTTATTTATACACACACACACACACACACATATATATATATATATATATATATATATATATATATATATATATATATATTAAAGACATTTTTATGTTTAACGTTCTGTTTATAGATACAAGTATTTAAGTAAATGCTCTGTTTTATAATAAACAGTATTAAATAACATTTACCGGCCTGAATGTCCGAGAAATTTTCATAGAAAATATTCGTCCTTTGACAGGATTTCTATGAAAATTTCTGTATATATATATATATGTATATATATAGATTCAATTAAAGGTGCAATTATAATTTATAAGTTCATGAATCATTCAATAAAAAAAAACAAATATAGAGGTTAATGATTTGAATGGCGAGAATACATCATCGCAAACAATATAGATAAGATACACCAACCCAGAACCTGTATATGAATGATATGATCCCTGTTTATAAATTCCAGTTGCATAAGGTCTTTTTAATTTTTTACAACCTTTCGTCTGTTCCTACAAAAAAAAAATTAAGAAGACCTTATTACGACTAAGTAGTGAGTTCGCTCTTCACTGGGTACCCACTGGGTACCCACTGGGTACCCACTGCTTTCGGCTTTGTGCCACATATAAGCTAAGAGAGAGAGAGAGAATGAACAGACTGAAATATACAGACAGACAGTAAACTCATCCTCACCTTGAAAGCAGTTTCCCTGACTGTAGGTTACAGGTTCATTTCTTGTCAGGAGGTACTTTTGTTTATCTCAGGTTTTTGATGTCTAGCTCTTATAAACTTTAACTTCATACATTTACATACATACACACACACACACTCATATATATATATATATATATATATATATATATATATATAGACACACCCTTAGGCGATCATGTATCTTTCGATACATGACTGACGAGGCAGATTTTTCCCGCAATAGGTTGCCATTTCTTTTTACAGTAAACCAGTTGCCATCCAAGGCTATAGAGCCCATTCTGTCCTGCTATTTACCCATAGCTTGGGGTGGAGAGAAGAAGAGGATTCATACCTATCCCAAGGGTATTAGCCCCTAAGTGAATGTAATGGATTCGACTGGAAATTCACTCAGTCAGTTATATGCCACACGTGATACACGCTTAGGCGATCATGTATCTTTTGATATGTGACTAACGAGGTAGATTTTTTCCCGTAGTAGGTTGCCTTGTCTTTCTGCAGTAGACCAGTTGCTATCAAAGGCTATAGAACCAGGTCTGTTCTGCTATTTACCCATAGCTAGAGAAGAAGAGTGTTCATACCTTTCCCAAGGCTATTAGCACGTAAGTGAATGCAATAAGTGAATCAGAACACAAATATGTTAGATTAAAATATGAAGTTAAAATTTAAAAAAAAAGAACAATTATGATAAAGAGCTTCCGCTTTTTTTGGTTTTTGAAGCTTCACTTTTCTAGCAAAATCATTGATTAGTTTTAGTATTCTGTTATTCGTTGCCAGGGACGGATCCAGCATTTTCAGTTTGAGGGGGACGTGTTCCTCAGCAAAATGCTCAATTTAAAATTCTGTGATCATATATATTAAAATCCCCTCACACACACAGACTAAAAAAGCAATCCGGTCCTGTTGGGCTGGAGCAAACATCTGAATCAGTTGTTGTGCCATGCGTGATACACGCTTAGGCGATCATGTATCTTTTCGATACATGACTGACGAAGCAGATTTTTTTTCCCGTTGTAGGTTGCCATTACTTTCTGCAGTAGACCAGTTGCCATCCAAGACTATAGAACCGAGTCTGTCCTTCTATTTACCCTTAGCTGGAGAAAGAAGAAGAAGATTCATACCTTTCCTAAGGGTATTAGCACGTAAGTGAATGTAATGGATTCGACTGGAATTCGAACTCGGCTCTATCTCTTGTATTGAACTTCCGTAATGATAGCATACCTTTTAAAACCTTGTTTTCCCATATATATATATATATATATATATATATATTTAGATGTGTGTGCACATGTGTATAGATTGTGACAAGATTTGGGGAAGCATTGAATAACTTCCAATGACATCTTCTCTAAATGTCTTTCATAGCGAAACAATTTTTGTAGCTTTTTCTATATTATTTATTTATTGAATCATATTTAGAGCTGTGGGATATTCTCATTTTTAATGGAGTATCACAGCACGACATACAAGCGAATCTCTTTGCCTTAAAGGGAAAAGTGTGTAGTTGCAGTTTGTTTTCAAAAAGCAATAAATAAATTGCTAATTCTGTGCCATTCTTGAAATAAGGTTATTTCGTCGACTTTTACAAACTTAGGAGCTCGGAGAAGGTTTGTATAACTTGACTGAAAAGACTCTGTTAAAAGGCAATGAAAAAGAAAGATGGCGATTTGAAAACCAGAATGTAAAAAAAAAAAAAAAAAAAGAAAAAAAACGGAATAAAAAATTTTAAAAAAAGGACGGAAATAAATTTTATTTTAATCAAACGAACGTTGAATTTTTACTGTACAATCACAGCTAAAATGAACATTAGAAAAAAAATAGAAATAAAAAGATCTCTTTAACAGAGGATAGAAAGTACAACACTGGAATTCGAAAGCCAAAGATGTCTTCCAAAAGCTAAGCAGAGCATTAAGAAACAGAAAATATTAGAAACAAAAAAAGAATACTGAACGATTACGTGATATCTGTCCGTCTATACGAGAGCTAATCTTCCTCAAAGATGAAGAGACTTGAAGCAACAGAAATATGATTCTACAGAAGGATACTGAGGATAACATAGAGCGACCATGTGAGCAACTACAAGCTTTAGAGAAAATTAAACAAAAAGGAAACTTATAGCTAACATCAGGAAGAGACAGTTGAAGTGTCCTGGACACATAGTGAGAAAAGAAGCCTTGGAAAATCTGATACTCACAGAACAGAGTGAAGGCAAGAGGGACAGAGGAAAACATCGCATAGACTATTTAGTGAGCTTCAATAAATGGATGGCGGAACAGGGTTTAGGAGAAATAGCAGAAAGACAAGAATTATTAAGAGCTACAAAGGACAGGAAATTGTGAAGAGCCATGATCGCCAAAGTCCCGCACAGAAAGATGAAATGAGAAACTGCAGTGGGGAGTCATAGAAGAAAGAGTAAGAGAAGCGATATAAGAGAGTAGGCAAGAGAAGGATGAAGAAAGAAATAAGCCAAGAATAAAGGGAGAAAGCAAGAAAAGAAAAAAAAAATGGCGAGCAAAATAGTAAAGTTGTTTGCTGGATTGAATGTCAGAAGCGGTTTAAATTGAAAGAAAGTAGACGGTAATCAAAACATTTCCGGGTTGGTCAATAGAGCGAATTTTTGGCAAAAGCGAAATGAAGACAAAGACATAGATAGATAGATAGATAGATAGATAGATAGATAGATATGAATAGACACACACATATATATATAGAGAGAGAAAGATAGATAAGATATATATGAGCAGACTAAAATAGATAGATAGATATGAAAAGGACTGAGATAGGTTGAAAACACAAACGCACACACACGCACACATACATATACAAACAAATGAAGTTAAAAATTAATATATATATATATATATATATGTATGATTTGTGTCATTTTATATTTATTTATATTTCAGCAAACTCAATGTGAACGATTCTTTCCTTAGATGCATAGTATGTGCCTTGACAGGGCTATATAAAAAACGGTGTTCCAATAACTTGGACCGATTTTAAATATGAATTAAGTTTAAGCGTCTAATGATTTTTTTTATTTTTCTTTCAGATTTAACAACTTAAGTTTTTGTCAGTTTCAACAATGGAAAGGCCTTCAGTAATGGTACCAACATTTATACTCTGGTTTCCATCTTCAAAGTCCATTCAAGAACCATCAAGAGAACGGTGAATAAGTTTTTTTAAACTTATTCACCGTTCTCTTAGAGAAGGAACAGGGAATAGTAGAGAGGAAAACTGGATCAGGTGGTCACAACAGAAACAGGGATCATCATTTCAACTTAGAACTAAAGAGATCAATTAGAAAAGATCCAACTCAATGCATAAGAAGTTTGGTAAGTGAGAGAGGAGTTTCAGCAATGACAGTCCAAAGAGTTGTGGAAAAAGACTTGAAAAATGAAATCGTACGTGGAAGCTGTGAGGCAACTTGTTACTTCAGGACAGATAGTTAGAAGATTAGAGAGGGTGAAGTTCAACTTGAATAAATTGGAAAATGATCCTAGGATAATATATATATATATATATATATATATATATATATATATATATATATATATCAGAAGTGAGGATGATAGCAGAAATAAAGGAAGGCAGGGATTATGAGAAAGAATGGAATAGAAAAGAACTGAATGAACGAACGAACGAAAGAATTAATTAATTAATTAAGGGAAGGAAGATAGAGATCAGAAGGAAGGAAGGAAGGAAGGAAGGAAGGAAGGAAACGAAAGAATGAAAAAAGCAAAGAAAGGAAATGCAGAAAGAAAGAAAGAAAGAAAGAAAGAAAGAAAGAAAGAAAGGAAAGGAGAGATGGAAAAAAGGAAGGAAGGAAGGAAGGAATGCAGAAAGAAAGGAAGGAAGGAAAGGAAGGAAGGAAGGAAGGAAGGAAGGAAGGAAGGAAGGAAGGAAGGAAGGAAGGAATGCAGAAAGAAAGGAAGGAAGGAAAGGAAGGAAGGAAGGAAGGAGCGGAGAGAAGGAAGGAAAAAGGAAGAAAGAAAGGAAGGAAGGAAAGAAAGGAGAGAAGGAAAAAAGAAAAGGGAGGAACGAAAGAAGGATGCAAATAAGGAAAGAAGGAAAGGAGGAAGAAAGAAAGGAAGGAAGGAAAAGAAGGAAGGAAAGGAAAGAATGAAAAAAGGAAAGGAAGGAAAAAAAGGAAGGAAGGAAAGCAGGAAAGAAAGGAAGGAAGGAAATGAATGAAGGAAAGGAAAGAAGGAAAGAATTAAGAAAGGAAGACATGAAGAAAGGAATGGAGAGAAGGAAGGAAGGAAGGAAGGAAGGAAGGAAAGGAGAGAAAGAAACAAGGAAAGGAAGGAAGGAAATAAGGAAGGAAGGAAAGCAGGAAAGAAAGGAAGGAAGGAAAGGAAAAGAAGGAAGGAAAGGAAAGAATGAAAAAAGGAAAGGAAGGAAAAAAAGGAAGGAAGAAAAGCAGGAAAGAAAGGAAGGAAAGAAATGAATGAAGGAAAGGATAGAAGGAAAGAATTAAGAAAGGAAGACATGAAGAAAGGAATGGAGAGAAGGAAGGAAGGAAGGAAGGAAGGAAGGAAGGAAGGAAGGAAGGAAAGGAAAGGAAAGAAAGAAACAAGGAAAGGAAGGAAGGAAATAAGGAAGGAAGGAAAGCGGGAAAAAAAGGAAGGAAGGAAATTAAGGACGGAACGGAGAGAAGGAAGGAAGGAAGGAAGGAAAAAAGGAAAGGAAGGAAGGAAAGGAAAGAACGAAAAGTAAACATCTGTGAAAATAACAAAAGGTAAAATGAAACGAGGAAAGAAAATATGGAAAGAAAGAAGAAAAGAAAGAAAGAACGAAAAATAGAAGGTATGAAATTTGAAGAAAGGGGAGGAGAAAGGAAGGAGCGACGGGGACATAAACGTGAACACATTTATACGCCCACCTACTTGATTACAAGCGATTGATATATATATATATATATATATATATATATATATATATATATATATATATATATATATATATATAGATATATAGATAGATAGATAGATAGATTAAAATAGAAAGAAAGGTACGGACAGGCTGAAATAGATAAATTTTAAAGCAACCACACAAACATACACACATACACAGATACACGAGCGCGTGAGCGTGAGCGTGTGTGTGTGCTGACATTTATTGAAAGTTATCGAGGCAAATGTAAGGATTTTATCTTGCAACACGTAATCAAAACGAAACCTTAAGTAAAAATCTCTTAAATATTCATCAGGCTAAAACTCGGTAAATTATGGAAGACGCTAAACGACGTAATTTAATGTCTAATAAAAGACAGTGAGTATAAGTTTTCTTTTAATAATGTAATTATTCATCCCTTCCGAAAAGAATATGTTCGGTTGCTCAGGAAGCTGAACAGCTTGCTTTATTCGACGCTCAATGGGCGCCATAGTCATGTATCGTAGCTTATAAATGGAGTAATTCTTTCAGGAACAGATATATTTGAAAAAAAAATCCTGGGAAGGGGGGGCCATTTATATTTTGATAAGATTTGTTACGTAATATCTGTCCTCCTATACGGCAGTGAATCTTCGTCACAAAGGAAGTAGAAACCTAAAGCAACTGAAAGACGTTTCTACAGAAAGATTCAGAGGATAATATGCATCGAACAGGAGAGCAACGAAGAAATATTAAAGAAAATAGAAACAAAAAAGAAATAACGCCAGGAAGAGATAGCTGAACTTTATAAGGCTGATAATGAGAAAAGACGGCTTGGAAAATTTGACACTCACAGGACAGGTTGAAATCAAGAGCGACAGAGGAAAACAATGTATAAGCTACTTAGTGAGCTTGAGTAATTCGATGAGGGATCTAGGTTTGGATAGCAAAAAGGCTATTAGTTAAGAGCTACAAAAGACAGGGAAATGCAGAGAGCCATGATCGCCACCTTCCTGACGGGTCACGGCACATGAAGAAGACCCACACATACACCTGTCGGTGATTGACGGGGCGTGCTCCATACTGCACCAACATACGACGATGGATTTCCGGGGCTTTTGACACCGTCTACTCACAGAAAGCTCACTACGGCGCATCGTTCTTCAATGGTGCAAATCGCTGAAAGGAACGTCCATACGTCTGATCTCGTTACATCCTGGTACGCAATTGAACGATGCGCGCGACTAGCTGACCATCATACGATGCGCATGGGTGGTGTCGCGCGCCCACCCCACCTTGTTTTTTTTATTTCGAGATTACAGTTACTTTCTGAGTTACCCTCGTATTCTGCTGTGGCATTATTATAAAACTTTGTTTGTGTGTTTGCAGTGGTCGTATATAGAAAGTGGGTGAAAGAAAGATGTAAATTTATTATCGTGTGGGAAGTGGCAGAGAAAGAAATGGTCGCAGATGGTGACCTAATTAAACATCCGGTTTGTGGACATAAATGATTACATTTATATCCGCTTCTTCACCTATCTCTCTCTCTGTCTTTCCACACCCCTCTCTGTCTTTCCACCCCTCTCTCATTCCATCTCGTTTCTCTGTATCCACCTCTCTCTCTAATTTCACTCGTCTCTCTCTTTTCACCCAATCCACTCTTTCCATCTCTCTTCCCACCTCCTCTCTCTCCCTTTCCACTTCTCTTTCTATTTCTATCCTCTCTCTTTCCCCCTCCTCTCTCTCTATCCACCTCTCTCTCTAATTCCACCGCTCTCTCTCTTTTCACCCCTCTCTCTTTCCATCATTCTCTTCCCACCATCTCTCTCTCTCTTTCCACCTCATCTCTCTCTCTCTCTATTTCCACCTTCTCTCTCTCTTTCCACCTCCTCTCCCTCTCTTTTCACGTCCTCTCTCTCTTTCCACCTCCCCTCTCTCTCACTTTCCACCTCCTCTCTCTCTTTCCACCTCTCTCTTTCTCTTTCCATCTCCTCTCTCCGTCTTTCCACTTCCTCTCTCTTTCCACTTCCTCTCTCTCTTTCCACCTCCTCTCTCTCTCTTTCGACCTCCTTTCTCTTTCGACCTCCTCTCTTTCGACCTCCTCTCTCTCTTTCCACATCCTCTCTCTCTTTTCACCTCCTCTCTCTCTCTCTTTCCACCTCCTCTCTCACTTTCTACCTCCTCTCTCTCTCTTTCCCAACCTCTTTCTCTCTTTCCACCACCTCTCTGTCTCTTTCCACCTCCTCTTTCTCTCTTTCCACCTCCTCTCTCTCACTTTCCACCTCCACTTTCTCTTTCCAACTCCTCTTTCTCTCTTTCCACCTCCTCTCTCTCTTTTCACCTCCTCTCTCTCTCTTTCCACCTCCTCTCTCACTTTCTACCTCCTCTCTCTCTCTTTCCCAACCTCTTTCTCTCTTTCCACCACCTCTCTGTCTCTTTCCACCTCCTCTTTCTCTCTTTCCACCTCCTCTCTCTCACTTTCCACCTCCACTTTCTCTTTCCAACTCCTCTTTCTCTCTTTCCACCTCCTCTCTCTCTTTTCACCTCCTCTCTCTCTCTTTCCACCTCCTCTCTCACTTTCTACCTCCTCTCTCTCTCTTTCCCAACCTCTTTCTCTCTTTCCACCACCTCTCTGTCTCTTTCCACCTCCTCTTTCTCTCTTTCCACCTCCTCTCTCTCACTTTCCACCTCCACTTTCTCTTTCCAACTCCTCTCTCTCTCTTTCCACCTCCTCTCTCTCACTTTCCCCAACCTCTTTCTCTCTTTTCACCTCCTCTCTCTCACTTTCCACCTCCTCTCTCTCTTTCCACATCCTCTCCCTCTCTTTCCACCTCCTCTCTCTCTCTTTCCACCTCCTCTCTCTCTTTCCACCTCCTCTCTCTCTTTCCACCTCCTCTCTCTTTTCAGCTCCTCTCTGTCTCTTTCCACCTCCTCTCTCTCACTTTCCGCCTCCTCTCTCTTTCCACCTCCTCTCTCTCTCTTTTCAACTCCTCTCTCTCTCTTTCCACCTCCTCTCTCTCTATTTCCACCTCTTCTCTCTCTCTCTTTCCACCTCCTCTCTCTCACTTTCCACCTCCTCTCTCTCTCTTTCCACCTCCTCTCTCTCTCTTTCTACCTCCTCTCTCTCTTTCCACCTCCTCTCTCTCACTTTCCACCTCCTCTCTCTCTCTTTCCACCTCCTCTCTCTCACTTTCCACCTCCTCTCTCTTTCCACCTCCTCTCTCTCTCTTTCCACCTCTTCTCTCTCTCTTTCCACCTCCTCTCTCTCTCTCACTTTCCACCTCTTCTCTCTCTCTTTCCACCTCCTCTCTCTCTCTATTTCCACCTCCTCTCTCTCTCTCTTCACACCTCCTCTCTCACTCTTTCCACCACCTCTCTCTCTATTTCCACCTCCTCTCTCTTTCTTTCCACCTCCTCTCTCTCTCTCTTTCCACCTCCTCTCTCTCTCTCTCTTTCCACCTCCTCTCTCTCTCTCTTTCCACCTCCTCTCTCTCTCTTTCCACCTCCTCTCTCTCTCTATTTCCACCTCCTCTCTCTCTCTTTCCACCTACTCTCTCTCTCTCTCTTTCCACCTCGTCTCTCTCTCTCTTTACACCTCCTCTCTCACTCTTTCCACCTCCTCTCTCTCTCTCTCTATTTCCACCTCCTCTCTCTTTCTTTCCACCTCCTCTCTCTCTCTATTTCCACCTCCTCTCTCTCTCTTTCCACCTCCTCTCTCTCTCTCTCTCTTTCCACCTCGTCTCTCGACCTCTGTGATTCTGTGCGTCTTTATTTATATTTCAGATTTCTTTGAAATATTTAAAAAAATATTTTTTGGCATATTTAAAAATGTTTTCAAGTGAATATGATTTTAAAATATTTTTTGGCATATTAAAAATATATTTTTACGTTAATGTGATTTAAAAAATATTTTAAGTAAATAAGATTTAGAAATACTTGTTGTTTATACAGTAAGTTAGTTTTAATATTTCATTATAATATTTTTTAATATTTTATATTTTAATGTTGAAATCAATGTTTTATATTTTATAATATTTTAATGTTAAAATCAATGTTTTTTTTATTTTATTATAATATGTAATGTTGAATTCAATATTTTATAGTTTATAATATTTTAATGTTGAAATCAATGTTTTATATTTTATAATATTTTAATGTTAAAATCAATGTTTTTTATTTTAAAAAATGTAATGTTGAATTCAATATTTTATAGTTTATAATATTTTAATGTTGAAATCAATGTTTTATATTTTATATTTTAATGTTAAAATCAAAGTTTTTTTAATTCTATTATAATATTTAATGTTGAAATCAATGTTTTATATTCTATAATATTTTAATGTTAAAATCAATGTTTTTTTTATTTTATTATAATATTTAATATTGAAATCAATGTTTTATATTTTATAATATTTTAATGTTAAAATCAATGTTTTATTATTTTATTATAATATGTAATGTTGAATTCAATATTTTATAGTTTATAATATTTTAATGTTGAAATCAATGTTTTATATTTTATAATATTTTAATGTTAAAATCAATGTTTTTTATTTTAAAAAATGTAATGTTGAATTCAATATTTTATAGTTTATAATATTTTAATGTTGAAATCAATGTTTTATATTTTATATTTTAATGTTAAAATCAATGTTTTTTTATTTTATTATAATATGTAATGTTGAATTCAATATTTTTATAGTTTATATTTTAATGTTGAAATCAATGTTTTATATTTTATAATATTTTAATGTTAAAATCAAAGTTTTTTTTATTTTATTATAATATTTAATGTTGAAATCAATGTTTTATAACCTGAAGTGTCAGTGACCCGACAGTCTAGTTTGAAGTTAGAATCTGAAGCAATATAAATCTTTTGCTGATGAAGGGAACGGTGGTACCGAAACGTGTACCAAGATGCCATAAAAATATATATCATACATTTTTTTTTCTAAATTTACACCTTGTCATTTGTAAGGTTCAGTAACTTTTTTTATTGCAAATGGCGATCTTGTAAGCTATAAATTTATTTACGGAGCAGAAACTATATAAAAACGAAAGCATTCTATAAATACCCTCTTTCTCAACAAGAAAATAATTGATTTCCCAAATTAAAAAAGACAATTTCTGCTGACTGAATCGTCTGTTTCCAAAACGGTTCTATTCCTCACTTCATAATTGGACTTGTGGCTTTATTGATATGACAACATCAGCCATGTTGGGGCCTCGTTTCACACAACAGCTTAATGGCGCCGATTAACGCGTGATCTGAAGCGAGAACAACGGGCAGCAGTAGACAGTGGGAAGTCCGACGGGGTCAAGTTTGAGGGATACAAACTGACATTTAATCGATAGTTCGATGACTACCATCTTAATTAAGTCCTTCCATAGCTAGAAACTCTTGAAGTTGGAAAATATTTATCGCACTTATTTTCATGAAGCAACCAGTGGTATAGGAAACGTAAAAACATTGGAAGATTAAATATTTATTTCCATCAGTCGTTTAGACTGAATCTTCATCTTTGTTGTTTTGATCATTAGATTTCGACCAATGCATTCTCCAGCCTTCTTGCATTGTCTGCACTGAAGTTTTGATATTATTCCATGAATTATTGAGACTAGTGTCCTCATCTTTCTTGTTTTGATCATTAGATTTCGACCAATGCATTCTCCAGCCTTCTTGCATTGTCTGCATGACTGTAATTAAATTTTCATATTATTCCGGTAATTATTGAGACTAGTGTCCTCATCTTTGTTGTTTTTATCTTTACATTTCGACGAATGCATTCTCCAGCCTTCTTGTAATCCCTGAATATCTGTAATGAAGTTTTGAAATATTCCATGAATTATTCAGACTTGCATCCTCATCCTTGTTGTTTTGAGCATTACATGTCGGCCATTAATAGTCTGCCTTCTTGTATTGTTTGAAATTTTATTTCATGAAATAATATCCTCATCTTTGTTGTTTTTAATCACTGTCTTTTCTACAGATAATTTCATGGCAACTGCTCTGACGATCAAATCTCACTGGCAACCCAACTGTATGAATTTCAGCGTGCTCCTTGGTTGGCGTGTCGGTCCCACCCTTTCACTGTCGAAACAGTTAGATTTAACCGCCTCTTCTACTCCAACAGCTTCTTCACTCGCACTTCCCGACAGTGAAACTCCCTTCCTCTTAATTACTTCCCTGATAGCTATAATCTTCAAATATTCAAATGTAATGTCAATCGACATCTTCTGATGCCTTGATCTTGATCCCAGTCCTTCTGTATATCCTTTCCTCAAACACCCCTCTTTACTCTTGGCCTCACTCTCTGTAACACCCCTGAGTGCTAGTGGCACTCATGCCTTGCTTGGGGTGAAAAAAGCTTATTTTATCTTTTACTAATAAGTTTAGGAATTGTATTATTATAGAAATAGTAAATGTATATGCTTTAGTTTGAAGTAAAACTAATTGAATGAAAATAGACTTGTATTTAATGACTATGGAACATTTATATATACTAGTAAAATAGCTCATGATAAAGAATTTTAAAATATGTGAGTGAAACTCCCTTCCTCTTACTTGCTTCCCTGATAGCTATAATCTTCAAATATTCAAATGTAATGTCAATCGACATCTTCTGATGCCTTGACCTTGATCCCCATCCTTCTCTATATCCTTTATTCAAACAACTCTCTTTACTCTTGCTCTCGCTATCTGTAACCCCTTGCGTGCTAGTGGAACTCCTGCCTTGCTTGGAGTGAAATGCTTAAAAAACTGCGTTGGTCTTCTCAGGACGATGGGGGATCGGAGATTGTCTAAGCACCTGTTCTATGGCAAGGTCCCTCTTGGTAACTCTCTTGATTTAAATCCAATTGAGAATCTGTGGTCAATCTGTGAGGAACGACTTCGTGGAATGGATATACAATGTACTAACATGTACACTGGGTCTTGTTTTATTGGAAAAATACGAAGAAATGTAAACAGTTATGGAATTATATGTTTTGATTGGTATGGTTTGTTTTGTTTTACGGCATATCAACATCTCAATGGGTTATTTAATGCCGACAAGATTTTTATTGCTGGTAATATTTTTTTTCAAAAATGTATTGCTGGTAATAAATTTTTGCAAAGTATTCCTGGTATTAAAAACTATTTTTACACTTTCATAGTGTTTTGATCGCACTTTGGGTGGGGGGGTAACTATTTACCCATAGCTGGGACCCTAAGAGGTGCTACCACCCCGGTTCAGGGTGGACCTGGCAACACCAGCAATTAAGAGGTGGTTCTACGCTCCTCAAAACCTCCCGATTAGAGGCCTTGCTGATAGACGAAGTTTATCGTCTTAACCAGGACGCGGATGTAGTTTATCGTCTTAACCCTGACGCGGATATAGTTTATCGTCTTACCCAGGACGAGGATGTAGTTTATCGTCTTACCCAGGACGTGGATGTAGTTAATCTCATACCCAGGTCGCGGATGTAGTTTATCGTCTTACCCAGGACGTGGATGTAGTTAATCTCATACCCAAGTCGCGGATGTAGTTTATCGTCTTACCCAAGACGTGGATGTAGTTAATCTCATACCCAAGTCGCGGATGTAGTTTATCGTCTTACCCAGGACGTGGATATAGTTAATCTCATATCCAGGACGCAGATGTAGTTTATCGTCTTACCCAGGACGCGGATGCAGTTTATCGTCTTACCCAGGACGTGGATGTAGTTAATCTCATACCCAGGACGCGGATGTAGTTTATCGTCTTACCCAGGACGCGGATGCAGTTTATCGTCTTACCCAGGACGTGGATATAGTTAATCTCATATCCAGGACGCGGATGTAGTTTATCGTCTTACCGAGGACGCGGATGTAGTTTATCGTCTTACCCAGGACGCGGATACAGTTTATCGTCTTACCCAGGACGTGGATGTAGTTAATCTCATACCCAGGACGTTGATGTAGTTTATCGTCTTACCCAGGACGTGGATGTAGTTTATCGTCTTACCCAGGACGCGGATGTAGTTTATCGTCATACCCAGAACGGTTATTTGTTTTATTTCAATTAATTTGTACATGGATGTATATACATGTATGTAGGTATACAGTAAGTATTATAACAGTATTACTAACATTGGTTCTAAGATTCATTTAATACTAGAATTCATTTTAATTTATTGCAATCATTTTTAATATATTTTATTTTCATAATTTTTATTATAACATATTTATTCCGAAGGTGACTGATATGTGGATAAAAATTATTTCTTAGACCCCTTACCAAGATGGTCACCCCAGCCGTTTCCATAGTAATTAATTTTGCGAATGAACATGCTTATAAAGATCCCTAAATTTCAAGATTGGTTATTCCTAAATTTTTGCTTGAGGATGAAACAGGGCTTGATACTTTAACTCAATTTAATTTTAATAATTATATTGAGGGTTTCGTCTCCCGTTTTTGAAACATGAGAACTCTTATGTAGCGAAGGAATATTATTGTTTAAAAAATAATTATAATTTAAGCTCCACTTCTGTATGGAGCACTGTTTTTTAAAAATAAAAACAAAAATACTAAAAAAACTCCGGATTATTTACCTAACGTGTTCTTTCCTATTTTTCTACATACCTGCTCACACACACACACACACACACACACACACACACACACACACACACACATATATATATATATATATATATATATATATATATATATATATATATATATAGATATTTTTGTAGGTACAAAATTTTAATGATCGAAATAAAAGTATAAAAAAAAGTATATTACGAGACATATTAAAAACGGGCGAAGCAACCGGTTTCGCTCCCGCTCTTCAGGCTTCATCGGGAGATTTAATTTAGAATTAAACACAGAAAAATGTACAATAAAAGGAAGTTGTGGGAGGAGAAAAAAATCGCAAAAGGAACTAGAGACAAATGACAGCGAGCCCCAACAAACACTCACGTTGTTTACACAAGGAAGGCTTGCGGGACCCGATATAAAGTACCTCCAGAACCTACCTTAAGATGAAATAAAAAGTGTGACCGGGACAACACGGTAAACCAGTCAACACTAGTATTTAGTCACCCCCACGAGGGTATCATGTGGCACAAGGTCGGTTTAACGTGGGATCTCCGAGACCGTAGGCTCGGCCAAAAATATGCCCTTTGAACCGAATAAACGGATTCAGGGTCGGTTTAGCTCCTCGAAAGAGACTCCGCCCTTCGGCGTAGACTCCTTCGGGTTCCTCCCCGCCCGAAGGCAGAGAGTTCAACCAATCAACCGTTCAGCCTGTCGTCCGACTTCAGACTGAACCAGTCAACACTAGTATTTAGCCACACCCCCCACGAGGGCATCATGTGGCACAAGGCCGGTTTAAGGTGGGATCTCCGAGCCCGTATGCTCGGCCAAAAATATGTCATTTGAACCCTATAAACAGGTTCAGGGTCGGTTTACCTCCCCAAAAGAGACTCCGCCCTTCGACGTAGACTCCTTCAGGTTCCTCACCGCCCGAAGGCGGAGAGTTCAACCGATCAACCCATCAACCGATCAGCCGGTCAGCCGGACGTCCGACTTCAGACTGAACCAGTCAACACTAGTTATTAGTCACCCTTCCCACGAGGGCATCATGTGACACAAGGCCGGTTTAACGTGGGATCTCCGAGCCTGTGGGCTCGGCCAAAAATATGCCCTTTGAACCCTATAAACGCGTTCAGGGTCGGTTTATCTCCCCGAAAGAGACTCCGCCCTCGGTGTAGACTCCTTCGGGTTCCTCCCCGCCCGAAGGCAGAGAGTTCAACCGATCAGCCGGTCGTCCAACTTCAGACTGAACCAGTCAGCACTAAATTTGGCTGCACGATCTCTGTTCTTTAATAGGTGTTCGCATATGGCGGAACTATGGGTGTTCGGGACGAGTCCATTCAACGGCAAGGTATGATTTCTAATTTTTGTAGGAACGTGTTGTTTTATTCTCATGTCTAAGCGTTGAGTTGTTCTCCCTATATAGTCGGCTCCGCAACTACAAACGTATTTATAAATAATTGAATTAATTTGATGGGGAGGGAGAACGTCTTTACACGCAGAACGAAAACATGGGCTGAGTTTGAAAAATAATCCGAACCTCGGCTTTTTTTTTAATATATCTAGTAATATTAAGTTTTACACATTTATTTCGATCATATATATATATATATATATATATATATATATATATGTGTGTGTGTGTGTGTGTGTGTGTGTATGTGTGTGTGTGTGTGTGTGTGTGTGTGTGTGTGTGTGAAAAATATATAGAAAATAGGAAAGAACTCGTTAGGTAAATAATCGAAAGTTCTTTAGTATTTTTGTTATTATTTTTAAAAAATAGTGCTCAATACAAAAGTAGAGCCTAAATATAATTATTTATTTAAAAATATGATTCCAACACGCTACATACATATGTAGCGTGTTGGAACCATATTTTTAAATAAATAATTATATATATATATATATATATATATATATATATATATATATATATATATATATGTAAGCAAATATATGGATATAGATCCGCCAGTATGAAGAAAAATATACGGAAAAAAACAAATAAAAATCCTTATATGCAATTATGCTGTTTTAATGTTAATATAATGTCACTTCATTTTGTTTGTTTTTTCCGTATATTTTTCTTCATATATATATATATATATATATATATATATATATATATATATATGTGTGTGTGTGTGTGTGTGTGTGTGTTTGTGTGTATTTAGGCAGCAATCCCTCTTACATGCACATTTCATTCAATACGACAAAACAAGGTGGTTTGATTTAGTTTTTTATACAATTTCTCATGTGATCTAATATATTTTTTTCAGATGGTAAGTTATTTAAAAGCTGTCCGAATGTTCTTTTTATCCGAGCGCTTTCGGCTATACATTTAGCCATTTTCAAGGATGAAATATATTAGCTGTTAACAAGAATTAGTTTTTTGTATGTATGTATTTCTATAAAGTTTGCATTTTCAAAACACGGTCAAGATATTGTGTCCGTGTTCATAGTTGATATTATTGAGTCTTGTTTGTTTTGTTTTTTATTAATAAGGCTTCCATTTATTTTAAGCCTTTTTTTTTGCCTGTAGATGATGCTGTTATATCTGTGTTGTCAAATATTTAAATGTTTAATATCTCAAGAAAAAAACACTAAACTAATTGAGTTTCTTTTTGCCAGGTTTTCAGATGAGACGTTTAGCCATCTTGAAAAGCTGGCAAAAAGAAACCTAATTAGTTTAGTATTTTTAAAGAGAGTCCAGTTAGCTCTGTTATTTAATTCACAGAAGTAGTAGTGTGTCTACGGAAAGATAGTAAGGCAGAATCTGTCCCTATTCAGGATGCGTTTTGAATTCAAAACCTTCCTTCTTCTAGGTTGGTTCACACCTCATGTTAAGTGAAACCAGTCTTTCCCTTTAATCCAAAGTTTGATAGAAGTTTCATGCCTTTCCTAAAATTATTCGTGCGAAAGTGAATATGTCGGACTCGACCTGGAGTCGAACTCGGCCTGTCTGTTTTTTTCTGAGCTGCTAACTGTAAGTGCTTAGACATAAAACAAAACGGGTTTATACTCTCTAATTCCTTAAAAACTTCAACAACAAAAATAAAATTCTACTTAACACAGGTTCGGTAATGTTTTCCCGGAAGCGAACATACTGAGATAGCTTTAAGATAAATAAACAATCATAAAACTCCCAGAATGGCCGATCTTAAATACATCCAACAATAACTAAAACAAATTTAAATAAATAAGAATATATATATATACATATATATATATATATATATACATATATATATATATATACATATATATATATATATATATATATATATATATATATATATATATATATGTATATATATATATATATATATATACATATATATATATATACATATATATATATATATATATATACATATACATATATATACATATATATATATATATATGTATATATATATATATGTATATATATATATGTGTATATATATATATATGTATATATATATATATATATACATATATATATATACATATATATATATATATACATATATATATATATATATATATATATACATATATATATATATATATATATATATACATATATATATATATATATATATATATATACATATATATATATATATATATAGCGAACTTCCGAATCTAATACCCGCCCGTCTGCGAAAATTGAGAACATTTTTCTTATTAGCTGATGATAACTACGGGCAAAAGACTAAAACCAAAAAGAGGTTGGATATTTTCCAGCCGGCGGGAAAATTGAGACTGACTTGTTTTCACTGGATGAAAATAAATAGGCGTACGATTAAATTGGAAATAGATAAAGACAAAAATGTAAGCGAAAAATAACTTCCATATTTTATTTATTTTTTTAATTCTTTTTTAATTTTTTTTTTTTGTTGACTTTATTTTATTATTTCGAAGCGTTTGTTAATTTTAGCCGTGTTTATCGCTATCCAGAAATTTAAGTAGACAATTTTTCATTAGTTTGTTTTCGTTTTTTATTATTATTATTATTATTATTATTATTATTATTATTATTATTATTATTGTTGTCTGGAATGTTTATTTATTTATTTTTGGTTTTGTTTGTTTGTTTGTTAGTTTGTTTGGTAGTTTCGTGTGTGTTGGCGGGCAAAGCTCTCTCCGAAATATGACCTTAGATATTTTGAAGGTCATTCGCATTGTATTATTTCGGCGACATTTCTTGAAGTCCCAGTCTTGTTACTTATTAGCGGGCACAAACACTCACGTACTTTCTTTCTCGTTCTCTATCACACACACACACACATACACACGCACACATACACACAATATATATATATATATATATATATATATATATATATATATATATATATACACTTATATATACACATATGTATATATGTGTATATATATACACAAATATATATATATGCATATATGTATATATACATATGTATAAACACATATATGGATATATGTATATATACATATATATATAAACAAGTATAAGTATATAAACACATATATACATATACAGAGATACACACACACACATATATATATATACATAGATATGCACATATATACAGAAACATATATATATATACATATATATAGATACATATGCATATATATATATCACATGTCCTTACTCTCTGTCTCTTTCACACACACACACAAACACACACACACACATACACATACATATGCACATATATATCGCATAAAAATTTTCTCTCTCTCCCTCTCTCTCTCTCTCTCTCTCTCATACACACACTACTCACACACACATAAATATATATACATTAAGGCATTAATTATATATATATATATATATAAAGGAATTAATTATACATATATATATATATATATATATATATATATATATAATTAAGGTATAATTATATATTTATATATATCTATAAAATAAATACCTTAATTAATACATAACATATATGTAATAATATATAATTAATATATATATATATATATATATATATATATATATATATATATATATATATATATATATTAAGGCATTAATTGTTATAATCAAGATTCGTTGTCAAGATTTTTGAATTCTCGTATACTTGTATTTTGATTGGTCATTCCAGCTTATGTAACAGCCTTTCCCATACTGAGGGGTGTTTGACTGATTTGAACGTTTTAAAACCCTTTATTCTACATTCAATGCCATCATTTGATAAGACGCCAGAAGTGTTGAAACAAAATGGCTATTTTTGTAGTGATTTTATAAGAAATTTATGTTATAAATTTCGAATAATTTATATTTGTAATACTCTTTGTTGAGAACTCTTTTAAGAATAGTATTTTGGGGGTTATTTGAATTTATTCCGTGTACTCCAATCCTATACTCGGGTATATACATATTTATATATATTATTTTTAAATAATTTCACCCTGAGCAAGGCAACAAATCCACTAAGACGCGAGTGGTTACGGAGTATAAGAGAATATGAGACAATTAAAAGTATTATTAAGGAGATAGGACAATAAAATAACAGGAATTAAAACTAATGAAGATAACAATAAAAAGATTTTATGGATTAGTAAAAATAACTTGCTGAACAAATGAAAATAATTATATATGATTACAAACAATTAAACATGACATTTAGCTAACTATTATTTAATTTTATTCAATAAAACCACCACTAGCATCAATAACTGCCTTTACACGAGGTCGAAATCGGTTGCAAGCTCTGATTAATTTGTCCTTATTTATATCAGACATTATTCGAATTATTGCAGCTTTAAGAGAGTCTTCGGTGATATGAGGCTGTTTATTAACCTTCTTCTCAACAATGCTCCACACATAATAGTCTAGTGGATTGAGATCTGGTTGGTAGGTTGGTTTTTATGGCATATCAACCACTGTGGGTCATTTAATGTCAAATTAAGGTATATATATAAATACATACATACATATATACATATATATATATACACATATACATACATACACATATATCTATACATATATTAAATATACAGTACTATTAAACATATAGCTGGCAACATTATTTTTTCAAAAACGCATAGCTGGCAACATTATTGTTTCAAAAACACATAGCTGGCAACATTATTCTTTCCAAAAACGTATTGCTGGCAACATTATTCTTTCCAAAAAAAGTATAGCTGGCAACATTATTTTTCCGAAAACATTATCTTAAGCCTTGTTGTTGGACGTAGTTTATCGTCATACCCAGGACGCGGATGTAGTTTATCGTCTTACCCAGGACGCTTGAGATCTGGAGAGTTAGGAGGCCAAATGTTGGGTGTGATGTGGTCGTACAAATAGTCAGCCATCTATTCTTGTGTTCGTAGAGCCTTGTGGGATGGAACTGAGTCTTGCTGAAATATGTAAGGCCTGCCATTGCATATGTTGTCAATCCAGGACTTGGTAACTGTTTCTAGAATCTCAATATAAGCAGCAACATTTAATGTAAAACCTTGTGGAAAAAAATGTGGTGGCATAACATGTCCTTCATTGCTAACAACACCCAATACCATAACACTTGAAGGAAATTTTGTGCGCATCACTCTTGGCACCCGCGAAGGATCTGAACAAAGTCATCTGTCATTTCTTCTGTTAAGTTTTTGATCTTAAGCAAAAATTTTCTCATCTGAGAAAAACCATATCACACTATCTTCTCAAGGATTTTTAAGTTCGTTTAAAAGCCTTCTGTTTTGTTTTTGTTTTTTTGTGTGTTTTTTTTTTCAGACATAAATTGACCTCTCTTCATCACGTAGGACTTGTATCGAATGTCTTCATCAACATTTCTTCAGATTGTTTTTCAGACACATGCAGCTTTTTGGCAATTGACCTCATTGATTGACCTCAGATTTCATCAATTATCTGCTTGACTTCCCGAATAAATTCGGATCTTCTCTCTTTATCAGAACGTACAGAATGTCTTTTACGTTTTGATACAGACATTGGGAACTGTCAACGTCTTCTAACGCTTTTCGTATCTTGTGGACACAACGATCTTGCAACTCTGAGAAAACGTGCAATATCCAAATCGCTATGGTCAGCCTTTAATGTCATAATCACAGCATGCCTTTTCATTTCATTTGTTATCATAGGGTTTGCCATTCTTGATTTCTAAAAAATAAAAGCATTAGAAGGTAGTGGGAAGCAGTATTAATCTTAAATCTGTATGTCCTCAAATACCAGCCGCACCCTACATATATATATATATATATATATATATATATATATATATATATATATATGTATGTATGTATGTATGTATGTATGTATGTATGTATAAAATATAAAAATGAGAGATTGCTACCCAAATGCGCTATTACATATTTATATATATATAATTGTGCATTTGGGTAGCAAACTCTCTTTTATATAGGTTTCATTGAAAACGACTCACTAGACACTGCGATTAATCTCTTTTTATTATATTTTTCTTGCATTCGTACAACTGATTACTTTAGGGCAGGTGTGTGTAAAACTGTTCAAATGTGGGTCCCAGGGATTTCAGTTAGTCATTAGCAAAGCTGTTTTTGGTTGTTTTCTTTTTCTTTTTCTTTTCACCGTCCGCTTGTTATCGCTGGAAGCATTTAACGATAAAGGATGAACACCCGGTGTGATTCAAATTTACAACAGCAGAAATAATCTAGAAGACGAACCAATTAGCATGTTATTTATATATTAAAAAAATAACAGTATTCAAACTGTGTTTTTTTGCTAATTTGCACTGATGTCTTCCATCCCTTGAGAGTCACGGAGAAAGGAAAAGTTAGAGCCATCATTTTTCTCCTGAAAATTTCCGACCCTTCGATACTATTTACATTATTCGGACAACGAATTTATTACAACGTTTCGGCCGTTTCTTCAGGTGTTTAGAATGTCGAACTGAAACCTTTATTTCGCTCACTGGGGTAGACTGTTTAATGGACGTCAGTTATCTCCTGTTAATTCCCCTCTCCAAGTTCTCCACTGCCTTAACTTGGTATTGAACTCACACTCTTTATCACTGGATTCGACTAACGTCTTTATCCACTGTGCCATGTGTCCTTGAGGGTAGCTGTGTAGGAATTTCTGGATATTGTAAACCTAATGTCTTCAGCATTCATTTTTTTTTTTACCAGTGCTCATATTACAATTTTTGCTGTTATAATTTCATGTTTTTACCAGAGTTCATATTGAAATTTTCTTTTTTTTTTTTTTTCTTATTATCGCTTTTCTCTGACACTCCTTATTACTGGTTCCAAGATGGTAAAAAACATAAAACAATTAATTCATTTATGATATGAATTTTAATCAGAAAGATCGGCTTTTTTGTCCTTTTTCAGAAAATTTTTATTTTATTTATTCCATCCCCAAACAAGGTGATAATGCCACTAAGACGCAAGTGAGTGGAAGAAAGAACTATAGTGATAAGAAAGGACAATAAAAGAACAACTTTCAGAAAAAGAGAAAGAAAAAAATTAAAATATTTTCCTTAGGAAGACAGAAGATGGAAGTTGGCGTTGCATTTAAATGTTTGACGATTGTAGATGACAGGAAAATAACAAAACCGGAAGAGGGCTCCACAGGCGAGAAGTGCGAAGTAAAAAACTATTAGAATAGAACTTGCGGTTGGATCTAGCTAGTTCAATAGTAAAAGGGTGAAACCTAATCGCCAATCTAGCAAGCGTGGTTAAATTCAGGTAGCTGCGACATCAGGGAGAAAAGATCATTCAGAACAATTACCATGAACATATTTATAGAAAAGACACAGAGAAGCCAGGCTACAGCGGCGGGAAAGCGTCTAGAGCCGAGATGCCAGGTCAGTAGCAATAACATGACAGAACCTTCTTTGGATTTTGTTGATAATCTTGAAAGATACCGGGTGTAACAGCAAAATTGTCCAAATTGTGTAACAGCAAAATTGACCAAGTGTTACATTAAACTCTTAGAAATGATTAAAGATATCTTACTGGAATTCTCCGAGGTTTTTTATAACACTATGGGACTCTACTTTGAGCAATAAGAATGTATAATTACTCTCCAAGCTTAACAGAAGAATTTAGACGAAATCGATCATAAACGAAATTAACATGTTCATCATTAATTAATCATAGCTAAGGATCAAAAGCTTATGAAGGATTCAAATTAAGTTCATATATATATATATATATATATATATATATATATATATATATATATATCCTAGGATCATTTTCCAATTTATTCAAGTTGAACTTCACCCTCTCTAATCTTCTAACTATCTGTCCTGGAGTAACAAGTTGCCTCACAGCTTCCACGTACGATTTCATTTTTCAAGTCTTTTTCCACAACTCTTTGGACTGTCATTGCTGAAACTCCTCTCTCACTTACCAAACTTCTTATGCATTGAGTTGGATCTTTTCTAATTGATCTCTTTGGTTCTAAGTTGAAATGATGATCCCGCTTTCTGTTGTGACCACCTGATCCAGTTTTCCTCTCTACTGTTCTCTCTTTTTTAAACTTATTCGCCGTTCTCTTGATGGTTCTTGAATGGACTTTGAAGATGGAAACCAGAGTATAAATGTTGGTACCATTACTGAAGGCCTTTCCATGGTTGAAACTGACAAAAACTTAAGTTGTTAAATCTGAAAGAAAAATAAAAAAAATCATTAGACGCTTAAACTTAATTCATATTTAAAATCGGTCCAAGTTATTGGAACACCGTTTTTTATATAGCCCTGTCAAGGCACATACTATGCATCTAAGGAAAGAATCGTTCACATTGGGTTTGGTAAAGTCTCCAAATTGTGTTCACTGTGCTATGAAGATGGAGACCATTGGTCAGGCCTTCTTTCATTGCAGCGTCGTAGGTCCGTTGAAGTTTGTTGAAGGCATCATGGTTCGGTTGCTGCGCGGAAAGTTCTTTGTCCTCGTGGCCATTACTGTTTGTAGCAATGTCGTACCGCTGTTGACTACGACTGGGTACTATGATGATCGTGGCTATGGTCGACTCGCTATAAAATAATTAAAATCAGTGATAATTAATAATAATAATAATAATTAATTAAAAGGTGTGAGTAAATAAATGTTAAATAGTCTGAGTTTGTTTGAATTTACGAATATTTTTTCCATTTGCAATCTTGAAACTTTAACATGTTATTTGATTGTTAATCTTTCCATGGATGAAATTGACAAAGACATAAGTTTTAAATCTGATAGAAAAAGAAAAAAAAATCATTAGACGCGTAGACTTAATTCTCATTTAAAATCGGTCACAGTTAACAGAGAAGCAAGAAACCGCAAGAAGCCGGAAGAGATTTCCACATGCAAGAAGTGTGTGCAATAGAACAATCTTTTAGCATAGAACTTAGGTTGTATCTAGCCATTTCAACAATAAAATGATGAGATTTGGCAACAATGTTTTACTGCGCTTAAATTCATAAAGTTTAGTTACTGTCAAGGATAGTCCATCAGAATAATTACTATGAAAGTATTTATAGAAAAGGAACAGGGAAGCTACGTTACAGGAGTGGGAAAGCCGAGTTTCCAGGTCAGGGCTAATAACATTGCAAATTCTTCTTTGGATTTTATCAAGAATCTTTAAATAGCAAAAGCACCAGATCATATGTGACAGCAATATTCAAAGCAAGGACGAATGGTAGACTTATAAATATGTAAGATAGATTCTGGCATGAAAAATTGTCTAGCCCGAGATAGTGAAACAGAATTCTTAGCTGCAGATTTTGCATTTGATTCAATATATTCTTTCCACTTAACGTCAGCTGAAAACGTTGGTCCGCGCAGGCGCAATGAGTCACTCTCCTGGAGGTTAACATCAGCCGTACTGATGGAAATCAAAAAGCGTTCTCTCAGAAAATTAAAAAGAGCAGTTTCGATTTGTATGCGGCAAAAATAACAAGTCATTCCTTGCTCCGGTTAACAACAGATTGTAGCTCATTTTAAAGATCCGCTGTCAATTTGTCCTTATCGAATATATTTATGTAGACGTTCCGTTTTTATTTTTACACAGTATATTTATTATCGTCACGAATATTCGAGAAATCTTATTAAAGAAAATGTGCGCGCTCTATTGCTTGTAAATATAAAGAATAAAATATTTTTTTGGCAGACATCACTAAATTCTTTGCAGCGATAGACAGTAAGCACAGAGCTATACGTTATTCTGAAATTGCTTTGTTAATAAAAGCCGTTTCCTAATAAAGAAACATTCAGCATTCCTTAACAGAGAAGGCAGTGCAATTGCCGGATGAAATTTATAAAATCTTTCTATGAAAACAATTTTTTAGGAAAACATATCTCTGACGCCAGTAAGTGTTATGGCTCTTTCAAATATTCTGAACAGCCATTCTAAACTTTTCTTTGAAGCAGTGTGGTGTATCAGCATCTTGATTTTCCTATTTATTTTCTCTTCGAGTTATATCTGCGATCCATTTTAATTGTTGCTGCTGTTGAAAGTCCTCAAGGTAATTTTTTTGCTTAAGATTCTGTAGCGCCAGCGAACTGTTTTGAAAGAGGGATGGTCCTTGAGAAAGACTATGGGCTTTATTTACTCGAAGTCATTTTAAATCATTGATCTGGGGAAGTCGTTGTCTATTACTGATAGGTTAGATGTTTCTGGACGAGTTGCAAGATATCCGTGTGAAAGTCTCGCTCTAACGAGACTATGATTCGAGACTTTAGACTAATGTTTTGGCTTGGTAACAAATTACGCTGTTTCTCTGGTGGACTTTATACTACGTTCTTCTTATGTTTCTATATCCAAAATAAATTAGTATTGGAGATAGAAAGAATGTATTAGGTTGGTGCAAAAATAATGGCGTTTTTTGACGTGTTTTTTAACGTCAAAAAACGCCATTATTTTTGCACCAACCTAATGTAATGTTTAACAAAATTGTCTCGCTATATATATATATATATATATATATATATATATATATATATATATAAGAGTGTGCGTCTCTATTTCTGAGATGAGGTATTATGTACACTATTTACATTATTATCGTCCTTATCTTTGTTGTCTTATTTATCACAATGTTTGTACTCTCTGGCCTTCTTGAGGTAGTTGGAATGTCGAACTGAACCCTTTATTTCGCTCGCTGGAGTAGACTGTTCTAGTTCCACGTGCCATGTCTAATGGATGCCAGTTATCAGTTATCTCCTGTTAATTACCCTCTCCAAGTTCTCCACAGCTTTAACCAGGTATTGAACTCACAACTCTTTGGTTCCTGGGACTGGATCTAACCAACGCCTTTATCCACATGTGTCCTTAAGAACATTTGTGTATGAATTTCTGGGACTTATAAACTTAATGTCTTCAGCAACTGTTTTTTTACCAGTGCTCATATTGCAATTTTTGCTGTTATTCTTGAATATTTTTTTTACCAGAGCTCATATTGCTATTTTCGTTATTATTATTGGTTTTATCTGGCTCTTCTTATTACTGGTTCCCATATTGTATTCATTTCTAGGCTTGGTCGGCTCAGGAGGTTTTTGTGGCTTAGCATATGTGCCGATACCATAAGTTTACGAATCTTCCAATGATGTTCCACATGACATGTCTAATGCGGATAAAATAATAATTGGGCATGTCATGTGGAACAAGAACAGTCTATCCAAGTGAGCGAAATAAAGGGTTCAGTTCGACATTCCAGCCACCTGAAGAAGGCCGGAGCGTACAACGGCCGAAACGTTTTGATAAATACGGCAACAAAAATGAGGACGATATTCTGAATAATATAAACTGTGTATATAAGAGTGATCCATAATTTTTTCCTTGTGGCTTAGAAAATCGTTTTGGGCACTTCGACGTGATGTAACGGTTAACAAACTTGCTAGATCAATTACGACTGATTCGTGAGTTTAATTAAAACAGAGTGCTCAATGCTTTCGACCTTGTGCCACATTTGAGCAAGGCTTAGAAAATCTCTATACTAAATCTGTTATAGCTGATCCAGACGCTGGATTATTTGAAGTATTTAGAATGGAAAATGCTTATCCGAACCGGCATTGGACTAACGAAAGTCGCTTGAAACTTACCTCAGGACGAGGCGAAAACTGGAGGTCGCAGAAATGTTGTTCTACAAAATTATACGAAGAATTCTATGAATGGGGTGAGCAAGACACAAGGAAGTCATGAAGAAAATGGTAACAGAAAGAACACTACTACTCAGAATCATGAATTGCTAGTTGAATATCCATCGACACGACATGAGGAAGGAGGGCTTGGAAAACTTAATACTCACGAGGCATATTGTGGGGAAAGAGAGTTAGGGGAAGGTAGTGAGCCACTCCTGTTGTCGCGTCTCAGTGAATGGATACAGGGGAGATATCTTAGCAAATAGAGAAAAACTGCAAAAAGTCACAAGGGATAGGAAGTTGTGGGGAGCCATGATCATGTTCTGAAGGAAAGCATCAGGACGACGACGACGACGAAGAAGAAGGAGGAGGAGGACGACGACGACGAGGAGGAGAAGGAGGAGCAGGACGAGGACGAGGAAGATGAGGTGGGGGCGAAGATAGGGAGGATGAGAAGGAAGAGGAAAAGGAGGAAGAGGAGGAAGAGAAGGTGGTGAAGAAGAAGGAGGAGGGGTAGGACGAGGACGAGGACGAGGACGAGGTCGAGGAGGACGAGGTCGAGGAGGATGAGGAAGAGGCGAAGATGAGGAGGAGGATGACGACGACGACGACGACGAGGAAGAGGAGGTGGAGAAGAAGACGAGGAGGAGGGGGAGGACGACGAGGAGGAGGAGGTGAAGAAGAAGAAGAAGAAGGAGGAGGACGACGACGACGACGAGGAGGAGGACGAGGTGAAGAAGAAGAAGAAGAAGAAGAAGAAGAAGAAGAAGGAGGAGGAGGAGGGAAAGGAGAAGGTGGAGAAGAAGCAGGGGGAGGAGGCGGAGAAAAAGAAGAGAGGTGAAGAAGAAGGAGGAGGAAGAGGGCAAAAGGAGGAGGGTAAAAGGAGTCGGAAAGAAGAAGAAGAAGAAGAAAAAGAAAAAGAAGAAGAAGAAGAAGAAGGTACGTTAATTAAATAATAATTAAATAAATAAATATGTACGAAGAAAAAGGAAAGGAAAAATGTGTTGTTTATACGGAATTTTAAGTCATGTTTGGTACGTTTTAACAGACCGCTTTCATCTGAAATACATTTTCGCACGTCATTTGATATCGCTGATGAAAAAGAGAGAAGAGCTCGGTATTCTTGGCATCTGCTTCTGGAACATTCCACCCTTTCAGCTCTCCTTGCAACCTGTTAAAGATTCCAGCTTTCTGTCTGCGAGAGAATGGTAAATAAAGTCTGGGAACTAATTTTTTTTTTTTTTTTTTTTTGGCTTCGAATATGCTATTTCACCTGCAAATACAGACGAAGCCGCCTTTAGCGATCTGTGAATAAACAGACGAGAATCAAATATCATTCACTTTGAATCAGACGTGACCAACAGTGGGGTCTGCGATTGGTTGCCATTATTTTCTTCTAAATATGCAGCCAAGAATTTTAATATTACCGATTTTGAACAAGACTAAGATTTATATTAAGGAACTTTTTTATAATTTTCGAAATTATTAACCCTTGAGGTCTACGTTCCTGAAGAATTTCAACTCTTCTTCGCAAATAACTGGTATGCAATGTTTCAAGGTAGATATAAAAATAGCTACAATTCTTTACCCATCGTTCAAAAAGTGGCTGGGCATTAAGACATTTTTCACTACCACAGTCCAACCGGTGCTGGGAATTACGCCATTTTCTCTACCACAGTTAAAGCGGTTCAATGGTTTAATAATTCTTTGAAATAATTCGAATAAAAACAACATTTAATATTAAAGCAATCAGTGTTTCTTGTCTGGGCATTGTATAAGATAAAATCTCCATATTACTGCATGAATTATTTACACGAATATCCTTATCTTTGTTATTTTGATCACTTCATGCATTCTCCAGCCTGAGAGGCTGAGATGAAGTATTGTCATTACATCACAAATTATTCAGACCAGAATCCTCATCTTTGTTGTTTTCATAACTACAGTTCGGCCAATGCATTCTCCAGCCTTCTTCCGTATTGGCTGAAGGTTTGAGATGAATTCTTTCCATTAACATATGAATTATTCAGACGGTTATTCTCACCTTTGATGTTTTGATAACTATATTCCGGTCGGTGCATTCTCCAGCTTGCTTGTATTGTCTGAAGGTCTACGATAAAATATTCCACGAATTATTCAGACTACTCTCTTTATCTTTGTTGTTTTCATTTCTACATTTCGGCCAATGCATTCTTCCGCCTTCTTGCATTGTCTGAAGATCTGAGATGAAATATTTCATGATTTATTCCGACTAGTATCCTCATCTTTGTTGTTTCGATTACCATATTTCGGCCAATTCATTCTCCAGCCTTCTTGCATATTCTGAACTAACTGACGCCTTTATCCACTGTACCAGGACCCAAAGAGTGTGAGTTCAATACCCGGCTAAGGCAGTGGAGAACTTTCAGAGGGGAATTAACAGAAGATAACTGATAATTGACATCCATTAAACATGGCACGTGGAACTAGAACAGTCTACTCCAGTGAGCGAAATAAAGGGTTCAGTTCGACATTCCAACCACCTGAAGAAGGCCGGAGCGTGCAATGTTCGAAACGTTGTGATAAATATGGCGACAAAGATGAGGACAATAGTCCGAATAATGTAAGTAATGTACTTCATACCTCATCTCAGAAATATAGACAGTCTCATTATCTTTGTTGTTTTGACCACTACATTTCGGCCAATGCATTCAACAGCCTTCTTGTATATTCTAACATAAAATATTCCATGATTTATTCAAAATAGTATCCTCATTTTTGTTGTTTTCATGATTTCATTTCACTCAATACATTCTACAGCCTTCTTGAATTATTCAGACTAGTTTCCTCGTCTTTTCTGTTTTGATTACTACATTTCGGCCGATGCATTCACCGGCCTTCTTTTCATATCTGAATATCTAAGGTAATGTTGTTGACTGGGGCAAGAAATGGCTGGTTAACTTTAATGCCTCAAAAACAAAACTGCTCTCTTTTACCCACCACACAGAACTCTCCCTGCCTCCCATTAGAATGTCTGATGCTCAACTCGACGAGAGCGCCTCTTTGCGACTGCTTGGTCTCACACTGCCCGCTGACCTGAGATGGAACAAATACATTGAATCAATAGCTTCATCTACCGCAAGGAATGTTGGTTCTCTATGTCGCGCCATAAAGTTTTTCTTGCCTGAGTCCATCTTTCAAATCTATAAATCATCCATTCGTCCTTACATAGAATATTGCTGCCGTATATGGTCTGGTCCCCCCGCTGTTCGTCTTAAGGTCCTCGACAAAATCCAGAGACGGATATGCAATGTGATTGGCCCTGATCTAGCATCTCGTTTACAGTCGCTCTCTCACGGACGTGCCGTCGCTTCCCTCTGTCTTTTCTACAAATACTTTCACGGTAACTGCTCCGACGTGCTACTTTCGCTGGTTCCCAGACTGCATGAATTTAAACGTGGTACTAAGTTGGCATCTCAGTCCCACCCATTCACTGTGTAAATCGTTAAATGTAGCCGTCTCTTCTACTCCAATAGCTCCATGTCTCGCAATTCTCGTCTATAGAACTCCCTCTTACTTGCTTCCCTGATAACTTGATCCTGATCCCCGGCCTTCTCTATATCCTTTCCTCAAACACCCCTCTTTACTCTTGGCCTCCCTCTCTGTAACCCCTTGTCTGCTAGTGGCACTCCTGCCTTGCTTGGGATGAAAAGCTTAGAAAACATATTCCCAACGTTGGGCACATGCCCCAGCGGTGGGTCATGGTAATATTTTGGTGGGGCATGCGTAGGATGTGCACCCTTCGGCCTACGCATTCTACAGACTTCTTGTATTGTTTGGATATCTGAGGTGAAATATTTCATATATTATTCAAACTAATATCCTTATCTTTGTTGTTTTGATCATTGCATTTCGGCCGATACATTCTCCGCCCTGCTTGTATTGTCTGAATATCTAAGGCAATGATTCCCAACGTGTGGCGCATACCCTACCTGTGGAGGGGGGCATGGTAATATTTTGGTGGGGTATGCGTAGGATGTGCACCCTTTGGCTTACAATACCAACAGAATAAGGGGCCAATTCGAGAATGAGTTATTAACAGTGAATTGTTTTCTAGTGAGTCTGAGTGAGAGTGTTAACGTCAATGCGTATTAATGCATACGATGTATATACAGTATACATACATAATAATATTTGGTGTGTATGTACGTACATGTGTAATTGACATACAGAGTATTTACCGTCTCCCCACACTCGTGTGTCTCGGTCAATAAAGAAGAGGGTGTGATGCATGTCACTGGAAGAGCCCATGTTTTGTCAGCCAATCAGCACGTAAGGAGAGGGTGTGATGCATGTCACTGGAAGAGCCCATGTTTTGTCAGCCAATCAGCGTGTAAGGAGAGGGTGTGATGCATGTCACTGGAAGAGCCCATGTTTTGTCAGCCAATCAGCGTGTAAGGAGAGGGTGTGATGCATGTCACTGGAAGAGCCCAGTTTTGTCAGCCAATCAATGCGAGTGAGCGTTAAGTTTGTTTCCTTCATGTGAATTGCAATAAAATTTGGAATATGTAAGAATTAAATATTACAGGGGGGGGGCACCAGAATTTCAAAAATAACAAAGTGGGGGCATGGTCTTACATCGGTTGGAAACAACTGATGTATATGTATGTATGTATATATGTATGTATGTATGTATCTATCTATCTATGTCAGCGGATTTCACATCTATCTATCTATCTATCTATCTATCTATCTATCTATCTATCTATCTATCTATTTTAGGTTGTTCATGTCTGTCTCTCTGTCTAAGTCTTTCTTTCTTTCATTCTTTCTTTCGTTCATTCTTTCTTTCTTATAATCTATCTATCTATCTATCTATCTATCTATCTATCTATCTCAGTCCTTTTCATATCTATCTATCTATCTATCTATCTATCTATCTCTGTCCTTTTCATATCTATCTATCTATCTATCTATCTATCTATCTATCTAACTGATTCAGTCTCCTACATTCATCTATCTATCTATCTATCTATCTATCTATCTATCTATCTATCTATCTCTGTCCTTTTCATATCTATCTATCTATCTATCTATCTATCTATCTATCTATCTATCTATCTATGTGTCTATCTATCTATCTCTGTCCTTTTCATATCTATCTATCTATCTATCTATCTATCTATCTATCTCTGTCCTTTTCATATCTATCTATCTATCTATCTATCTATCTATCTATCTATCTATCTATGTGTCTATCTATCTATCTCTGTCCTTTTCATATCTATCTATCTATCTATCTATCTATCTATCTATCTATCTATCTATCTATCTCCTTTTCATATCTATCTATCTATCTATCTATCTATCTATCTATCTATCTATCTATCTATCTACCGGATGCAATGAGAACGAAAGTAATATATGAATTCTAACATTCACAGCATTAATTTAAAAGAGGGCTCGGTACCGATAGTAGAACGATAATTATTTATTATGATTTTATCATATAGACAAAAACAGTTTACTCACTACAAAATGCAACTTCGTTTCGGTTGCATCTTTGTAGTGAGTAAACTGTTTTTGTCTATATGATAAAATTATAATAAATATATATCTAGCTATCTATCTATCTCTCTCTCCTTCCCTTTTTTCTTTCTTTCTCTCTCTTTCTCTCTCTCTCTCCCTCTCTCTCTCTCTCTCTCTCTCTCTCTCTATATATATATATATATATATATATATATATATATATATATATATATATGTTTGTCTATCTATATATCTGTCTATTCCTGTCTGTCTATGTATCTATGTATGTATGTCAATCTGTCTATCTCAGTATGTTCATCTCTCTCTCTCTCTATATATATATATTTTTTTTTTCGGCGAATGTTAGGCTAATATTTGTTACTCGTGCTGCTTTCTCTTCCATTCGTAAGGACGTTCTCCCTCCCCATCATGTTAATTCAGTGATTTACCAATACAAGTGTAGTTGTGGACACGACTACATAGGGAGGACGTCCCAGCGTTTGGATTCGAGAATAAAACAGCATTTACCCCCCAGGATTTTGAATCCGTCCTCCAGGAATAGCCAATTGACTAACAGTTCTGGTTCTGCTATTGCTGAACATTTAATAAATAGAAAAAAATGTGTGGAAAATTTTAGTGGTGACCGATTTATAATTTTATCTAGGTCCCACTCCACATTTCACCTCAAGGTTCTAGAGTCTTTGTATATCAGATCCCGTGAGCCTTCCCTTTGTAAACAGAGGGAATGCTTGCTGGGTCTGAATATTATTGGACTCTAGTCTCTTGAAATTCATAATTTTTTATTCCCCATTCAATTACATTCGTTAATTAAAAATTAATTTACACGCTTTTTAAATTCCCAGAATAAATAAACTTGATAAGTCCTGGGACGAAACCGGTTGTTTTTATTTTAGCTTTTGCTTTTAAAAATGCCTTATAAATATTGTCTTTTCTTATCTATTATTAAATTCTGTACCACGAAAAACTTATTTAAATATATATATATATATATATATATATATATATATCTGCAGTAAAATTTTGAATATGTAAATATTACAGGTGGGGGGGTACCAGAATTTTAGAAATACCAAAGTGGGACGTGGTCCAAAATCGGTTGGGAACCACTGGCCTAAGGTGAGGCATTCCATGAATTCTTCTCACTAGTCTCCCCATCTGTTTTGTTTTGATTACAACAATTCGGCCAATGCATTTCCGGCCTTCTTGCATTGTCTGAGATGAAATATTCCATAAATTATTCAGACAAATTTCCTCAATTTTGTTGTTTTGATCACTACCTTTTGGCCAATGCATTCTACAGCCGTCTTCTAATTTCTGAAGGTCTAAGATGAACTGTTGTCATTATTTCATAAATTATTCTAGCTAATCTCCTTATCTTCATTGTTTTGATTGCTTCATTTCGGCCAGACTACTTTTATTGTCCGAATATCTGAGATGAAACATTCCACGAATTTTTCTTACGCTTCCTTGGAGTAACGTCCATCTCAGACAATGGACGTATGACAACTAATCGACAGTCGAGACAATGGTGCCTGGGCATGATGAAAATCGGATGCAAACACGGATGGCGCAATATTTTTCAAGGCCAAACAAATTTCATCAAACACCCCGAAAATAGATTCATATTACTGCAAACCACTGCAAATGACCTAATCTGAGAAAAGAAATAGAAATCGATTACACCCTGACACTCCAGTGGGTCTTAAACTGACCATATGGTGAAAGAAAGGAAACTAAAGCAGTTGTTTCAATTAATTTGCGCCAGGGTGTACATCTGGCCAAATATTTTATTTAAAACATTTTTTAGTAATTCCAAAACGTAAAAATAAAATGGCAAACATTTCCTACTTTAAACGCTAAATGTTATTTTCAACTGTCCGATAGTTTTCCAGACAAAATGGCAGATTTTGTTACATTAGTTATTACCTTTAACGAAAGGAGACCATTTGTTTTGCAACCGATGTTAGCAGGTTCCTCTCGCAGTCGTTGGTTTGTGAGTTTGATCTTTCTAGAATGACAGACGATTTGTGCATTCGGTAAGCTTAAGCCGAACTGTGAAAAATGCTTACTTCCGGGATTAGCGATATAATCCCTACTGAGATTCAAACTAAAAATAAATAAATAAATAAACAACTATCCGCTGTTAAATATAGATCCACCTACAGGAATTTCCCGTGTGAGATCGAATAATTTCTTTCTACGTATCAAGAAGACTATGGCTTTGCCTACTTCCCGACCCCCTATAACATTTATAGCTTTAGGCTATAACATCACGTTTAACCAAATTGAATGCAAAACTTGGTGTTAGCGAGACTTAGATCTTATTTCTTGTTTTATATATATATATATATATATATATATATATATATATATGCTGTTACAGCCAGTATATATATATATATATATATATATATATATATATATATATATATATATATATATATATATAGTTAAGTTATAAGGAACTTGGTAAACCGAATTTGTAAATCCAAAGAGGATGAAATCCTGAGAGCTCAATGTGAGGACAGAGCTAATATGTAATGAAAAACAAACCACTTTAATGTACCATTACGATAATTTATTTCACCTAAATCCTTTTTTAAGTTTTACCTGATGATCCTGAATCCTTAAAAAAGGATTTAGGTGAAATAAATTATCGTAATGGTACCTTAAAGTGGTTTGTTTTTCATTACATATTTATATATATATATATATATATATATATATATATATATATATATATATATATATATATACTGGCTGTAACAGCAACATTGTCTAAATCGTGCAGCAGGATAATTGTCCATCCCACAAAATGTATAATATATATATATATAAAAACACACTTAACTAAGTTTTTTAGGGTTTTCAGTTAAGAAGTTTCGCCATCTTAATATCATTTGTCGGAAGAAACAGTGAAAAACCTTTTGAGTTATCCAGCTAGAAAGAGAAGAGGTTAAAATCGTTTTATGTCTGTCACACTGTCTTCCCAAATGAGCAATGGTAAGAGGAAAAAGATCGTTCAGACCTTCAGTAATGGTACCAACATTCATACTCCGGCTTCCATCTTCAAAGTCCATTCAAGAACCATCAAGGGAATGGTAAATAAGTTTAAAAAAAAAACAGTAGAAAGAAAAATTGGATCAGGAGGTCAAAACAGGAAGAGGAATCATCATTTTAACTTAGAACTAAAGAGATCAATTAGAAAAGATCCAACTCAATCCATAAGACGTTTGGTGCGTGAGAGAGGAGTTTCAGCAATGACAGTCCAAAGAGTAGTGAAAAAAAACTTGAAAATGAAATGGTACATGAAATCTGTGAGACAACTTGTTACTCCAGGACAGAAAGTTAAAAGGTTAGAGAGGGCGAAGACCATCTTGAATAAGTTTGAAAAAAATTCTGGAACAATATATATATATATATATATATATATATATATACTTTATTTCAATCCTTCATGAGCTTCCGATCCTTATCTATGATTAATTAACGATTAACATGACTTTTCCGTTGATGATCGATTTCATCTCGATTCTTCTGTTAAGCTTGGAGAGTAATTATACATTCTCATTGCTCAAAGTAGAGTCCAATAGTGTTATAAAAAAACCTCGGAGAATTCCAGTAAGATATCTTTAATAATTTCTAAGATACAACGGTTCAAATCTTAATCTAACAAATGAACAATTTTACTTATACTCAATTTTGACAATTTTACTTTCATATATATATATTAACAGATTTAAAATATGGTTTCTTCGCTACACAGGAATTACCAAGGTTCAAAAAGAGGAGCTAAAAACTTCAAATTTAATTATATAATTAAATTAAAAGCATTAGTTCTGTTTCATCTTCAAGCGAAAAGAGAGTTTAGCTTCGGTTTTTGAAACATGGTAATTCCTGTCTAGCGAAGAAACCATATTTTAAATCAGTTAATTTATAATATTTATGCTCTGTAAATTTACATTTAGAACTGTTCTGTAAAAATAAAAATATCAGTAAGAACACGGGATTATATATCTTACTGTTCATTCTTTTTATTATATATATATATATATATATATATATATATATATATATATATATATATATATATATATATATATATATATATATATATATATGCATGTATATTCAGTTAAATAGATATATATTCCTGATATCTGAAATTTGACACGCCCACACCCATAAAACTAAAGCCACGATACTAAGTTTAGAACGGCTCATGATCAAACATAATAGACATTCGTTTTCTGTTATATATGTTTGAATATATATATATATATATATATATATATATATATATATATATATATATTATGAAATGGACAAAGCCAGACAATTATTTTAAGACAATTTTGCTGAAATTTTATCTCTCGAATTTTCTTCATTGGGCTATGATATATATATATATATATATATATATATATATATATATATATATATATATATATATATATATATATATAAGACATTTTTATGTTTAACATTCTTTTTATAGATACAAATATTTAAGTAAATGATCTGCTATAATAAACAGTATTAAACAACATTTACCGGCCTGAATGTTCCAGAAATTTTCACAGAAAATATTCGTCCTTCAAAAGGATTCGAACCTGTACCCTATACGGAACCGTCATATAGCCGAGCGGTAAGTCACGTCAGGCTATATGACGGTTCCGTATAGGATGCAGGTTCCAATCCTGTCGAAGGACGAATATTTTCTATGAAAATTTCTCGGACATTCAGGCCGGTAAATGGTATTTAATACTGTGTTTATTATAAACAGAGCATTTACTTAAATACTTGTATCTATAAAAAGAATGTTAAACATAAAAATGTCTTTATATATATATATATATATATCATAGCCCAATGAAGAAAATTCGAGAGATAAAATTTCAGCAAAAATAATAATATTTACATTTTTACAAAAATGTTTTCTTCATTTTTCTAAGACTAAATAGATGTGTACATCTGGCAATAACATTTTTACTTGTGAAGTAACAACTATATTTTCAGATGAAAACAACAATTTTGTCTTAGAAAGATGATAAACAAAAGAATTTTTTGTCTTAGAAAAAAAACGATTAGATAAGCAAGGTTTCAGCTCCACATTGTTTCAGCCATTTATGACATGAAGAATTATTATATAATAATTTATTCAAAATCATATCTTGATTGTTGCAGTTACCACGTTCCAGCTTTTGATTTCGATTTTGTCTGCCTTTTCTTTCTTTCTTTCTTTCTCGTATTTGCATGTCGAACTGATTATTCGATTCCTAGGAGCAAATAATTTACATTCGGCTGATTATGCCAGAGGGCATTTTCTCTCATTCTTCGGCGTTTATTCGTCCTTCAGATACAATTCCTTCTTGTACCATTGATCAGTTGTGTTAGGATTTGTAAGAAACGGACATTAGGTTTACTACTAGATAGAAATTGTTAATATAGCTGTTGGTTAAGCATATGTACTTAGCGGTTGTGGGATCAAACCTTGGTAATAGTGGTGGAAATACTAGCCATTTATTTTGAAGGTCCGGCATTCATTGATTGTTTAGCCAGTGCTATCGTCAACTGCAATTTATAAAATATATTTTTTTGAAAACAAATTTGCAGAAAAATAGCTTTTGCAATTCAGTACTGTGAGCCCCTGCCTATTCGCGTTTCAGCATCAGCGGCTTCGCAATTTTGCGGGCTTTTTAGAACATATGTACTTGTTATTCGCGGAAAACCCTGAATATCCGCGAGTTTTTCTGAAGAACATATGTACAAATTATTCGCTGAGAACTCGCGTATTTTTTCGATAGAACATATTTAAAAGATTCTGGTATCATTTTCCCTCTTATTTAAGTGACTTAAAACATAACTATTTTTATGGTAAAAATTGGCAGAATTGTAAATATTCATTGTAAAAAAGCAAACGCTCTGACAAGGGTATTTAAGATCATGGCATTAGTTTCTAGGTCAATGTTTTAGTTCTGTAGTAATTTGCGGTGTTGGGCGAAACTACCTCTGACGCAACCTATTCTATGTTTAATTTCTTTTTCTCCTATATTTCTGAACGGGTTTGGCGCCATGCATGACGCCCATATAAAAGCCTCGATTGACGAGGCTATTCAAGAAGATCCTATTTTCTGTTTGTCTTGAGTCCTATTTCTTGGAACACTTGGTAGGAAATATTAATTTTCTGTTAAAGATCATTCAACTATGATTATCTATGCCACCAATATACCCCACCACCCAGCTCATGAGTATATTGGCCTTGGGAGGGGAGGCATTATCGCTGCTCCCTTTAAATCAGATTTGTTTGGAATGTGCTGTGAAATGCTTACATGAACTGCAACAGTTCAACGGAGCGAGAATTTTGCACATCCCAAGAACTGCTTAACTAAAAAAAAAAAAAATTGGTTAATTTGAGTTATCTCCCTTTAGCATTGACAGGAGAATGGGGAGACGATTGAATAAAAGATTCGGTTTATCGAATAATAAGGCCACCGAAAGAAACATCGGTCGAAACGGTTTTGGCAACCAAGTCAAGGATAAGGGTTTCAATAAAACTGTATATTAATTATAAGGAAGAATGTTTCTAATCTGGAACTGAAAAAATAAGAAAATAATTCAACTGAAGAAAACGAATGTAATGGTAAGTTTAACCGTAGTGGTAACTGTAATGATAAAATGATCCATAATGGTATGGTAAAATTAGTTTCAATGGTAATAATTTCCTTTTTTTCTCATTATTTCACTCCAAGAAAGTCAATAAAGCTTCTACGATGCAATAGGTTGCTAAGTGTTAGAGAAAATATACATACTTAGGCAAATTAATTTTCTTTCTTTCGCCATGGAGTGGCAGGGTGTAATCTAAAAACATTAGTTTGAATCAATTATTATATAATAATTCTTCATCTCATAAATGACTGAAACATTCGGTTGTAACAACGAATATGAAGACATCAGTTTGAATCAAGGGATTGCTATTTTTTCCTCAGATTACGTCATTTGCCTTGGTGGGCAATATCAGTTATTGTCTGGACTGTCGATTAGTTGTCCCACGGCCTATATCTGCGAACGTTACTCCAAGGGAGCGTACGAAAATTGTAACGCTGCAAGAACACACAGGCAAGTCTTACCAGTAGGAAAAGAACTAAACTGGCCCGGAAACTCTCCGGATTTAAATCCAATCGAGAATCTGTGGTCAATCTGTAAGGAAGGACTTCGTGGAAAAGACATACGAAGTACTAACATGGGCACTGGGTCATACTTCAACGAAGAAAGGTGAACGTCAGGTGGCCATTCGATGCTGCCTGTTCTTCCGAACCAAAATGGGGAAGTACTCCATGTTGCTGAAAGAACACTTCGGTGAAGTTAGATCTATAAACGTGAAACAACATTTGGCCTACCCTGTATTAAGAAAAGCAGACCCAAAAAGAAGAATTTAGAAGACAACGATTGACATGGCATTTAAATGTTTGAAGATCAAAGGCAATAAAGCCACTAGGACGCAAGTGTGTTACTGAGTGTTAGAGAATATGAGAAAAACTACTATTAAGGAGAGAGGACAATAAAAGAAGAATTAAGAAGACAGAAGATAACGATTGACATTGCATTTAAATGTTTCAAGATCAAAGGCAATAAAGCCACTAGGACGCAAGGGGTTACTGAGTGTTAGAGAATATGAGAAAAACTACTATTAAGGAGAGACGACAATAAAAGAAGAAGAATTAAGAAGACAGAAGATAACGATTGACATTGCATTTTCTTTTTAAATCGAATTTATTCCAAACAATTCTTTACAGATACAGGGAGAATTTACTGGGTGTGAAAGAATAAGAAAAAAGAAAAACGTTATTAAAGAGGTAGAAGACTAGTCAGAAAGACACTAGATATCGATGGACATTGCATTTAAATTTTTCAAGATGAAAGTTTACTGGGAAGCGTTATGTTAGAAGAGAGTTACACAAGCGAGAAATGCGATAGAAGAAACTGATTGCATAGAACTTACGGTTACATCTCGCCATTTCAACTGTAAAATTATAAGACCTATTAATCTATCTAGTACTACATTTATGTTCTTAAAGTCATGGTACGATAAAGGAAAGCTCATCAGAACAATTACCGTGAAAGTCTTTATAGAACAGGCACAGGGAAGTAACGTTACAGCGGTGGGAGAATAACTGAAGCCGAGATGCCTGGTCAGGAGCTATAACATTGCAGATTCTTCTTTGGATACTTGTGAAATTAACCATAATGTTAATGCTATTGGTTGAAATACCCATAACGCTGATGGTTATATTGAAATTAGTCGTAATATTTGAAGGAACGCTGAAATTAACCGTGATATTAATTGTGCAAATAGCCACAACAGATTGGCGGAAATAATTATAATATTAATGCTAATATTTGAATTAGCTTTAGGGACAATGGTATGGGTAAATTTAACGATACCTGAGGTGCCACTGGTTAGATTAGTGACAATATTAAATGTAGCAGTAGTAATGAAAGAGGGAAAATTAGCAGCAATGGTAGAAGATACTTTGAAATTTGCATTATTTTGTGATGTTGGAAAGCTTCGCTTGTCACTTTTGGTATGTCAAGCGAAAACACGTTATCACTTCACAAATTTCTCGTTATATACGAGACTTCGTAGACGCTGGTAGCAGTAGTAACGCCTCCCAATAATATCCGCACTAGTAATACTTGGTCTACTAGTAATTGCCAAATAGTATAATGATCAGAAGAGAATCGTAATCCGTATAGTAGTAGAGTAGAGAGAGTGGGCGTGATAGCAATAGTGGATAGACAAGAAGAGGAAACAGTGACCGTATAGTTATAGAGGAGAAATACTGATCATTAGGCTACTTCTTTATGATCACGTGATCTACTTAATAATGGAATCGCCGGTGTTATTTACTGGCGATCTAGTTTCAAACTATAGTGTCGGCAACGACACCTACTACTTTTTTGTAGATTATTGTAGCCATTATTGTCTGCTGTAGAGGAAACAAGCGGTTGTAGGTTTTTCTTTTGTCAAATACATCAAGGCAAAGATTATCTTTTGTTTGTCAGGATTTAGCTTTTACACATTAATATTGAAATTGTCAGGAATGGTAATGCTAAAATTAGCAGTGATTAAAAATTAACATTAATGGTAATGGTAATGTTCATATATTCAGTAATGGTAAAAATAGCAGCCATTGTAGAGGTAATGTTGGAATTAGCAGTTATGGTTTGGTATGGTTGATATTCGCAGTAATGGTAAAATTAGCAATCATTGTAGAGCTAAAGTTGAAATTAGCAGTAAAAGTTGAGGTAATGTTCATATTTTCTGCAATGGTAAAATTAGCAGTCATTGTAAAGGTAATGTTGAAATTACCAGTAATGGTGAAATTAATATTTCCAAAAGGTCACCCATCTAGATACTAACAAGGTTTAACTTTGCTTCACTTCGGTGATTGTATGGTAATGGGGGTGCCAAAGAAATAAGTTCACCTTTCTAAAACCCAGAAAATGACAAGACGTTGTGAAGAGCCACGATCGCACACGGAACCTAGAAGAAGAAGAAGAAGAAGAAGAAGAAGAAGAAGAAGAAGAAGAAGAAAATTATTAAAATTGTACTTGGGCTTATCCCTAATTTCGTTAGTCCACACGGCCGTTACGCCCTGTCAGTGACTCATGCATAATGGTCTATTCTGTTTTTGATTCGCGTATAAAGAATGGAACTTTTGTTCCCAGTCTCACTTGCGTGGTTAGGTCGACGATTATATCGGTGCTGTATCTAGGTGTGGCGAATTTACGCGCGAATCAAAATTAACAAGCAGGAACACCGACCCCTGGCACTTCATATACCCCCGAGAAAGCAGTAATATTTGCGAGATCAAAATTTTCAGAAGGCTAGCACTTAACACGTCAAATTAAACTGCTTTGATACATAAAAAAAAATCCCTTTGAAAAAAGAAAAAAAGATGGCTTATTTAAAAGGAAAACGAAAAAGGAAGGGAAATAACTCGGAATGTCTTGCCCTCAGGTGAGAATTGCTTTCTTTGTGATGCAATCTGACAATGTCGTTTTGAAAAGCTAGAGAAAAAAAATACGATATAAATTGGCTTTTGTCAAGAATCATTTTTTTAGCATCACTTTTTAGACAATTATCTGCAGAGAAAATGGACGAAAAAAAAATAATTTCGGCAGCAGCATAAAACCAAAATGAATATCAAAAGCAAAAAAACAATGGAGAATGCATTAAAATGATCATTATATGTAATGATCGAATATGCTTCAAATCAATGGCTATGTCTCTCTTTGCAATAATGTTGCAAGCTTTAACGATTCCGTAGATACAGCGACTGAAGATGAGTAAAAAGTAAGCCTCCGCGCATGATTGTGGGCGCTTCATCTGCAAAGTTACCGAAAAACTAGAAATTCCTTTATCGAACGCGCATGCGTAGAAACTCAGTATTTACCAGCGTTTGCCAGGCTTTTACATTGATAAGGTCACCACTTGTGTAATTATCAGCAATCAGTGGTTCGTTGGTCGGTATATAAGTTTGCGGATACTTGCAAGCACTTGTAAAATAGAAAGCAAAGACGGTCTTAGAATTGTGCCGAGATTTGGTCGAGTCGATTAGAGTCTATAATCAAAAGCAAACGAGTTCCACCAACCATCTATAGTTATTGGCTTGTGTTCCTACTAATTAAGTAAGATTATTGTAGCCATTATTGTCTGCTGTAGAGGAAACAAGCGGTTTTCTTTTGTCAAATACATCAAGGCAAAGATTATCTTTTGTTTGTCAGGATTTAGCTTTTATTTTGGTCTCCATAAAACTTTCTTTCTCTCAGGTAGACGTTTTATTTTCTTTCTTTCTTTCTTTCTTTTCCTAACGCACTCTCATTTCTCTTTCTCTCCTGCACACTTTTTCTTTTTTTCTCACTCGCTCATTGTCACTCTCGCTAATTCTTTCTTTCTTTCTTTATACTGTTTCTTTCTTTTTCTTTCTTTTTTTGCATACTCTTTTCTTTCTTTTTTTTGTATATATTTCTTTCTTTCTTCATTCTTTCATTTTTTTCAGTATACGCTTTTGTTTCTTCCCTTCTTTCTTTCGTCTGCATACTCTATTCTTTTTTCTTTCTTTTTTCTGCACAAGGCGTTCTTTCTTTTCCCTTTCTTTTTCTTTCTTTCATTCTTTCTTTCTTTTTTCAACATACTCTTTTTTCTTTCTTTTTTCTGCATACTTTTTATGTTTTTCTTTCTTTTTCTGCATTTTCTTTCTTTCTTCATAGTCTTTTCTTTTTATTTCTTTTTTTCTGTATTTTTTCTGCATACACTTTTCTTCCTTCTTTCTTTCTTTCTTTCTGGGAGAATTCATTTTCTTTCTTTCTTTCGTTCCCCTATTTAAATTCCTTTTCTTTCTTTCTTTCTTTCTTTCTTTCTTTCTTTCTTTCTAGGAGGATTCATTTTCTTTCTTTCTTTCTACATACTCTTTCCTTTCTTTCATTCTTTCTTTCTTCAAGCATTTTCATTCTTTCTTTCTTTTGTCTGCATAATCTCTTTTTCCTTTCTTTCTTTTTCGCATACTTTTTATTTTTTCTTTCTTTTTCTGCATTTTATTTCTTTCTTCATAGTCTTTTCTTTCTTTCTTTTTTTCCGCATACACTTTTCTCTCTTCTTTCTTTCTTTCTTTCTTTCTTTCTTTCTTTCTTTCTTTCTTTCTGGGCGGATTCATTTTCTTTCTTACATCTTCTTCGTCTATCCCTCTATTTATTTCCATTCAATTTTTTTGTTTCTTTCTTTCTTTCTCAGGCGAAGCTATGTCTTGGGAAACATCTACCCGAACCCGTTTTATATGGGCTCTACAGGGCATTTTTGGGCCATCCTACGGGCTTGGAAACCGCACATTAAATTCGGCCTTGTGCCACAACTGACCACGTGGAACGGTTGGTAGATATCCTGCAGTTGGAGATTCGTCTCCAGCTACGCTGGGCAAAATTTCTGTTTCCGGGCAGAGAGGATCCCCAGATGAGGCATTATTCTATTCAGTAACCTTCCCTAGGTTACAATATTTTAGATCTCAACCTCGTCGCAAAAATTGCACAGGGCCGAATTTAATGTGGGGTATTCGAGCCCGTAGGCTCGTCCAAAAATTCCCCGTTGACCCCGCATAAAACTAGGTCGAGTAGCTGTTTCCCGAGACGAGACTCTGCGCTTCGACACAGCCTCGTCTGGTGATCCTTTCTGTCCGGAGGCAGAGAATTCGATCAGCACAACTGGAGACGAATCTCCAACTGCAGGATATCTACCAAACTCCCCACGAGGTCAGATATGGCACAAGGCCGAATTTAATGTGGGGTATGTGAGCCCGTAAGTTCCTCCAAAAATTCGTAGACCTCGTATAAAACGGGGTCGGGTAGCTGTTTCCCGAGAAAATACTGTGCCTTTCGACATAGCCTTGTTATTCGACATAGCCTTTCGTTATTATTACACCTTCACTATATTGCGCTGCAATTTTGAATACAAAAAGAAAATAAGAGTTAATTCCCTTGAAACATGAAAGTAACGATAATGGCTAGTATAATATATTAATATATATTTTTAACCTCGCATAATCTGGTAACCTGAGCTCAACGAAAATCGTTCTCTGCGCCTAACTTTTCTAGGACTTTTCAATGAGCTATGAATCATTGAAATCGGACCAGTGGGAGCGGAGGAGTTGCTTGGGGACAACACACACACAAAACACACATACACTGTACTTTATAAATAAGATTTACTTTGAGACTAATGTTTTTCGTCTTACCAAAACATCTCAGCTTATGTACGCCTCCCAAATATAGTATAGGTTGCAGCATAGGGCACAGGGCCAGGATATCATTTCAGACTACAAAATGATTTTAATTTTCTAGATGTTATAAATTCTAAACAGTTTTATAAAATGAAAATGATAAACTTATATTTATTTTGATTGTATTATTTTTATAATGTTGGTTATAAAAAAAAATGTGTTTTTAACTACAGTTGTGTTGAACTATGAGTTAATTTGTTTTGGTTTGGTTTGTCTTACGGCATATCAACCTCAGTCTTGTAATGACGACAAGATTTTTATTGCTGGTAATATTTTTTTTCAAAAAAAATGTATTTCTAGTAATAGTTTTTTTTTTTTTTTTTTACAAAAGTATTTCTGGCATTAAAATCTATTTTTACACTTTCATAGTGCTTTGACCCCAGTTTAAGGGATAACTATTTACCCATAGCTGGGACCCTAACAGATTTTTATTGCTGCTAATATTTATTTCCAACAATCTATTGCTGATAATTTCTTTTCTTCAAAAATGTATTGCTGGTAATAATTTTTCCTTCAGATATTCATTTCTGGTAATATTTTTTTTACAAAAAGTTATTCCTGTTAATAAAACCTATGTTCACACGTCTATAGCGTTTTGAACCCAGTTTCGGGGTTAATTATTTGCCCATAGCAGGGACCCTAACATGTACTGCCACCGCAGTTAACTATTTTCCCGTAGTTGGAGCAATAACAGGTGCTACCGACGTGGGACATAGTGGATCTGGGAACACCAGCTCATCAAAGCCTCCTCATCAGAGGCCTTGTTGTCGGACGTAGTTTATCGTCTTACCCAGGGCGCGGATGTAGTTTATCGTCTTACCCAGGACGCGGATGTAGTTTATCGTCATACCCAGGACGTGGATGTAGTTTATCGTCATACCCAGGACGCGGATGTAGTTTATCGTCATACGCAGGACGTGGATGTAGTTTATCGTCATACTCAGGACGCGGATGTAGTTTATCGTCATACCCAGGACGTGGATGTAGTTTATCGTCATACCCAGGACGCGGATGTAGTTTATCGTCATACGCAGGACGCGGACGTAGTTTATCGTCTTACCCAATACGCTGATGTAAGTTTATCGTCTTACCCAGGACGCGGATGTAATTTATCGTCATACTCAGGACGCGGATGTAGTTTATCGTCATACCCAGGACGTGGATGTAGTTTATCGTCATACCCAGGACGCGGATGTAGTTTATCGTCTTACCCAGGAGGCGGATGTAAGTTTATCGTCTTACCCAGGACTACTCATTTGGAAGTGTGGAGGGGGGTTACTCCTCTGAAGATGTGCAGTCGACATATTCTGAAGTCCCAGCTGACAGGGCCGAGTAAATTTGTTTCCGATTTCTTAAAGAATAATTTTATTGATGAAAATAGATAGGTCTTTTACCGTTAGCCTCTTTTTTCATTTCTATAATCCAAAGCTTGAATTTAAAATGCTTCCCAACATTATAGGATACCCATAGGACCTTCAGAAGAAGGAATCATACCCAATGTAACATGTATTTCAAGTTGAGGGGATGCTGTCATAAGACTGTCAATATGCGTTTGGTAAACTGGACAGGCGTAGAATACTCTATAGAATATAAGAAGAATGATACTGAGGAAGCGTTACACGGGGTGGGGATGGGGGGACTCCTTAAATTTGATCAATTATGACAGCAGAAGTTGGCAGCATTGATGTTTGCATACGCACGCTCTCTATCAGATCATAAAAAAAGAAATCTCCAGACTTAAGGCGTGTAAGACAAAGATTGAACCTGGCCCGAGGATCATTGATTTCGATAGGGAAACACGAGTGGATTTGGTTTTATTTCTTATTGAATCTAATTCACACACACACACACACACACACACACACACACACACACACACACACACATATATATATATATATATATACTGGGTTTTACAGCAAAACTGTCCAAATTGTGTAACAGCAAAATTGTCCAATTGTTAGATTAAGCTTTGAACCGTTGTATCATAGAAATGATTAAAGATATTTTACTGGAATTCTCCGAGTTGTTTTATTACACTATTGGACTCTGAGCAATAAAAATCTAGTATTACTACAGGGTTTGGAGAATTTTGCTGTAACACCCGGTGTATATATATATATATATATATATATATATATATAAAGAAAAATTGAACACCCTTAACAGCAACAAACAGAACATCTACGATAAACTGAGAGATATAACTACCCCGGACCAACTGGAGGGAATTAGTCGTTGCTTTGAAATTTTTCATGCAACAAAAACAGATAATTGATAACAGAAGCCATTGGTTTATACCAATGGCTTCCCATACTTAATACTTCTCGTTTTCACTTTCGCATTTTCATGTGTGATGTCACGAGCTGCGACGCGATTTTAACTTCCGCGTCTCGTATACACTAGTTTGTCGTTGCTTTGAAATTTTTCATGCAACAAAAACAGACTATCATTATTGTTTCTTCCATGTATTGTTTGATATATTGAAAAGAAATTGTCATCTTTGTTAATGGCTTATGTAAGTCGAAAGCTTAGATTGGATTTAAACATGTATCAATATGGTGATTTTCTTTCGTCTTTCAATGATAATGTTTTTAAGCTTATCAGACAATATGAAAGGAACTTACTTAAAATAAATGGACAAAACTTGTCTATATTATTTAATGAAATATGCATGAATATATATATATATATATATATATATATATATATATATATATATATTATGAAATAGATTAAATTTGACAATTATTTAATATATTTTCTGTTTATACGTTATTTTTATAGATATTGATTTATTTAAGTAAATGATCTGTTTTTTAGTTAAACAATAAAAATTACATTCAGACCGATAAATACAATTAATACAGTTTAATTAAATATCAGACCATTTACTTAAATAAATTATATTTATAAAAAATAACGTATAAACAATATATATATATATATGTGTGTGTGTGTGTGTGTGTGTGTGTGTGTGTGTGTGTGTGTGTGTGCATAATTGGATTGAGCGCTCGGAAAGGAAGCGGTGATTTTATAAACAGTGGCTGCTGCTGCTAATACAATGCTCTTCAACTAGAATCGATCTCTCCTAGTCACTAACGTTTTCCGTATAGTATATATATATATATATATATATATATATATATATATATATATATATATATATATATATATTACTTAAACGTTTTTTAGTGGGTACTTGTATTTGAATAGATGATCCGTTTATTTAATAATATGGGAATTAAACAAATATAGCGTTGCTTAAAGCGATCAAATCTATCTGTCGGATTATTAAATAAAATTCCATCACTTTAGATATTGCCATATATATATATATATATATATATATATATATATATATATAATTGGACATTGAAGTCAACACCCAGAGGCGACTGTCTATTTCAAGCTAAACACAATCGTCAGGCCTGACTTCAATGCCCACTTTTATATACGTATACCCTCTATATCTGATATTGTGCTCTTTATATATGCCCATATATATATTTATTTATGTGTGTGTGTATGTGTGTGTAAGTATTCAGATATAAATAAAATATATATGGAAAAAGATTATATATTTATATATATATATATATGTGTGTATGTGTGTGTGTGTGTGTGTGTGTGTGTGTGTGTGTGTGTGCGTGTGTATTTAGGCAGCAATCCTTTTTTATGTACATTTCATTGAATATGACAGACAAGGTGTTTTTTTTATACAATTTCTCATACCATCTAATATTTAACAAATTTAATATAACAAACCCTAGCATATGTGTCAACAAGCAATAAAAACAATCCAGAACGATTTACGGAAATTACAAGAAATCTAGTCCTACTTAACAAGAATGACAAAATGAAAAAATATACTAAAAACAACCAAAATAATTAAAAGCAAACGCCAATCTAAAAACCTGAAACATAAATTAACCTCATCAAAATTTAACCAACACAATATACAGGGGATCACAAAATCCAACAAAGAAAGATATGGGTTTTGTAATGTCATTATAGAAGGGAACCCCTACACATTTCAAAACCCCACAACTACATTCACAATAAATAAAAATTTAAACTGCAAATCCAGAAATGTCATCCATGCACTCAAATGCACAAAATACAAGAAATCATACTTATTATAAAAACCCAGGTTGTGTGTGTGTGTCTGTACGTTTATATATTGGATGGGATTTCCTACATTTTTCAACCGATTTCAACAAAACTTCACAGGACTACATAAAATTACTTTGCAGTGATTCTAATAGCGCCCAAAATTGGAAAATACAATTGTTTTTGCACGAAATCAATTGGAAAACACGATTAAGAGGCATCGCGAGAATGAAAGGGGGACAACTCATATCGAGTTTTACTTATAAAACCCAGCTTGTGTGTGTGTGTGTGTGTGTGTGTGTGTGTTCCTTTATATATGGGATCGGATTTCCTACATTTTTCAACCGATTTCAACAAAACTTCACTTTTTTTTTGGCAGGTAGTGTTTCTTATTGTCTTGCACACTTTTTTCTTTATTTTTTACATTCAGAATCCTTTAAAAATTCCATTTACAAGACAATTGTTTATAATAAAATTCTATTCAATCCGTAGATTCATAACGATTGAAAACAATGTTTTTGTTTGAGTTTGGGTTTGACCAATTCGTTAAAAAAAAAAAAATAATAATTTAGACATGCGTGTCCGTCAACCTTAAACAATAATCTTTGTCAATTTTATTTTTCAGTCTTTATGATGGTCGATACTTGATCTATCTCTTACTGATACATCCCCAGGCAACGCCGGGCTCTACTGCTAGTTATATATAGGAATCAGTCAAGCACTTCACAAAAGCAACATCAAATTATCCGACAACAAAAAATCGCAATACACCTACAAATGCAATCAAGGCAAATTTAAAATTATGCCAATATACCAAACAGACAACTACTCTTTCTTACAAATTCAAAAAAAAAATTCATAGAGAAATTTAAACTAGCACTAAACAAAAGAAACACACATGGCCACATGGCATGCAGACATGATGGCCAGATCCACTGATCGGACCACACAAATACATACACGTAGGCACGCGCAAACAGGTATCAATGGAGAACAAATATATATATACATACACTGGCAAAAAAAAACAGATAGACAATTCACGGGTATACACATGAACCCTACGCAATGCAAGAAGAAGGTGTATATGTGTGTCTATATGTGTGTTGGTATGTATGTGTGTATGTATATATATATTTGCCGCTCGGATGAAGGAGCGCATTCCATCTCGCAAATTTGGCTCCAAAGATTACTGGCGTCTCTGCAAGAGTGTACTGAACAACTGCAAACCCTCTATACCGCCTTTGTTCAACCAATTCGAAGTTCTGACCTCCTCTGCTTTGCTCGGAAATTTTCATTCAACTCAACGCTCGACTCTTCCGGTGTACCCATACCCGACTTGCCTCTTAGAACTGAGGCCCTATTGAGTGGGTTACACATAACCCCTTCTTTGGTATTGGGCACTATCTCCAATACAGACCCCAACAGGGGTAGTAATGGGGATGGGATACCAGCCATTGTCTTGAAGAAATGCGCGCCTCAACTGGCGCCCGCCCTCTCTAAACTATATAACTATCTTGTTTTCCTGACTGCTGGAAGTCCTCTTCGATTGTTCCTGTCTTCAAGAACTCTGGCGACCCCTCTGACCCTTCTAATTACCGTCCTATCAGTCTCCTACCCCTTTTCGGCAAAGTCTTCGAAGCCCTAATCAATGCCGAATTGGTTAACCACCTTCCATCCCATGATCTGCTCTAAGACAAGCAATATAGCTTCCGCTTTGCCCGTTCCCTGAGCGCTATAATCTCCAACTATTCAAATGTAATGTCAATCGACATCTCCAGTTGCCTTGATCTATCCACTATCCCTCTCTCATCCTTTTCTCTTTCACCCCTCTTTACCTTTACTTTGCATGCTAGTGGCACTCCGTCCTTGCTTGGGGTGAAATGCTTAAAAAAATATTCCCAGTGTGGGGCACATGCCCCACCGGTAGTTCACGGTAATATCACTCCTATCTGATCTTGGTCCAAATCTTCTCTAACCCCTTGCGTCCTAGTGGCTTCCCGCCTTGCTTGGGGTGAAACGCTTAATATATATATATATATATATATATATATATATATATATATATATATATATATATATATATATATATATATATTTCAATAAAGATGCAATTAATTTACAAACTCATGAATTATTCATACAAAAATCAAATACAAAGGTTAATGATTTAGGTCTTTTTATTTTACAAGCTTTCGTCTGTTCCTACAGACATCCTCGGCTATGAAATAGATTGTGTTCTTGTTTTTACTCTCAGTAATAAGTGGACAACGAAAACAACGTTGTAATCCGAAAAATGCTATGAGAAATGTGCTATTGTTTTTGAACGTGCAGTCGCAACGCTGAGTTTGAATTTAAAATTTTAAGGTTCTGCGTTTAAATGTAGTGTTAAGAGAATTCTTTTTTACTGGTAGATTTTCCGTCAAAAGACCTAATGCAACAGAAATTTATAAAACAGGATCTTTTCATTCATAAACAGGTTCGGGGTTTTTCTATATTATTTGAATTGTTCGCGAAGATGGATTTCTCGCCATTTAAATCATTAACCTTTGTATTTGTTTTATGTATGAATAATTCATGAGTTTATATATATATATATATATATGTGTGTGTGTGTGTGTGTGTGTGTGTGTGTGTGTGTGTGTGTGTGTGTGTGAACGCTGTTTAATGGGCAAGCTAACGAGGACACGCACGCACACACGATACACAAAAATGGAAATAGATTTAATAGCCTTAGAGGTGACATGGGGATAGAGAGACATCTATAATCAACACATCTTTCATCGCCACCCCACTAAGGACAAACCTAGTGATTTTATTACCACTTAGGCTGATATTCAATTTGGCCCACAGTTCAAAAATGAGATGAAGGGTCAATACAAATACAGAAAATGAACAATGAAACAGTAAACGAACATAAAGAAAAGTTATTCCTTCAAAAATTGATTCCTTTAATTTGCCTGAAGAAGGTCACGAGACCGGAAACTCGTGTACCAAAAATATGAAGAATAAAATATAATATATACAATAAAACAAATCCATATTATGACCAAAAACGTTTGCGTTTTCTCTCTTTGTTTTAAAATATACATTTTTCTCTCGTTGGAACAATTATAACCATTTCCCTCTCTCTCTCTTTATATATATATATGGTAACAAATCGAATCAAGAAATTTTCAGCACCTCCTTATACGCCCATATATATATATATATATATATATATATATATATATATATATATATATATATACACATATATATTCTAAAACACATACACGCATAGATAGATAGATAGATAGATAGATAGATAGATAGATATTAAGTTGGTGCAAAAATAATGACGTAGTAATGTCGTTTTTTGACGTTAAAAAATACGTCAAAAAACGACATTATTACGTCATTATTTTTGCACCAACCTAATAGATAGATCTTTAGCTGTTTCATTACAATTCTGGAAGCGAATTGAGCCAAGAAATTTTCAGCATCCCCGATACACCCTACCCATATATATATATATATATATAAACAACCGATGAAGCCTTCAAGCCACTCCATTAATGGATGGTGACAGCTCATGCAAACACTTGACATCTTTCGTTGCATTCCCGCCATAAGTCTCCCCACCATCCTAACCTGTCAAGATCTCGCCACACACGTCCCACCACCGTCACCCTCATCTCACTTCGTGCAGTTCCATTCCAACAAAATTACACCGGTGACAACTCCGTTTCAAGAGGTGCGCAAGGCTTAATGGGATAGAACACGTGGTGGTTCGGGGGAAAAAAGCGGTTCGCAGGGAAAGAGGCCTTATCAACTTGACGCTGGCAGATTCAGTAATTGGAGCCCCAAGCTGGCGGGGGGGGGGGAACAACGAACAGAACACCTACAAGGTCCTCGGTTAGAGGTTAGTTGGAACGACCGGTTAAATTAACTCTTGATTTTTTTTTTTTGTGGGGGGGGGCGTGTATTCATCATTTGAAACCCGGACGCGATATTTATATTTAAACAAACGAATGCTTAATAATATTGTCCATTAAACTTCAACTATTATAATGCATTAGGTGTGTGCAAAAGTTCCCAGCATTTGCTATTAGAATTATTTATTCGTAATAACGAGACGAAAACCTGTTTTGAAAATATTTTTTTTATTAATAAATTTATTTTTAAGTAAGGGGGTACAAATAAAAAAAAAATTCACATTCACGGGAAAGGATTTTCTTTCTTTCTTTCTTTCTTTCTTTCTTTCTTTCTTTCTTTCTTTCTTTCATTTTCTCCGTGAAACCAAGTAGCGTCTTTCCCCCTCTTTCCACGTGATCAAAACGGAATAGTCCATTATTTATGAGCCAAAAAAATTTTCAGCATCCCCGATACACCCTACCCATATATATATATATATATATATATATATATATATATATATATATATATATATAGATAGATAGATAGATAGATAGATAGATAGAAAACGAGACAGACCGTAAGAAATAGATAGATAGATAGATAGACATTTCTTCTTAAACATTTCTTTCTTTCTTTCATCTTTGTTTTTTATTTCTTTTTTATTTATTTATTTATTTCATTTTCTCAGTGAAACCAAGTAGCGTCTTTCCCCCTCTTTCCACGTGATCAAAACGGAATAGTCCATTATTTATGAGGTATTGGCAGCAGACATCAAACAAGAGTATCCTTCCTCTTTTCCTTCTGTCTTTCTTTCTTTCGTTCTTTCTTTCTTTCTTCCCTTTGATCTTACGTTCTTTTTTTATTTTCTCACTGAAACCAAGTGGCGTTTTTCCCCCTCTTTCCCCGTGGTCAAAACGAAGTAGCCCATTATTTATGAGGTACTGGTAGCAGACAGCAAACATTCCTATCTTCCCTCCTTTCTTTCTGTATTTCTTTCTTTCATTCGTTCTTTCTTGCTTTTTTTTATTTTCCCACTGAAACCAAGTAGCGTCTTTTTCCTCTTTCCACGTGATCAAAAAACAAAAAAACAAAAACAAAAACGGAATAGTCCATTATCTATGAGATATTGATAGGGCATTACGGCCCTCTCATGATCACGCCTTTCAACAGCTTCCTTGTATTTCTAAGCAATGTCTAATCCCTTACTTTCCCTCCGAGTTCCTGTTCTACCATCATATGGCAGATAAATCGGTCGTCCCTTAAATTCAAATCGTACAATCCTCGAAGTTAAGCAACGTCGAGCTTATCAGTAACTAGATGGGTGACCGCATGGGAATACCAGATGCTCTAAGCTTGGATATGCGTGTCGTATGTCTTACTGCCATATCACGTTGATACACCGTTTTTTTGTACGATCACCGCGGTCAAGCAACTTCGAGCCTGGTCAATACCTAGATGGGTGACCATATAGGAATACCAGGCACTGCAAGCTTGAATGTGCGTGTGGTATATGTTAATACACGGGTTCCCGTTTGATCCCCGATGTTAAGCAACGTCGAAGCTGGTCAGTAACTAGATGGGTGACTGCATGTGAATACCAGATGCTCTAAGCTTGGATGTGCGTGTGGTTTGTCTTACGGATGTATCACATTGATACACCGATTGTCGTTTGATCATCGAAGTTAAGCAACGTCTCGCCAATTCACTATGTAGATGGGTGACCGCATGGGAATACCAGGCCCTCTAACCTTGAATGTGATTGTATCATGACTTAAGGCCATATCACATTGATACACCGGTTCTCGTACGATCACCGAAGTTAAGCAACGTCGTGCCTGGTCAGTACTATCGGAATACCTGGTGCTGTATGCTTGGGTGTCGGTGTGTTATGCTCTACGCTCGTGTCGCGTTGATGCACCGATTCTCGTTCGATCTCCAAAGTTAAGCAACATCGAACCTGGTCAGTACTAGATGGGTGATTGCATGGGAATAACAGGTGGCGAAAGCTTGGATGAGCCTGTAGTATGTCTTACGGTCATATCTTGTACGCTCAACGAAGTTAAGCAACTTTTAGCCTGGTCAGTGTCTACTTGCGCGCAATTGCTGTTTCGAAATGTATGTATCTAGTTCTTCCCCCCCTTCTATGGGTTCATTAGTGTGTTTTTTTTTGTATTATCAGTAAATCATTATAATCTCCAAAAAGTTCTTAGAATCTGAAAATATTTTTGTCTATAAAATAAAAAAAAGTTTGATATCCGGAAAAAATACAAATCAATCAAACTTACTTTGAGTGTCATATTTTTCAAGCCGTCTTTCCTCAAGTTGTGCTCGAAAAAATGCAAGTGTCTCTTCCGGATCCCAACCAACGAGTATCTTTTTTTTTCTCCATTTTCTTTAAACATCCTCAATATTCATATGTTGTGTCTATTCTCTTCTCAGTATAGTTTTGTAGAATATTATCATTGTTATCCCAAATCTCGGCTTTGTCTTTGAAAAAATTGTCCAGCATTCACTGCTATGGAGGAGGATTCATAGAAGTTGAGCGTTCTGCTCTTTGTTTCGAATTATATTTTTATCTGTCTATATCTCTGAGATGAGGTATCATGATTACTTGCATTATATAGATTTTTCGGGCCGTTATCCTCATCTTCATTGCTATATTGACAACATTTCAGCCATCATCTTCAGGCGATTGAATCTCCGAGATGAAGTATTATGATTACTTGCATTATTTGCATTATTCGGACTCTTATCATCATCTTCATTGCCATATTCACAACGTTTCGGCCGTTGTACGCTCCGGCCTTCTTCAGGCGATTGAATCTCCGAGATGAAGTATTATGATTACTTGCATTATTTTCATTATTCGGACTGTTATCCTCATCTTCATTGCCATATTCACAACGTTTCAGCCGTCGTACGCCCCAGCCATCTTCAGGCGATTGAATCTCTGAAATGAAGTATTATGATTGCTTGCATTATTTACATTATTCGGACTGTTATCCTCATCTTCATTGCCATATTCACAACGTTTCAGCCATCGTACGCCCCGGCCCTCTTCAGGCGATTGAATCTCTGAGATGAAGTATTATGATTACTTGCATTATTTACATTATTCGGACTCTTATCCTCATCTTCATTGCCATATTCACAACGTTTCAGCCGTCGTACGCTCCGGCCCTCTTCAGGCGATTGAATCTCTGAGATGAAGTATTATGATTACTTGCATTATTTACTTTATTCGGACTGTTATCCTAATCTTCATTGCCATATTCACAACGTTTCGGCCGTTGTACGCTCCGGCCTTCTTCAGGTGATTTGGATCTCTGAGATGAGGTATTATGATTATTGCATTAATTGCATTATTCGGAATGTTATCCTCATCTTCATTGCCATATTCACAACATTTTGGCCGCTGTACATTCCGGCTTTCTTCAGGTGATTGTAATTTAGATCCGAACCCTTTATTTCGTCCACTGAGGTAATTTTTCTAATTCCACGTGCCATGCCTCTTCCGGGTGTTTTAGTTATTTCACTTTAACTCAACCCTCCAATTTTTGGGTTCGCCATTGCTGTGGTCTAGTCACTGGATCTAACCAACCTCTTCGTCCACGTCTTTAGTCTAGTCACTGGATATAACGTCTTTATCTTCTGGGTCATAAACGTGGATAATCACGTTATATCTAGTGACTAACCCCAAACAGGGTTGAGTTCAATATCAGGCCACAGCAGTGGTGAACCAAAGCCAATGATTAAGTGTAATTTCTTGAATTTTGTAAACTTTCGTCAAAGGTACCGTTTTCATCATTTTAAACCATTGGCGATTTTCACTAAGGAAGATCAGACATGTAAATATCTACTGCTTTAGAAACAGGAAACATAAGCCAAAGCCAAAATGATAATAAAGAAATTAATTTTTTTTTGCGGACTTCATATCCAAATTAAGTAAAGAGATGATTAATTAATTAACATATTTGCCTATTCAAGGAAAATGAACTTTACAAGTTTATATAAAATTTACTGTTTCAGGAGGAAAATGGTTGTGGTTTGTGGATAAAGCTAGGTAAAAACCAGGTATGCCATTCTTTACTTTGTAGAAGACTCTTGGGCAAACTGCGTCCTGCAGGCCACATGCAGCCCTCTTCGGCTTTCTAAATAGCACACCTAATTTCTTGAGGAAAATAACATTTCTTAAAATTTGGTTTGCTTTGTTTCATTCTCACTTGTTCACTCACACTGTCTCATACATAGCCACATACATAAGCAATGCAATGCTTCTTGAATTTCTAAACTTTCGTCAAAGTTAACGTTTTCATCATTTTAAACCATTGGCGATTTTCACTAAGGAAGATCAGATTTGTAAATATCTGCTACTATGGAAACAGGAAACATTCATAATCATTTTTTCTCTGGAGAAGAAATTTTTTTTAATATATTTTCAAGAGAATGAATTAGAAATAAATCATACTGTCAACTGTATTAATATTTATCAAGACTTCAATTTGTAATTATAGAAAAACTTCAAAGAAAAAACTCAACTTTTGCCCATTTCTTAAGCAGATGCTGATGTGTATGTTCTTCTGTAATGAAAATGGCTTAGGCACCTTCAATGAGAAATTACCTTAAATCTTCCAAATAGTGCAGGCCACCTTAAGATGAACCATATCTCATGCAAACCACTGGTCGAAAAAGGTTGCCTATGCCTGTTATAGAACATGAGAATTGCACAGACTTTTTTTTTTTTTTTTTTTTTTTGTTTAAATTTAATCCTGTATGGCTTTGGGTAAACTGCTTTTGAAGAGAGAGCAAAAATCGAGTTTTGTGCAAGTCATTATGTTAGAGTCAAAACAATGAAAAATAAATATGATGTTTCTTACTCTTGGGCAAACTGCGTCCTGCAGACCACATGCAGTCCTGTTTGGCTTTCCAAATAGCACAACGAATTTCATGAGGAAAATAACATTTCTTAAAAATTGGTTTGTTTCGTTTCATTCTCACTTGTTCACCCACACTGTCTCCTACACCCATAAACAATTAGTAAGTCCAATGTTTCTTGAATTTTCACGGAAGATCATGACGGTAAATATTGGATTATCCGGAAAGTTCTTTCCAATTTTTTAAGGGAAATTAAAACACAAAACAAAATTGTCACTAAATATTTATTCAACTAAATATGAACAGTTTTGTTGCACAACCTTTCACCATTTTTTCTTCAACTTGAAGATTCCATCTTCCCAGAATTTCGGTGGTTTCTCGGCAAAGAATTCATTAAGGTGAAGGAGCAATGTCTGGTGAATATGGCGGGTGGGGTAACACATCCCAGACAAGCTGCTACATTTTTTGCCGGGTCGCCAAAGAAACATAAGATCTTCATGGAAAGCAACACTTCTGTCGCCAATTCTAGGCGTTTTTCTTAAATTGCTGCTTTTCATTTAAAATATTGTTGCTGTATACATGATTGATTTCATTTAGTGTTGGTTCCGTTTCGTAGGAATTTTGTCTCCAGTCCATCCTTGAGGCAATTGAATTGTTGAGTTTTCAGGATTCATGCCTCCATTTCGCCTTTAGATTGGCAAACATAAAATTTTATCAATGATTTTAGATAGTCATAAAAGTAGTCTTTTACAAATTTGACCATGCATGTGATTTTGGGGTGGCCTCAACACTTCTGGATGGGGGAATGGGACCCCTAGCATTATCCATATAAGCTGAGAGAGGCAGGAAAACAAGGAAGGATCCCACGTTTAAGTGAGAAATCGTATTGTTGCTACTTCCCAGTCAGAAAAACAATTGTCTTCATGTTATTTAGGATGGTCCCAAAGACAAGTGAATGGAGGAGGTGGGACCCCAGTGTTATCCATATAAGAAGAGAGGGGCAGGAAGTTAGGAGGAAAGTGGATCCAGTCGTGAGAGAAGTAGGTTGGTGATCAGAGGAGTTGGAGCTGCCCAGCGGCCAGTGACGCGAAGTACCGGTAGTGGGGAATCAGGAGTTGCCGAGGCCAGTGAAGTTAGGAAGATAGCAGCCGAACTCTCGAAGCTGTAGGAAGGATCCCACGTTTAAGTGAGAAATAGTATTATTGCTACTTCCCAAACAGAGAGTCTTAAAAAACAATTATCTTCACTTTTTGTTGAAAGCGATCATGGACGAGAAGACAAACCTGTGCACGTAGCGAGTTGGGTGTAGATGCAAATACACTCAACCTGTCATCACAGGTGCAGTGAACGGCGGATGATCGGAGAACGTTGTCAGAAATCTTGTCACAAATTCATCACAGATTATGTCACAAACCATTGAGATTATTTTACAAGGATCTGAATAAATGAAAATCCGAATGAGCAATGTCTGCTGAAAATGGCAGGTGGGGTAATACATCGCCTGCTAAGCCGCAACAATTTTTGCCGTGTCGCGATTTGAGATCCTACACTATCCTGATGTAAACCAACACCTTTCCTGTTCACCAATTCTTTTCGTTTTTCTTGAGTTGCGAGCAGTATTTTTCAGAATCAATCGACTGGTTATTTCGCAGAAGCTCATAGAACAGAATACCTTACCTAATTCCACCAGATACACAACATAAATTTCTTATGATGAAAACCTGCTTTTGAGGTGACTAAACTTGGCTCATGTTGCTTAACCTAAGATCTTTTTCACTGAACATTTTTGCAAATGATTCATTTCACATCACTCGTGACAATTGACTTCAAAAAGGGTGCATTTTCATTGCGCTTATACAATAAATCACAGATAAAATGCAATCCAACCGATCATGTGGTACCCAAACATTGTAGCAATTTGAGTACCCAAGCTTTACTAAGTGCTTATGGATGGTGGATTTTGAAAGATTTAGTGTTTCTACTAATTCCCGCGTTGTGTAATTTCTTGATATATTGAAATGTAATATTATTTAATGAAACATGCATTAATGAAAAATAAAAAGTAGATAGATAGCTAGATACGAACAGACAGGGATAGATAGATAGATAGATAGATAGATAGATAGATAGATAGATAGATAGATAGATAGATACGAACAGACTGAGATAGATAGATAGATAGATAGATAGATAGATAGATAGATAGATAGATAGATAGATAGATAGATATTAACAGACTGTCATAGATGCCCCGACAGATATATATGTACATAATGATTATTTTGTTAAAAGTGATTACGTATTTTTCACCATTGCCTCTGATTAGGGTTCGATTATCGGATACCATATCCTGATTGAATATGAACTGACGGTTCACATTCACACAGCGACACATTTAACCGAATTTTGGGGTCTGTGTCGAAATAAACCAATCTTAATCTGCATATCATTCTGAAAAGGTACCGGTGCTTTTTTTTTCCCTTTGTCGCCCCGGTGCCTCTGAAGGAAAGCAACCAATTGCAGGAAAGAAATACAATCGTATCTTCGACGATGACGTTCCAATAGAACCTAATTAATGAAATGATTCGCCGGAGATGTGGTTTTTTATTTTTGCAATTTCCATATTATCTCCAAGAGTAACGAATGCATGCCTGGCGGTAATTTGTTACAAATAATATACATACAAACATATATATATATATATATATATATATATATATATATATATATATATATATATACAGTATACAGGCATATGGAAATGTATAAAAGTGAGATCAAAAGATAGCTTGTTTATCATTTCTGAGAAAAAATCTGAATGTTCAGGTTAATCTGAATTTGTTCATGATATGACGCAACCTTTTCTTTCCTTTCTTCTTTACTATCCTCCCCCTCTTCCTCAGTTTCCCCCTCGCTTATTTCCATTCTTTCTTCTTTCATTATTATCTTCCTTCCTTCCTTCCTTCCTTCCTTCCTTCCTTCCTTCCTTCCTTCCTTCATTCATTCATTCACTTCTTCTTTACCTCCGTATTTTTCTTCATTCTCACCTTCCTACATTCATTCACCTATCCCTTACTTTCTTTCTTTCTTTCTTTCTTTCTTTCTTCCATCATTTTCACCTTCATTCCTTCCTTCCTTCATTCCTTCCTCCCTTCCTTCCTTCATTCATTCATTCACCTCTTCTTTACCTCCGTATTTTTCTTCATTCTCACCTTCCTACCTTCATTCACCTATCCCTTACTTTCTTTCTTTCTTTCTTTCTTTCTTTCTTTCTTTCTTTCTTTCTTCATTCAATTTCACCTTTCTTCCTTTCTTCATTCTCACCTTCCTACCTTCATTCACCTCTTCCTTACTTTCTTTCTTTCGTTCTTTCTTCTATCATTCTCACCTTCCTTCCTCCCTTCTTTCCTTCCTTCCTTCCTTTCTTCCTTCATTCATTCATTCACCTCTTCTTTACCTCCGTATCTTTCTTCATTCTAACATTCTTACCTTCATTCATTCACTCACCAATTCCTTACTTTCTTTCTTTCTTTCTTCCATCATTCTCATATTCCTTCTTTCCCTCCTTCATTGTTCATTCATTCATTCATTCACCTCTTCTTTACCTCCGTATTTTTCTTCATTCTCACCTTCCTACCTTCATTCACCTCTTTCTTTCTTTCTTTCTTTCTTTCTTTCTTCCATCATTCTCGCCTTCCTTCCTCCCTTTTTTTTCCTTCCTTCATTCATCCATTCCCCTCTTCTTTACCACCGTATCTTTCTTCATTCTCACCTTCCTATCTTCAATCACCTTTTCCTTACTTTCTTTCTTTCTTTCTTTCTTTCTTTCTTTCTTTCTTTCTTCCATCATTCTCACCTTCTTTCCTTCCTTCATTAATTCATTCACCTCTTCTTTACCTTCGTATCTTTATTCATTCTCACCTTCGTTCACCTCTTTCTTTCTTTCTTTCTTTTTTTCTTTCTTTCTTTCTTCCATCATTCTCACTTTCCTTCCTCCCTTTTTTCCCTCCTTCCTTCCTTCATTCATTCATTCACCTCTTCTTTACCTCCGTATCTTTCTTCACTCTCACCTTCCTACCTTCATTCACCTCTTCCTTACTTTCTTTCTTTCTTCCATCATTCTCTCACCTTCCTTCCTCGCTTCTTTCCTTCCTTAATTCATATATATATATATATATATATATATATATATATATATATATATGTCATCCGCAGGCAGCAATGTTTCGCTGTATCATAACTCCTCAGTGCAACTAGACACCCGACATATATTTCTTCAAGGTGTGATATATATATATATATATATATATATATATATATATATATATATATATATATATATATATATTTAAGTAATTCATTGTGTCTAGAAGAAATCTCAACAGAATTCAGAAAGCACTGGACGGCCGTTTCGTCCTATATTTGGGACTCATCAGCAGTGTGCATCCACTACCGAGAATTCAAACCCGGACAGCTATGTTGACAGTCAAATGTCGTACCAACTGTATTAACGGGCCTCGGTGACGAAGAAATAGCGAACTAGACTCGATATTGAGCCGGTCGTTTACATATTCCGTGGTGGAACTCATCCAAGTTCCTTTACCCATAGGACTTTGCCTCCGAGAGCCACGACTACTATCCCCAAACCGCTCCATCCAGGGTATTAGAAGATTGTTCAAGCAAGGATATACTAATGGTAGAAATTAAGGAGGATTTGAAATAATTAAGTAATTCATCGAGTCTAGAAGAAACCTCAACAGAATGCAGAAAGCACTGGACGGCCGTTTCGTCCTATATTTGGGACTCATCAGCAAAAGAACACTTGGGTAATGGAACTTGGAAGAGTTCCACCACGGAATATGTAAACGAACGGCGCAATATCGACTGATTGCCTATTTTTTTTTTAATTTGAAAGTTCTTCATGTTAAATTTTTATTTTTATTTTTCACACGTGTATTGAGCACTTTTTAATAATAACGTTTCCTGGTTTTATCCCTTGGCTATTAACCTTTTCAGTATGCTAGCTTTAAACACAAAAATAGCCAATATTAGCTAATCCCGGGGCACTGGAAATAAAACTGATACCCAAACTTCTTGATTAGCTCGAGATTTCAAGATATTGTACCAGTGAATAATTTGATGAATATTTCATCAAAACTATTATCCTTGCCAGATTAATTATTATTCTCCTAATAAACAAATTATTATTCTCCTAATAAAGAAATTATTATACTCCTAATAGTTGGTATTGTGGATACGAATTGCAGATGAGTCCTAAATATAAGACGAAACGGCTGTCCAGTGCTATCTGTATTCTGTTGAGGTTTCTTTCAGACTTGATAAATTATTAGGTTGGTGCAAAAATAATGTCGTTTTTCTTTTGAACTCGAACGTCAAAAAACGACATTATTTTTGCACCAACCTAATACTTAATTATGATTATTTCATATCCTCCCAATTATTTCTCTCTGTATATCCTTGCTTGAACCGGCTTCTAATGCTCTGGAGTGAGCGGCTTGGGGATAGTAGTCGTAGCTTGCGGAGGCAGTCTTATGGGCAAAAGAGTAACTCGGAGAAGTTCCACCACGGAATTTGTGATCGAGCGGCGCTATATCGAGTCTAATTCGTTACCTCTTCGTCACCGAGGCCCGTTGGTACAGTTGGTATGGCGTTTGCCTCCTATCGTGACTGCTCGGGTTTTAATTCTCGGTAGTGGATGCGCACTGCTACTGAGTCCCAAATATAGGACGAAATGGCTGTCCAGTGCTTTCTGCATTCTATTGAGGTTTCTATCAGATTCATTGAATTACTTAATTATGATTATTTCAAATCCTCCTAATTATTTTTCTTTCTCCCTCTCTCTCTCTCTCTCTCTCTCTCTATATATATATATATATATATATATATATATATATATATATATATATATATATATATATATGTGTGTGTGTGTGTGTGTGTGTATGTTTGTAATATGTTTCGCTGGCATTTATCTCGTTTGCTGTTGCGAGCTTTGGCTCGATCCAATGTAAAGAGGTCGTTGCAATGGCATTAGCAGAAAGAATTTGCGTCACATATAAGAACACGATGTCTTTTAAGCGCAGCGATAAAATGGTTGACAAAAAAGAAACTCCTGGGGGAAGGCTTCAAGACAACTACAACCTACAAATGAAACTGGGACTCTAACAGGTGCAACCACCCCCTGGTTAGGGTGAACCTGATAACAACAGCAATTAACAGGTGGTTCCACGCTTCTGGAAAAAAAAACCCTCTAAATTCCCGATCAGATTATCGTCATAACCTGGCTTTAAAAATAAAAAGGCTGTGAAAAAAACGATAATATTTTTGATATAACGTAATGTTTATTTTGGGATTAATTTCGATCTTTTAAGCAGTCATACACCTTTTCTTCAAGCGAAGACGTGTAACCAGTGAAGGTGAGAATATATGGTGCTAAAACCGAAATATATATATATATATATCTTTACCGAAATATATATATATATATCTTTATATATATATATATATATATATATATATATATATATATATATATATATATATATATATATATGTAAGCAAATATATGGATATCGATCCGACAGTATGAAGAAAAATATACGGAAAAAACAAACAAAAATCCTAATATGCAATTATGCTGTTTTAATGTTAATATATATCAACGTCGGACGTTTCGGTCTAGTAGACCATCTTCAGGACATATTCATAAAACATAATTAACATTAGACTATATTCAATTCAACATGAAAAGACGATGGACATAAGAGTAAGACTAATCCAAAACGGATAACTGAAGTTTTTCAAGATCAGCGTTCCGTTTAAATATGATCACGTCGGCGTCACGTGGGCGATGTTGCGAAAAACGTATTCCTAAAATAGAGTATTTTGAATGAAAAATGAAAAGAATTTTATTTTAATCTAAAACTTATATGTACGTTTGTCGAGCATTAATCTTGCTAGAAAAGGGGAAATATTAAAGAAGCCACCTTTAGTATTCACCGTGTGTGAGATGGATATTATGCCTGCCTCATAAATCCGTCTAAGATTTTTATTATAAATATATTTTAAAATCTTCACAGAATCAAAATCGAAATTATGATCAGATTTAGTTGTGTGTACAACTAAAGCATTGTTTAAATTACCGAGGCGAATATCTCGTTTATGTTCGAAAACACGAGATTTTACGGACCTACATATTTCACCCACATATTTTAAGTCACATTTGTTGCATGAGATTTGGTAGATGCAAGCATCGGATGTAATATGTTGGTTGCTGGTGTTATATATATATATATATATATATATATATATATATATATATATATATATATATATATATATATATATATAACACCAGCATGGCCTGACGATTGCATATAGCATGAAACAGACTGTCGCCTCTAAGTGTTGACTTCTATGTTCACTTTTATATATATATATATATATATATATATATATATATATATATATATATTAGGATTAATTCTTAAATACATTATAAATAAAAATTCTTAATTCTTAAATACATTATAAATAAAAAAATTTCTAATTCGCCGATTCATTAAAAAAATTATTAGTTTCACGTTCATGAGATATCACACTTCCGTGGTGTTCAGCCTCGTTAGATACAAATATACGTCACTAGGTCGCGTATTGATGTCGTCGCAGACGAAATATTTAAAAAGGAAATAAATGAATGAGAAAAATTCTGTTTTCACTTCGACTGAATAATTTTGTAAAATTATATAAAGAAAATTTGTCACTAGGCCATGATCAAAGTATGACGTCAATTTCTTTTCACGGTATCTTCCAAATATACTTGCAGTGGCGAGGCTTTTGTTGACAATTCAGTTTTTAAAAGAATCAGTCGATTACCTACCCTACGGATTCATAGCACATTTACCTACATTTCTATTCGTATTATATCTCTTCGCATCTCCATATATATATATATATATATATATATATATATATATATATATATATATATATATATATATATATATATATGCGTGTGTGCGTGTGTGTATTTAGGCACCAATCTTTCTTTCATACATATTTCATTGAATAGAACAGACAAGGTGCTTTGATTTAGTGTTTTATACAATTTCCCATGCGATCTAATAATTTTTTTTCAGATGATAAATTATATAAAAACTTTCTGAATGTTCTATCTATCTCTGTTTTAAGATAGATACAAAGATGGAGAGAGAGATATGATTTCGATATTAGTAAAGGAAGACGAACAAATCGTAAGAAAGGAAGAACGGAAACTGTCGAAGAAACATGTTACATACATACATACACACACACATATATATATATATTAGTTTGGTGCAAAAATAATGACGTAATAATGTCGTTTTTTGACGTTAAAAAATACGTCAAAAAACGACATTATTTTTGCACCAACCTAATATATATATATCTAACTTATATATATATATATATATATATATATATATATATATATATATATATATATATATACGACAGACAAGGTGCTTTTATTTAGTTTTTTTATACAATTTCCCATGCGATGTAATATTTTTTCTTTTCAAATGATAAGTTATATAAAAACTGTGCGAATGTTCTCTTTATCCGAGCACTTTCGGCTATACATATAGCCATTTTCAAGGATCAAATATTTTAACTGTTAAATAAGAAATAGTTTGTTGCATGTATGTATTTATATAATGTTTTTATTTTTCAAAACACGGTCAAGAGGTGAAAGACTGCAATACGTACAGAGACGTGTAGAGAAAGTCTGCAATACTTACATAGGCATTAAGGGATAGATTGCAATACCTACAGAGGCATGTAGGTAAAGACTGCAATACCTACAGAGGCACGAGGGGATGGACTGTAATACCCAAAGAGGCATGTAGGTTAATACTGCAATAACCACAGAGGCATGTAGGTAAAGAATGCAACACCTACCGAGGCATGAAGGGATAGACTGTAATACCTACAGCGGTATGTAGGTAAATACTGCATTACCTACAGAGGCATGCAGGGATAAACTAAATACGCACAGAGGCATGTAAGGAAAGACTGCAATACCAACAGAGGCATGTAGGTAAAGGCTTCAATACCTTCAGAGACATGAAGGGATAGACAGCAATAGCCAAAGACGCATGTAGGTAAAAACTGCAATACCCACAGAGGCATATAGGTAAAGACTGCAATACCTACAGAGGCAGGTAGGTAAAGTCTGTAATAACTACATAGGCATGAAGAGTTAGACTGCAGTACTCACGGAGGCATGTAGGTAAATACTACAATACCTACAGAAGCATGTAGGTAAAGACAGCAATACCTAGAGAAGCATGAAGGGATAGACAGCAATACCCACGGAGGCATGTAGGGAAAGACTGCAATTCCTACAGAGGCATGAAGGAAAAGACTGCAATACCTGCGGCGGCATGTAGGTAAAGACTGCAATACCTACAGTGGCATAAACGTACAGTCTGCAATTCCCACGGAGGCATGTAGGGAGAGACTGCAATACCTACAGAGGCATGAAGGGATAAGCAGCACAACATACAGAGGCATGAAGGGTTTAGACTGCAATACATACAGCGCCATGTAGGTAAAGGCTGCAATGCCTACAGAGGTATGAAGGGAAAGACTGCAATACCCACGGCGGCATGAAGAGATAAACTGCATTGCCTACAGCGGCATGTAGGTAAAGGCTGCAATACCTACAGAGTCATGGAGGGAAAGACTGCAATAACTACAGAGGCATGAAGGGATAGACTGCAATACCACAGAGGCATGAAATGATAAGCTCCTATACCTACGGCGACATGTACGTCAAGGCTGCAATACCTACAGAGTCATGAAGGGATAGACTGCAATAGCCACAGCGGTATGAAGGGAAAGACTGCAATACCTACAGAGGCATGAAGCGATAGACTGCAATTCCTACAGAGGCATGAAGGGAAAGACTGCAATACCTGCAGCGGCATGTAGGTAAAGGCTGCAATACCTACAAAGGTATGAAGGGAAAGACAGCAATACCTACATATACATGAAGGGAAAGACTACAAAACCTACAGATGCATGAAGGGATAGACTGCAATACCCACAGAGGCTTGTAGGGATAGACTGCAATACCCTCAGCGGCATGTACGCAAAGACTGCGATACCCACGGCGGCATGAAGGGATAGACTGCAATACCCACAGTGGCATGTAGGTAAAGGCTGCAATACCTACAGTAGTATATAAGTGATAGACTTCAATACCTATAAAACATGTAGTGAATGACTGCAATACCTACAGAGTTATATAACTACTTAGCCATGTTGAGAAATTGTATGCAATATATGCAATGTTCCTTGAGCTGTGCATTCGTGTAATAACAGAACTTTTCGTCTGTGATGCCCAGTTTGGCTTAAGGAAGGGAAGAGGGTGCACCGATGCAAGCTTTGCACTCCGGCAACTGTGTGAGAAGGCGATGGAACATGACCAAGATCTCCATCTAGTATTCGTGGATCAGGAAAAAGCCTTCGATAGAGTCATCAGAGATAAGCTATGCATGTCCTCGGGCGGTATGAAGTTATGGTGCAGATGCTAGACAACATCCGTCCCATGTACGCTAACAGCTGGAACGCAGTCTGCACGGCAAGTGGAACGTCTGACTGATTTCCTGTAACATCTGGAGTTAGGCAAGACTGCAATCTCTCCACTACTGTTCGTGATCTACATGGATCAGATTACGAAGGAGGCCAATCCAGATCCTGAGGCACTCAACGAACTCAGGTTCACTGTCGACCGTGCAATGATGAATGATAGGATCCAGCTGCAGGAACACACTGACCAACTCAACTGAAGCTGCAAGAAATACGACATGCAGATCAGTGTCAGTAAGACAAAGGTCATGCCCCGTCAAAAAGAGACCAGAAAAAAACTGGACCTTAATATCAATTGGAGCCAGCTAAAGCAAACCAGCGAATTCAAATATCTGGGCAGCATATTTACTGAAAACGGCAAACTAGACAGAGAAATTGAAACCAGATGTCAGAAAGCCAACGTCAGTCAGTTACCAATTTGCTCTTCTTCTAAAAAACATCCTAGAATTTCCATGAGCACCAAGGTAAATCTCATCAACGCCATTTTCCTACCAACTCTGACATACCAGTGCTAGATATGGCCCCTAACAAAAACTCTTGTGAGGAAACTGATCATATGTGAGATGAAATGCTTGAGGAAAACAGTGAACAAGACCAGGTGAGACAAGATTAGGAACGAGGCAATAAGAGATATGGTGGGAGCAATACCAATCATATAACACATCGAACGACAGAGGATAAAGTTGTTCAGACACCTCAATCATATGCCTATCAACCAACCAGCCCTACAAGAATACACCCTCAGGTACTCTGGCTGGAGAGTAAGAGGCAAACCAAGAAAACGATGAGATGACTCAGTAGCAGACACTCTCATAGCTTACGAGATATATCTTCTCCAGGTCACTCGCTTTGCCGCTGAAAGACGACTGTGTCTTCCCACGACGCCTAACAACACAAGAAGAAGGGAAAACTAAACTAAGAAAAAGACAAAATTAGGAGCTACAAAAGACAGGAAACTGTGTAGAGCCATAATGGCTTACGTCCTCAAGAAATACAAGAAGAAGCAGAAAAAGAAGAAGAAGAAGATTATCTGAAGTAAATTTATGGCGGAACAGTGTTTTGCAGAGATAACAAAACGACAAAATTCATTAAGCACTACAAAGGGCAGGAGATTGGAGAGAGCCATGAACGCATACACCCTCAAGGAGCATGGTACATGGAAGAAGAAGAAGAAGAAGAAGAAGAAGAAGAAGAGGAAGAAGAGGAAGAAGGACGAACAAACGAACTAGAAAAAATGGATGGCCGTACAGTTTTTAGGATAGATAAGATAAAGACAACTATAAGAACTTTAAAGAACAGGATATTGTGGAGAGCCATGATCAACAACGTCCTGAAGAGACACGGCACATAAAAGAAGAATGAGCTTGAGTAAATGGATGACAGTATAGAGTTTGGGAAAGATAACAAAAAGATAAGTATTATGAAGTGAAAAAAGTACAGGAAGTTGTGGAGAGCCATGATCAACAACGTCCTGAAGAGACAAGGCACATAGGAGAAGAAGACGAATGAGCTTGAGTAAATGAATGACAAGAGTATAAGAGAGATAACAAAAAGATAAGAATTATTAAGAGCAAAAAATTAGAGGAAATTGTGGAGAGCCATGATCAACAACGTCCCGAAGAGACACGGCACGTAGAAGAAGAAGAATGAGCTTGAATAAATGGATGACGCTACAAGGTTTAGGAGAGATAAAACGACACCATTTATTAAGACCTACATGGACAGGAAATTGTGGAGAGCCATGATTCCCAACGTCCAGAAGGGAGACGACATATAGAAAAAGAAGTTTATTTTAAGAAAATACATTATCGTTGTAAAAAAAATGGTGGGACTAGTGAACTCTTTGTATTTGTTCCTCTTGTTATCACAGCGAGACATTCTTCGGGCTACCTTAGGTGTATACGATTGATCGGAAAATGGAGGGGTTTTTTGTAGTTCGTTTGCTTTTTGATTTTACCGCCGAAATAGAGAGAAAAAACAGTGCTGCTAAGTTGATGCGATCAATATGTCTTCCACCTTTTTCTTTTAAATAAGATGTACATGTACTGCCCGCTACTCTGTGGCTGCTACCCAGAAATATAGCAATCTTAACCTTTTCAATTCAAGCGTCAAGATCTTAAAAGAAGACAATAATGAGTTGTAGTTTATCGTCAAGCGTCAAGATCTTAAAAAAAGACAAAAATGAGTTGACCAATGTATTTCTTAAATTAGGCTAACTATTTACCCATAGATAGGACCCTGACAGATGCTACAACCGTGGGTCAGGGTGGACCTGGGAACACCAGCAATTAAGAGGTGGTTCAACGCTCTTCAAAACCACCTGATCAAAGGCCTCGCTGTCGGATGTAGTTTATAGTCTTTCCCAGGATGCTTCTAACAGGTGCTGCCACCTCGAAACAGTGTGGAGCTTAGAACACCGGCAATTAAGAGGGGGTTCCACGCTCCTCAAAACCTCACGATCAGAGACCTTGCTGTCGGTTGTAGTTTATCGTCTTACCCAGGATGCGGATGCAGTTTATCGCCTTACCCAGGACGCGGATGTAGTTTATCGTTTTACCCAGGACGCGGATGCAGTTTATCGTCTTACCCAGGACGCGGATGTAGTTTATCGTCTTACCCAGGACGCGGATGCATTTTATCGTCTTACCAGGACGCGGATGTAGTTTATCGTCATACCCAGTAACTAATCAACTGACGAAAATTTCAAAATGAACAACATCACCATCATATTAAGAAATTTTCAGTTTCATGCCTTCACGATGGCGGCGTTTCATTCGTTTTAACGCCTTCATACCGGGATTACAGGGTTTTTTTTTTCATTACAAGTCAAGCAACATTTGTACAGCGATATATAATTTTTTGTAGATTTATATATTTTTATACTTGAAAAGCTTTTTTACATATAACTTGAAGACAGATATTCTGTTGAAATATTAGTTAACATTGTCAAACACTGTGTTTTGTTTTCCCTCTCCTTTATCTTTTCATTAATTTTTCGTAGATTTTGACATCTTTTCGGTGTAATATGCTAACATTTCATCATTATAAAAACGACCCTTCCATCACAAGCAAAGGTAGCAGTAGTAAAGAGAACAACATAGACGTATCTTCTTCGCTCCGTGAAAATCCATAGTTGACGGTTTCAAAAGCTTCCCTTAGGCATGGATTTTTTGGAACAATTATAAACAAATCAGCCGAAATTAAAAAAAAAAACAAAAAGAGGCAATAACCCTAAGAACATTTAACACATACAAAACCAATATTGTAGATAACATCTCGAAAAAAAATACATATTTATGTCATTGATTTCAACACGTGTTTCAAAGTGTTGTTGTATGTTGTTGTTTTACGTTTTATTTATTTCATATATAAAAAAGAGAAGTGGCATCCTTTATCAACAATTAACACATGTAACACGAAGTAATTTACATTTTAACTACCCAAACGTTCAACCCCATTACAGGTAAAATACTTTTACAAACTTTGATGGCTTGTTTCTCACACCAAAACGAGGACAAAAGTCTATATAAACATGTTCAGAAATATGCTATTTATATTATTCGGATTATTGTCCTCATCTTTGTTGCCATATTTATTACGTTTCGGCCGCTGTACAAACACCTGATGTGACGCATTGATACGCATCGAAACACGACTGCAATTGTGTTGCCATTTTGACATCTTTTCGGTGTAGTATCCTAATATATATATATATATATATATATATATATATATATATATATATATATATAGAAAGAGAGAGAGAGAGAGAGGCAGACAGACAAACAGACGGACAGACAGACAGACGGACAGAGATGGAGAGAGAGAGAGTGACATGATTCATGATGATGATGATGATGACGATATTTCATCATTCTAGAAATAAAGATCTGAAATTTTATCATTATAAAAACGACCCTTCCATCACAATCAAAGGTAGCAGTAGTAAAGAAAACAACAACACAAACGTATCTTCTTCGCTCCGTGAAAATCCATAGTTGACGGTTTCAAAAGCTTCCCTTAAGCATGAAATTTTTGGAACAATTATAAACAAATCAGCCCAAATTTTAAAAGAAACAAAAGGAGACAATAACCCTGAGATCATTTAACACACAAAACCAATATTTTAAATAACACCGCGAAAAGAAAAATACACATTCTTGTCATTAATTTCAAAAAGTGGCTCAAAGTGTTTGCTGTTGTATATTGTTTTACGTTTTATTCAGTTCATATATAAAAAAGTGAAAAGGAATCCTCTGTATAATATATTTAACACGGGGTAACTTACATTAACAAGTCAGCATCTACCCCCGTTACAATTTCTTTAAATATAACTTGAAGAAGACATTCTGTTGAAATATTGTTTAACCTTGTCAAACACTTTGTTTTTTCTTTTCTTAAATCGCGCTATTCACTTAGCTGCTGAAAAATATTGGAAGAGTGACATCAATCATTTTGTATAAAAATAATATTAATAATTATTATCGAATCATAGTCTTTAAAGGTGTCCATGAAATAAGCGTCGAGCAGTAAGAAAACGATAAGACTTTTGATACACCCATATAATAATATTAGGTTGGTGCAAAAATAATATCGTTTTCTCACAGATGTTACTATGTGAGAAAACGACATTATTTTTGCACCAACCTAATAATAACAATAATGATAATAATAGAGTCCTAGACTTTAGTGTAGATGAAATGTGATTTAGAGTGAAAGGTTGAAAAACGAAAATACTTTTGATATAATAAATAATAATAATAAATAATAATAATAATAATAATAGACTGAGATCATAAATAAATAGTCTTTATACGAGTACATATAATAAGCCTTCGAGTAAAAGTCTTTAAAAAACGAAAATGCTGATAATACACCTTATATAAAAATAATAATAATAGCATAGTGGAGTGATGTGTACATGAAATATGCCTTCGAATAAAGGTCTTTAAAAAGCGAACACACTTCTGATACACATTAAAGAACCATGCTACTACTACTAATAATAATATATTAGGTTGGTGGAAAAATAATGACGTAATAATGTCGTTTTTTGACGTATTTTCTAACGTCAAAAAACGACATTATTACGTCATTATTTTCCCAGCAACCTAATAGTTGAGTCATAACGGTTTTTAGATGTGTACATGAAATATGCCTTCGAATAAAGGGCTTTAAAAAGCGAACACACTTCTGATACACATTAAAAAGTAATGCTATTAGGTTGGTGCAAAAATAATGACGTAATAATGTCGTTTTTTGACGTATTTTCTAACGTCAAAAAACGACATTATTACGTCATTATTTTTGCACCAACCTAATACTACTACTACTAATAATAATATAGTGGCGTCATAGACGGTTTTTAGATGTGTACATGGAATAAGCCATTGAGTAAAGGTCTTTAAAAAACGAAAATACTTCTGATACAACCTTATAAGGAAACATTCGGCATTCACTGACCGAGCAGCCAGGGCTAATCTTGGTTAAAATTTATAATTTTTTACAGTAATGTTTACCCTGTACAAGGCCCAAGAGCCATTGTTACAGGAAAGAGGAACCATCTCAAGCAAGGATGGAAATACTAATAATAATATGGTGGAGTCATATATAGTTTTTAAGTATGTACATGAAATAGGCCTTCGAGTAAACGTCTTTTAAAATACGAAAATACTTCTGATTCAACATAATAATAATAATAATAATAATAATAATAATAATAATAATAATAATAATAATATAGTGGAGTCATAGATAGTCTTTATACATGTATATGACTGAGGAGATGGAGAGCCGAGTTCGAATTCCAGTCGAATCGTTTCCCAAGGAAAGGTATGAATCCTCTGAATTCCCCGCTGAATAAGTAGATAGCAGGAGAGATTGCGTTTTATAGCCTTGGATGGCAACCGACCTAGGAGAAGAAAAACTCAGACTTCAAAACCTGCCTGGAGAGGGTTGGGCTCCGTCAGGTTATCTTGCACAAGAAACACCACTTCTACTGTGATTGCAGTACACATGGTGCCCCTAGGACACTACGGGTCACGGGATAAAAAAATATAGAAATGGTAATATCAGTTGTTTCCTTATAAGGAAACATTCGGAATTCCTAGACCAAACAGCCAGTACTAATCTTAGTTTTTACAGTGATGTTTACCCTGTACAAAGCCCCAAGAGCCACTCGTTACAAGAAAGAGGCACTACCTCAAGCAAGGATGAAAATGACAATGGTAGTGATAAAAATTAATCGTTTCCTTATAAGGAAACATTCAGTATTCACTGATCGAACAGCCTGTGTTATCGCCGGTTAAATTTTATAAAATCTTTCTCTTAAATCAATTTTTTCATCTGAATAGCTTTCTCAAATCCAGTAGCTGTTATCAGTCTTTCGGGTGGTGTTTCCTTTCTAACTTTTTGTTCGGTGCAGTGTGGAACGTCAGTATCTTGATTGTATCATTATTTTCTCTGTAATTTACATGTGCTATCCGTTTCAGTTGTTGCTACTGCTGGCAGTCCTCAAATGAAGTACTTTATGTTATTTGGTACTGGGTTTTGTCAGTGATCCTGTAACACCAGGCCCCCATTCGCTCAAAGACATTTTTTAAAGATGATACTTGATCTTCAAACAAGGCGGGAGTGCCACTATCACACAAGTTGTTACAGAGGATTGATAACAAGAGCAGAGAGGCGCGTTTGAGGAAAGGACACAGAGAAGGACGAGAAAAGAAGCTCAGGATGTCAGAGAAGGAGGGGGATCAAGATCAAGGCATCAGAAGATGTCGATTGACATTACATTTGAATATTTGAAGATTATAGTCATCATGGAAGCAAGTAAGGGGAAGACAGTTCCACAGACGGGAAGTGCGAGAGAAGAAACTGTCTGAGAAAAAGAGACAGTTACATTTAACCGTTTAGACTGTGAAAGGGTGGGACCGAGATGCCAGCCTGGTAGCACGTTTAAATTCATGAAGTCCGGGAACCAGTGACAGTAGCTCGTCGGAACAGTTGCCGTGAAAATATTTGTAGAAGAGACAGAGGGAGGTCACAGCACGTCGCGGGATAACGATTGTAGACAAGATGCCAGATCAGGACCTACAATCTTGCATATTCGTCTCCCGATTTTGTCGAGGACATTGAGACGTACAGCGGAAGCACCAGACCATATATGACAGCAATATTCGATTTGTTTCTAAAACTCGGCAGCAGACATCTTCCGAAATACACACTTTGTCTGAGAAATAAACGCAAATGACCCGATATTCATTTGCTTGCAGACGATCATTTTAAAGTTGTCCGGGCTACTCTTTGCCTACGCAAATATCGCTTCACCGCCACAGTAGCAACGTACCGACGCCGGCTGAATTCCTGACAAATATGCCCCGAAGCCCGAAGCCTAATATATATTCGAAATGAGTCTACACTAGTTCAAATTAATTCTGTATCCTGGTGATTTCCGCGCGAACTTCTTTTTCTTGTTCCAGTGATGCGACACAGAGAAAACGTGATATGCTTGGAAATTATCTGCAAGACTCTGATCGCATAATAGGCTTAATTCACAGACAATGTCAGGCGCCATTTGAGAAAGGAAAGTCAATAAAAAAGATGTACTTGAAAATCTGGCAATAAAAAAAAAGTAAATAAGATACAATAAAGAACATAAGATTTAATAAGTAAAATACATCCGCGTCCTGGGTAAGACGATAAACTACATCCGCGTCCTGGGTATAACGATAAACAACATCTGCATTCTGGGTAAGACGATAAACTACATCCGCGTCCTGGGTATGAAGATAAACTACATCCGAGTCCTGGGTAAGACGATAAATTGCATCCGCGTACTGGATAAGACGATAAACTACATCCGCGTCCTGGGTAAGACGATAAATTGCATCCGCGTCCTGGGTAAGACGATAAACTACATCCGCGTCCTGGGTAAGACGATAAACTACATCTGCATCCTGGGTAAGACGATAAGATACGTCCGCGTCCTGGGTATGAAGATAAATTACATCCGCGTCCTGGGTAAGACGATAAACTACATCCAGCATCAAGGCCTCTGATAAGGAGGTTTGAGGACCGTGGAATCCCCTCTTAATTGCTGGTGTTCCCAGGTCCACCCTGACCAGTGGTGGTAGCACCTGTTAGGGTTCCAACAATGGGCAAATAGTTAACCCCAAAACTGGGGTCAAAACGTGTAAAGATAGGTATACCAGCAGTACTTTATTACCAGCAAACATTTTTGAAAAAAATATTACTAACAATGCATTTTTGAATAAAAATATTACCAGCAATAAAAATCTTGTCGGCATTAAATAACCCATTGAGGTGTTGATATGCCGTAAAACAAAACAAAAATAAAGTACATGCCGTCATAGTTGATGTACAGCAAGTCAATCGTTCAAGTCGATCTCGGTCGACCGGTTGATCGGTTGAACTCTCTCCCTTCGGGCGGGAAGGAACCGGAACGAGGCTACGCCGAAGGGCGGATTCTCTTTCGGGGAGGTAAACCGACCCTGAACCCGTTTATACGGGTTCAATGGGCATATTTTTGGCCGAGCCCACGGACTCGTAGATTCCACGTTAAACCGGCCTTGTGCTACATGATGCCCACGTTGGGGTGGGGGGTGACTAAATAGAGTCATAGATGATGTACGACTTCGCGAGAGCGTCTCACTGTGCCTTCTTGGCCTATAGTTTTCTCCTGACTTCAGGTGAAGGACTACATTGAATCAATAGATGTATCTACTGCAAGGAAAGTTGGTTCTCTGTATCGTGCCAGGTTTTTTTCTTGTCGGAGTCAATCCTACTCCTCTACAAATGGAAATACAGGAGTGTTTAACGTCTCCTTCCCATACCTCATAAATAATGGACTATTCCGTTTTGATTGCGTTGAAAGAAGAGGAAAGGCATCATTTGGCTTCAGTGAGAAAAAGAAAGAAAGAAAGAAAGAAAGATAAAAATGCTTAACGGCTCCTGCTAATATCTCATAAATAATGGACCATGCCGTTTTTATCGCGTGTGAAGAAGGGAAACCGCACAGCTTGGTTGCATTGAGAGAATGAGAGAAAGAAAAGATGTCAGATAGAAGTGTTTAACGACTGTTTCAGTGAAATGGAAAAATTATCAATTTCAGATCTTTTCATTTGTATCCCCTTACTTCTTAAAATAAGAACCAGCCTTCATATTTATGATTGTTATTGCAATATTTTGTTACATTTGTGAAGCTCAAATATTTAAAGAAGCGATTGGAGAATTTCTACTGGTATTTTATTGTCGTAGAACTCGCCATGAGCTTAAGAATTAAGATTCAACCGGAAATTTTAAATAGGAAAACCGTGAAATTTTCACGCTTCTTTTCTAGCTATTATTATTATTATTATTATATTGGCATTGAATATTGACATAGTCAAAGGAAATTCTGTTCTTTAGACATTGTGTGAAGTTCCCTTTCAAGACAATTTTCGGAGAATCTTTGCAGAATAAAGAATGACGGTGTTCTGGAGGCCTTAAATCTTGGTCTCTATTCCAATGCCAATACTAAACCCTCTTTCTAGTTTCCAGGAGGTGCTCCAAGTGCCCTCGTTACTACAGGAATTACTTCAACGGTTACATTCCATAGCTTCTTCAATTCCCTACCAAGATCCGGGTTTTTCAAACTTCTACTTTATTATTATTATTATTATTATTATTATTATTATTATTATTATTATTATATTTCGATTTCTGCTAAGCTCACACTATCTACTAGGTCTACGGGAAGACCTAAGGCAGTTAATGGTTACATTCCACGTAACTATTATGGTTACATTCCATAATTTGTTATCCTAACTCCCATAACATCAATAGCGTTACATAAGACAAAGTGTGGGAATTACTTATCAAGACAATTTTGTATTTCTCTTAGGCTGGAATTTCCAGAGATTTTTTTCAATGTGTTGTTGTGTTCCTTTTTTATCATTCCAAGCGCTCCTACTATGACTGGTACTATTCTTGTTTTCAATTTCCACATTTTTTTCTATTTCGCTTTCCAGGTCTTTCCTTGGCTTTTATTATTATTGTTTGGGCATGTGTTTGTTCCTGCTTTGTATCCTGTAGAGCCGGGTCCAAACTATGGTCTTTAGGCTCTATAGGAGAATTGTCATTTACTTTTCTTAATATATGGAATGTTCCTAGTACGGCGATTTTTATGTTACCTTGGATACTGTTAGGAGAATTGTCCAGTCGTTTTCTCACGACGCCCAGTGCTCCGATTACTATTGGTACGACAGTCTCAGTCTTCATTCCCCACATCCTGATCTCCAGGTTCTTGTATTTGGACAATTTCTCGACAATGGCGGTGTTTCTCTCCAATGGTACCTCTATGTCAATAAGCATACACTCCCTGAATTTCTTGTCTTTTATGATAATATCAGGTCTGTTTGTCTTTTATTTCTCTGTCAGTTTGAATTGGCATGTCCCAGAGGATAGTTACATCGTTATTTGGAATAACTGTGTCTGGATGGTGGTCATAGCATCTCTCAGTGATTTCGATTTTGTGCTTTTTGCATATCTGCCAGTGCACATATGTCACTACCTTGTTATGTCTGTCGGTATATTCATTTTTTGTCAGTTACGAGCATCCCGCCATAATATGGTCGATAGTTTCATCATATTTTCTGAAGATCTTTTATTACGGGTTAGTTCCATCCTTGACGGTGATAGGATGCGAGGCTTTGGTCCTGAGCTGCAATAATTAGGCCTTCCGTCTCAACTTTCAACCAGGTGACCCTCAGCCGCTGCAATGTTTTCTGTTGGCTCACATCTGCTTCTTTCATTCTGCCACGCAACGCTTTGTGTTTCATTTTTTTTTTCTTTTTTTTTTTTTCTTTTTCTTTTTTTTTTTTTTTGCTTTCTGCTTTACTCGTTTGGCGTAAATGATATTCACTTCGTTTTTTTGTTTTTTGTTTTTTTTGCGGGGGGCGGTTGTTGGTAAGATTTCAGGTATATTGAGCTGTTTCTTGAAGAGTGCAGCTCCTTTAATGACGGGATGGACATGGTGTTTTACGATTCGTAGGACAAAGACATTGCTTTTGGTGAGGTAGGCTTCCAATCCGATTGCTGTAGTTTTTAGAGTCAATTCAAGTTGGATTAGACCTCGTTTGGTTAAGTTTTCTTCTTCTTCTTCTTCATCTCCTCCTCCTCCTTCTTCTTCTTCTCCTCCTCCTTCTTCTTCCTCTGCTCCTCCTTCTTCTTCTTCTCCTCCTCCTCCTCCTCCTTCTTCTTCTTCTTCTTCTTCTTCTTCTTCTTCTTCTTCTTCTTCTTCTTCTTCGTGTCGTGTTCCTTGAGGACGTAAGCCATTATGGCTCTACACAGTTTCCAGTCCTTTGTAGCTCTTAATTATTATTATTATTATTTTCTTTGATTTCTGGCGTTTACACATTTCTTTCCGGGTCCCGCCCGGGACCTAAGGTTAGAAATGGCATCATGACACTTTCCACTGACAAAAAAGAATTACATAGATAAAGCCCTTCGTAAAGTGTGGGCTGTACTTGTCAGAACAATTTTTTGTATCTCTTTGAGGCATGGACTTCCAGGAATCCCTTCAATTAGTCTACTGCAATCTTTTCCAAACAATCCTAGGGCTCCAACTACAACAGGGATTGTTGATGTTCCCATATGCCACATTTTTGAGATTTCTATTTCAAGGTCCTTGTATTTTGACAGCTTTTTAAATATCTTCAAAGATACATTGCAGTCAGCAGGGACTGCCATATCAATAAGGAGGCACCGTTTTTGTTTGTGGTCTTTAATAACAATATCTGGGCGGTTGGCATTGATTGTTCTGTCAGTGTGTATTGTGTAGTCCCAAAAAATTGTAACAGGTCCTATCTCCGTAACCGGGTCTGGGTGGTGTTCATACCATTTTCTTTCAGTTTCCTTCCCGTAGAAGTTGCAGATTTTCCAGTGCAGATATTGGCCCACTCTGTCATGCCGGATTTTATATTCAGTGGGTGCCAACGTCGTGCAACCTGATACAAGGTGATCATTCGTTTCTGGATATTTATCACTTATTATTAATATTATTATTATTATTATTATTATTATTATTATTATTATTATTATTATTATTATTATTTCCTTTGATACCTGTTGTATATATATCAAGGTCTTACCAGAGACCTAAGGTCAGAAATAGTATTATGACATTTTCCATTGATCATCTTTGTGCAAAAAAAAACTTAAGATCACACACGTTTCGTAATGTATGTGCTGTACTTTTGTATTTCTTTAAGGCATGGGCTAACTGGAATTCCCTTTAATTTATCGGAACCTTTTCCAGTGAAACCGACGGCTCCAAATTCAACTGTGAATTACTCATGCCCTCATATGCCACCAATTGTAAGAAAATTCTTGTTGAACTAATCCTCTTCCTCCTTCGGGTCTACTTATATCAGCCTTAGGATGGTGCATCCCGTGACAAATGAGAAGCTTTGTCGTTTTGACATTCATTCGCTTAATGTCAGTTAGGGTACAATTTAGGATATCAAACTCTGTTCCGCCATTGACACGCCGTGTTTATATCTGATACTAGCAGTAGAGCCAGGCGTTGCCCGGGGATGTAACTGTAAGAGATAGATCAAGTATCGACCATCATAAAGACTGAAAAATAAAATTGACAAAGATTATTGTTTAAGGTTGACGGAAACGCATGTCTTAGGTTTTTTTTTTTTTTTTTTTTTTTTTTTTTACGAATTGGTCAAACCCAAACAAAACCATTGTTTTCAATCGTTATGAGTCTACCGATTGAATAGAATTTTATTATAAACAATTGTCTTGTAAATGGAATTTTTAAAGCATTCTGAATGTAAAAATAAAGAAAAAAGTGTGCAAGACAATAAGAAACACTACCTGCCAAAAAAGTGATGCTTTGCTGAAATCGGTTGGAAAATGTAGGAAATCCGATCCCATATATAAATGAACACACACACACACACACAAAAACAAACATCCTGGGTTTTATAAGTATAACTCGATATGAGTTGTCCTCTTTTCATTAATGACTCTTAATCATGTTTTCAAATTGATTTCGTGCAAAAACAATTGTGTTTTTCCAAATTTTGGCGCTGTCAGAACCACCGCAAGGTAATTTTAACTAGTCCTGTAAATTTTTGTTGAAATCGGTTGAAAAATGTAGGAAATCCGATCCCATATATAAACGTACAGACACACACACACAACATGGGTTTTATAATAAGTATGATTCTGCTTTGTGAATTCAGTATTTAACACCAGATGTTCACCAACTGTAATATTCTTTTCTTACTTCCTCCTTCATTTGTCCATGCTGTATTCCATTTCGTCCACTGAGTCCTAGGCTTTTCACATCCAGTTCCCTAATCTTTGTGACAAAATCTAAATCTATTGACTGTGCTACTGTAACTCTCCCTCTCTTGAATGTTACTTTATTTAATCTCAAATCCATACCGAGGTCATCAATGAAACATTTTGCTGTATTGGCGATCCCCTGCAACTCATTTTCGACTTTTATAATAGGTGTATTATGGTTTATTTGTATTTTTCTACCCACTTGAAATTCCTTTTTGAATTTGTTGGCTTCCTTTCATATTCTTTGACACAGATAACCATCTAGTCTTCTGTATTTTATAGATGTCTTTGAAGACTATTTGTTGAAGGATTTTTAAGATTTCTAGTTGAACTAATCCTCTTCCTCCTTCGGATCTAGGCACATACAGACGATCAACATCTTCTTTAGGATAATGCATGAGGTGGCTTTCTTGTTTTCATATCTATTGCTTAATGTCAGCTTTCCTGACTAAAACAATCTTAACATCTTCAAATATAAAGGTAAGGTCATATTTCCCACATATCCTCATAAACTGCACTCCTTAATGTTTACTCTTACAACTCATACAATAATGTCCTTCAGTAACTCTCTAGCTTGAGTGATTCTTGTGGCTTATATTGAGTGAATATTAGAAAACAAAAAAATACCACCTTTAAGTAAACATGACAAAGTGAAGCAGTACATGAAAACAGATTTCTCTATTATAATTTATGGATGGATAATTCAAAGCTGGTGAAGCTAGCAGTCTGTATAAAGAGAAGAAGCAAATATGATGGATCGAGAATATCATTCATTGTCGTGTAATGGGGACATAGCTGAGCTAAAAAGAGCATCGCATTTGTCACTTAGCTGATTGATGTTACCTTCAGCATCCAGACACCAGAGTTTTATAGCCACACCTGTTTGTCCACTCGTCAGGGAATATAATTGACTGCTTATACTTCTCCATTTTTATTTTCTATATGTTCTTATCATTGGTGCAATATAGCGTGTGTGTGTGCACACCCATCTGCATGGATATATATATATATATAGAGAGAGAGAGAGAGAGAGACAGAGAGAGAGACAGAGACAGAGACAGAGAGACAGAGAGAGAGGGATAAATAGATATATATGAAGAAATATAGTTTTAAGGTGTGCTATATTTATAGGATAAAGTGCTCAATGTCAGAGATAGAGCGTGTGTAAATATAAATATACAAGTGAACATTGAAGTCAACACTCAGAGGCGACAGGCTGTTTCATGCTAGACGTAATTGGCCTGACAATTGTGTCCAATGTTCACTTTATATCATATATATATATATATATATATATATATATATATATATATATTGTGTGTATTTAGGCAGCATCTTTTCATTCATACACGTTTCATTAAATAATATAGACAAGTGTTGTCTATTTATTTTATGTAAATTATTTTCGTAACTTCTGATAAGTTTAATAACATATATATATATATATATATATATATATACACACACACAAACACACACCATCAAGGGTCTTGAAACTGTATTGCACTAGACGGACAGCCAAAGTATTTATGGGTGACATTCTACTTTGAGAATTCAAGTCGGTATTTAAAACCAGACGCACACGCACGTAGTATTCTTTTCTCATTTTCTTCATTTGGGTATGCTGACTCCTATGTATTTATAAGCCTCTTCTCATCCAGTTCTCTAATCTTTGTGACAAAATCTTGATCTGTTGTGTGTACATTTATAATTTTCCCTTTCTTGAATGTTACTTTTGCATATTAATCTAATCCGAAATCCATACCGATGTCATCACAGAAACATTTTACACTATTGAGGATACACTTTCGTTTTTGGCAAAATTTTGATACCATCCACGTAGAATAGATGATTAAAAACTTTCTTTTTTACTTTGTATCCATACTTATTGTTGTTTAGTTCATGCGAAAGCGAGATTGAAGACAAACAGAACAAAAGGGGCCATAGGAGTCACCTTGAAAGATTCATCATCGAATATTTAATGTAATGGATAGCGGCTTGGATTGAGGAATCGGAGAGCCGAGTTCGAATTCCAGTCGAATCCATTACATTCACTTACGTTCTAATACCCTTGGGAAAGGTGTGAATCCTCTTCTTCTCCCTCCAGCTATAGGTAAATAGCAGCACAGACTGGGTTCTATAGCCTTGGATGGCAAATGGTCTACGAGATGGAAAACTCTGAATTCAAAACCTGCGGAGGGTCGTTTGGGGACCTTGTGGCACTTAGTGCACCAGGTCTCTGTATTCGGCCCTTCAAAAAGTGTGGATGGTCCTGCACGAAACCTTCACCACTATAATCAAATCTCATGTGCTATACATGCGGGTTGGGGACCGCTTGTGAATTCCAAATTCCCATGAAACTCCAATATTGGAGCCGGCTCAACCCACCTCGGGTGAAGGCCGTTACAGGGTAATATGAAGTGGCAGTACCTTTGGTGTAATTTAGGTATAATGTGGTTTTCCGTAGTTTCATTTTATATTTAAAGAAAATTACTATCACCGTGAGGACTTTGTACATTTCCGAAGCCTTAAGAATCCAAGAGTGTGACACACTATCAAAGGATTTACGGTAATCTATCCAAGCTCTACTGAGATTTCTGCTTTTTTTCTTGCAATTTTCCAGGACCATTATTATTATTATTTTATTTCCTTTGGTTTTTGGTGTATACTCATTTCTTTCCGGGTCCCGACCAGAGACCTAAGGTCAGAAATGGCATCATGACATTTTCCACTGAGCAGTTTTGAAAAAAATCGCACTTATTTTAAATAGATAAAATCCATTCGTATGGTGTCGGCTATACTTGTGAATACAATTTTTTGTATTTCTTTAAGCCATGGGCTACCAAGAATCCTTTCAATGAGTCTATTGGAATCTTTTCCAGCCAATCCGAGGGCTCCAACTACAACAGGGATTGTTGATGTTCCCATGTGCCACATTTTTGAGATTTCGATTTCAAGGTCCTTGTATTTTGATAGCTTTTTGAAGACCTTCAAAGATACATTGCAGTCTGCAAGGACTACTACTACAACTACTACTATTTATTATTATTATTATTATTATTTTTATTTATTTATTTATTTGGTTTCAGGTATATACTCATTTATTTCCGGGTTGCGATCAGAGACCTAAGGTCAGAAATGACCTCATGACATTTTCTGCTGAGAAGTTTTGAAAAAAAAATCACACATAAAGCCCTTCCTAATGTGTCGGCTGTACTTGTGAGTACAATTTTTTTGCGTTTCTTTATGGCATGGGCTGCCAGGAATCCCTTCAATGAGTCTACTTGAATCTTTTCCAATCAATCCGAGTGCTCCAACTATAACTGGAATTGTCAATGTCCTCATGTACCACATTTTTAAGATATCAATTTCAAGTTCTTTGTATTTTGATAGTTTTTTTTTTTAAGATCTTCAACGATACATTGCAGTGATTGCCACGTCAAAAAGGAGGCAGTTATTTGTTTGCGTTTTCTAATAAAAATGACTGGGAGGTTAGCTTTGATTGTTCTGTTTATGTCTATTGTAAAGTCGCTTAAAATTGTAACAGGTCCTATCTCCGTAGCCAGGTCTGGGTGGTGTTCATACCAATTTCTTCCGTAGAAGTTGCAGATTTTCCAGTACAGATATTTGCCAACTCTGTCGTGCCGTAGTTTTATCTTAACTGGGTGTCAATATCGCGGAATTTGCTACCATTATTTTTTTTCTATTATTATTAGTGGTAGTAGCAGTAATAACTTAATAATTAATAGTCATTAGTAGTAGTAGTATCTTAATAATTAATAGTCAGTAGTAGTAGTAATATCTTGATAATTAGTAGTTAGTAGTAGTACTAGTATCTTAAAAATTAATAGTCAGTAGTAGTATCTTGATAATTAATAGTTAGTAGTAGTAGTAGTATCATAATAATTAATAATCATTAGTAGTATCTTAATAATTAATAGTCAGTAGTAGTAGTAGTATCTTGATAATTAGTAGTTAGTAGTAGTACTAGTATCTTAAAGATTAATAGTCAGTAGTAGTATCTTGATAATTAGTAGTTACTAGTAGTACTAGTATCTTAAAAATTAATAGTCAGTAGTAGTAGTAGCATCTTAATAATTAACAGTCAATAGTAGTAGTAGTATCTTAATAATTAATAGTTAGTCGTAGTAGTAGAAGCATCTTAATAATCAATAGTCAGTAGTAGTAGTATCTTGATAATTAGTAGTTAGTAGTAGTACTAGTATCTTAAAAATTAATAGTCAGTAGTAGTAGTAGCATCTTAATAATTAATAGTCAATAGTAGTAGTAGTATCTTGATAATTAGTAGTTATTAGTAATACTAATATCTTAAAATTAATAGTCAGTAGTAGTAGTAGCATCTTAATAATTAATAGTCAATAGTAGTAGTAGTATCTTGATAATTAGTAGTTATTAGTAATACTAATATCTTAAAATTAATAGTCAGTAGTAGTATCTTGATAATTAATAGTCAGTAGTAGTAGTAGTATCTTGATAATTAGTAGTTAGTAGTAGTACTAGTATCTTAAAAATTAATAGTCAGTAGTAGCATCTTAATAATTAATAGTCAGTAGTAGTAGCAGTATCTTGATAATTAATAGTAGTAGTAGTAGAATATTAATAATTAATAGTCAGTAGTAGTATCTTGATAATTAATAGTTAGTAGTATTAGTCGCATCTTAATAATTAATAGTCATTAGTAGTAGTAGTAGTAATCCGTATTGTCATGCACTTCTCGACTTTTTGCTTACGTCACGTCACATGACTTTTGTAGCATCAATAAATAAAAACATTTACGTTAGTCGTCACCGGGCGTCAGTTGTCTGCTATCTTGCATTGAATGGCACGACAATACAAAGCTTTTTCAAAAGTCAGCCATCGTTATTAATATTAGTATCATAAAGAATTTGTTGAACGTGATAATGTATTCATTGATTTTTAAATTAATTCCGCCATTTTTACCATGGCAACAAATCATAGCGATGAAATTTTGTGATAATTTTATTTCTGGAAATCTTTGGTAACCAATTTCAATCTTAAGAAAATTACGTACCATCTCCATTTCTCGCCTCTCGCGTGTCAATAAAAGATTATATTGAATCACTTGCTAAGTCTGTAGCTAAGAGAGTTGGTTCACAATGTCGTGCTAGACAGTTTTTCTCGACAGAATCTATCTTACATATTTAAATGTCTTAATTTGACCATAGCTGACATTGATAGATTGGATGTCAAAATGAGAAAGCTTCTCAATTGCCATCGCACGCATTATACTAAAGCTTATGTTGACCGTCTATATGTGCCTATATCCGAAGAAGGCGGAGGATTAGTTCAACTAGAACTGTTTTACGAAGCCACAACAACTGGATTTGAGACTAAATAAAGTAACAAAAAAGAAAGGGAGAACTACAGAAGCACACTCAATTGATTTCGATTTTGTCACACAAATTATGAAGCTAGACAAGAAGAAGCCTATAAATACCTAAGAATCGCGAAACGAAATGAAATACAACAGACCCAAATGAAGGAGAAAATACAAAAAAGAATACTACAGTTTGTGTGCATTTGGTGTTAAATACCGACTTGAATTCACAAAATAAAATATCAACCATAAACACATTAGCTCTCAATGTGGTGCAATAGATTTTCAACATCCTAAATTCAACCATAATTGATTTTAAGCGAATGAATGTCAAAACGAAAAAGCCACTGCATACACCATCCTAAGGCTGATATTGATCGCCTATATGTGCCCCGATCCGAAGGAGGAAGAGGATTAGTTCAACTGGAACTTTCTTACAATTGGTGGCACGTGAGGGCATCAATAATTCACTGTTGTAGTTGGAGCCATTAGTTTGACTGGAAAAGTTTCCGAAATTGTGGACATATTTAAAATTCTTCCATTGTTACATATTTATAAGTCTACTATTCTTACTGCCTTTGAATATTGCTGTCACCAATACGGAACCTCCATTTATCCGGGCGTGCCTAACCGATTCGGCCACAAAGGAGCGTTCGGTAGGCAAGGTCGAATAAAAATAATAATGTCGTTAAACATAAAAATGTCTTGCAGGATGCAGGTTCGAATCCTGTCAAAGGACGAATATTTTCTATGAACATTTCTCGGACATTCAGGCCGGTAAATGTTATTTAATACTGTTTATTATAAACAGAGTATTTACTTAAATACTTGTATCTATAAAAAGAACGTTAAACATAAAAATGTCTTTAATAAATAAATTGTCTGACTTTGTCCATTTCTTAATGTATGACGTCATTTGTTTACATTTGATACGCCATGAGCAGTTATGAATGTACAAGATTCATGGAAGATTGAAGTTTATAAGCAGTAAATTCGACCTTGATTATAGTGGTGAAGGCTTCGTGCAGGACCATCCACACATTTTGAAGGGCCGGTTACAGAGACCTGGTGCACTACCGAACGCTCCTTTGTGGCCGTATCGGTTAGGCACGCCCGGCTAAATGGCGGTTCCGTATAGGATGCAGGTTCGAATCCTGTCAAAGGACGAATATTTTCTATGAAAATTTCTCGGACATTCAGGCCGGTAAATGTTATTTAATACTGTTTATTATAAACAGAGCATTTACTTAAATACTTGTATCTATAATAAGAACGTTAAACATCAAAATGACTTTAATAAATATATATATATATATATTTGTAGAGGGTCGTTTGGGGACCTTGTGGCACGTAGTGCATCAGGTCTCTGTAACCGGCCCTTCAAAATGTGTGGATGGTCCTGCACGAAGCCTTCAGCACTATAATCAAATCTCATGTGCCGTTGTCGGACTGTCTATTCCCTGGAAACTGATCTGCTTGACCCTCATACGTCGTTTCGACGGGAGAGTCGACTATATATATATATATATATATATATATATATATATATATATATATATATATATATATATATATAATTACATGAATCATTCATACAAAAAAAAACAAATATAGAGGTTAATGATTTAAATGGCGAGAATACATCTTCGCAAACAATATCAATAAGTTGGTGTACAACTCCGAACCTGTATATGAATGATATGATCCCTGTTTATAAATTACAGTTGCATAAGGTCTTTTTTAGTTTTTACAAGCTTTCGTCTGTTCCTACAGATATCCTCACGTATGGAAATAGATTTGTTCTTGTTTTTTACTTCTCGATAGAAGATTTTATAGAAAGGACGATAAAAGTAGAGGACAGCGAAAATATAGATGTAATCCGAAAAAATGCAATAAGAAATGTGTTATTATTATGTTGGTGCAAAAATAATGTCGTTTTCTCACATATGTTACTATGTGAGAAAACGATATTATTTTTGCAACAACCTAATGTTTTGGAACGTGCGTTCGCAACGCTGAGTTTGAATTTAAATTTTAAGGTTGTGCGTTTTTGTACAAATATAGCAATAAGAGAATTCTTTTGTACTGGTAGGTTTGCCGTCAAAGTGGCATGAACTATATTGTTCAATAATTACAGGAATGTCACATTTATTATCCGAAAGTTGCACGTTGGATCAGTTATTTTAATTTCAATTATAGGTGCAATTTTAATTTGTTTTTTTTTTTTTTGTATGAATGATTCATGAATTATATATATATATATATATATATATATATATTATAAGTTAATAGACTTAAAATATGGTTTTTCGCTACACAGTTCCAACCATGTTTCAAAAAAGGAAGCTAAAAGCCCCTAATTTAATTTTGTACTTAAATTAAAGACATTGAAGTAATTGAAATGGAATTAATGTCTTTAATTTAAGTACAAAATTAAATTAGGGGCTTTTAGCTTCCTTTTTTGAAACATGGTTGGAACTGTGTAGCGAAAAACCATATTTCAAGTCTATTAACTTATAATATTAATGCTCTGTAAATTTACATTGAGCACTATTTTGTAAAAATAAAAATATCTATAAGAACACCGGATTATATATCTTACTGTTCTTTCTTTTCATTAATATGCATATATATATATATATATATATATATATATATATATATATATATATATACACATTACATAAAAGGTTTATGGTCATGGTCGAATCAGACCAGGAAACAGTGTATTATAAATTTGTAAAAAAAATAGAATAAACCTTAGCAGTAAAATGTAAAGATTATGGAAGATGCTAAGTGATATAAATCAATATATAATAAACGAAAGTAAATAAATGTTTTTTATCATACGATAATTATTATTTATGTTATTTTCGTGATTAATTTGTTTTCTATATTTTAGACAATAGAAGAGCTTGAAGTTAATGGTTTTCTTTTCATAGCCATTTTTGCTATCTCAGGAAAGGAGTACTTCTTTTAGGGACCGATATATCTGAAACATTCCACATGGGAGTATATGCATATATTAAAAGAATGCATGATCGCCTGGGTCATGAGTAATTACCGACAAAACTGCCACAACATCCGGGCAAGTGACATCTCTTGCTGTGCACTAACGTCATCACTAATTGACTTCGTTAAAGACCTAAAACAAGTATCTGGAGTCCTTCTAATTAGCCTCATATAAAATTTTTTAAAAAGACGAACAAAAAAAAAATAATAAAACCCTGCCAGCTCTAGAGAAATCCCAATTTATTCTTCTGGGTATTAATCATTAAGAGAACAACGATGGAGATTTGTTGACTTTCACAGTATCGCCCTCGGTGGGTGTTTCCTTTTATTATTAACAGTCCGTTTGGTTTGGTTTGTTTCGTTTTGTTTTGTTTTACGGTATATCAACCTCAATGTTTTGTTTTTTTTAAATACCGACATGATTTTTATTGCTGCTAATATTTTTCCTTCAAAAATGAAATAAAAAAGGTTATAAAAAAGATCATTTTTTCATTCCGTTTCAATTTTAAGTTTCATTTTATTTCTTTAAAGAAAAATAAAAGTTTCACAAAAAACAAACATTACAAAACATTATTTAATGATTAAGAAGGAAAAATAAATTCAACCTGAAAGATTTTTCGGTAAAATATGACGATATTTCGTCAAATTAAAAAAAAAAGAAATAATATGTTTTACCTTTGGCTTTTTTGTCTCAGCAAACTTCTTTCTTGTGGACTTTTTCTCGTCTGCCGACCCGACGCCTTTTCTTCGGTAATTTTCGACAATCCTCGGTTGTTCTCGATAATCTCCTCTGATATTTGCCCTGTGAGATGTGGCTTGGCTTGGTTTGTTTTACGGCATATCAACCTCAATGAGTTATTTAATGCCAGCTTGGGGGTTAACCATTTACCCATGCTTGAGAACTTAATAGCTGCTACCACCCCGGGTCATGGTCAGTGTCAGGGCGGACCTGGGAACAAAAGCAATTAATAGGTGGTTCTACGCTACTCAAAACCTCCTGATCAGAGGCCTTGCTGTTGGACTTAGTTTATCGTCTTACCCAGGGCGCGGATGTAGTTTATCGTCTTACCCAAGACGAACAGATAGAAGAAATGTTTTTTTTTTCTTCAAAAATGTATTGCTTGTAATAATTTTTTCTTCAATAATACAAAAAAAGTATTGCTGGTTAATACTATTTTTTACTATTTTTATCCTTTCATAGTGTTCAGACCTCATCTGTGGGGGGAGGGTAAATATTTGCCCATAGCTGGGACCCTAACAGGTGCTATCACCCCGAGTCGGCAATTAAGCGGTGGGTCCACGCTCCTCAAAACCTCTTGATCAGCGGCCTTGCTGTTCGGTGTAGTTTATCGTCTTACCCAGAACTCTTAACAGTCCGTAGATACATATCAACACAAACAAGGCAATAAATCCACTAAGGTGTAGGAGATTAGTGAGACAAAAAAACTGGGAAAACGTTACTAAATAGAAAGGACGATAAAAGAAGAGTTTTCAAAAAGACAGAATATATCGACTGACGATTCATTTAAATTTTTGAAGATTGTATTTGACTGGAAAGCAAAAATCCTGAAGAGTAATCCACAGGCGTCAGAGATTAGCTTGCCAGTGTGTTTGTGCAGCGTTACAATTTTCGGACGCTTCCTTGGAGTAACGTCCATCGCAGACAATGGACGTAGGACAACTAATCGACAGTCGAGACAATAGCGTCTGGGCGTGATAAAAATCTGATGATGCAATATTTAAAAATAGATTCATATTACTGCACACCACTGCAAATGATATAATCTGAGGAAAAAATAGAAATCGATTACACCCTGTCGCGCCAGTGGGTCGAAAATTAACCATATGGTGAAAGAAAGGAAACTAAAGAAGTTGTTTCAATTAAAGTGCACAAAAGTGTAAACGAAAATAGATTCATATTACTGCACACCACTTGCCAGTATGTTTGTGCATCGTTACAATTTTCCCACGCTTCCTTGGAGTAACGTCCATCGCAGACAATGGACGTAGGACAACTAATCGACAGTCGAGACAATAGCGTCTGGGCGTGATAAAAATCTGATGTAATCACGGATGATGCAATATTTAAAAATAGATTCATATTACTGCACACCACTTGCCAGTATGTTCGTGCATCGTTACAATTTTCCCACGCTTCCTTGGAGTAACGTCCATCGCAGACAATGGCCGTAGGAGAACTAAGAGTCAGAGTCAGGGTGGACCTGGGAACACCAGCAATTAAGAGGCAGTTCCACGCTCCTCAATCCCTCCTGATCAGAGGCTTTGCTGTTGGACGCACTTCATCTTCCTAACGGGAGTGTTACTAGACAAGCATAAAAATGGTCCACGGCTTTCTAACACAATGATATAGACTTGACTGTTTCCAGAACAGTTGTGTACTGGACATTTGCATCCAAGACATTTGTGTACCTGACAGTTGCGTTCCTGGACATTTGCGCCCCTAGGCAAATACGTCCCTCGATAATTGCGTACCTCTGATAAATTTTTGAAGCTTTTAAAGGCAATTACCAATTTTTTTTAAAAAAAGCAGAGGTACTAATCATAATTTTTTAAACAAGGAATAAAAAATAAAAAATCTTATTTTGTTTAAAATACAATGACAGATTAACAGTGCTGCAAGATCGCTCTAAAGATCGCCAATATGTTTTTGTTTTATCAGAGTTTTTCTTATGATAGGGGTATCTGTAATTTCCGTCGTCCACAACTATTTTCCTACCAGGGTTTGATTTTTGGAACTTAGCCATGGGTTCCAAATAAAAATATAATCTATAAAATCCCGAATCTATTAATTGTTTGTGGTACGCACTGCCGGAGTGAACTGAAACTGCTAACTTAATTTTTTCTTGCTTTAAAAAAGAAATTTTTATGTCTTTTTATTTATTTATAGTAAACTTTCTGTTTGTTTAAAGTAATTAAAGCTATTGGTGTGCAAAGTTTTATATTTAACAACTCTTTAAAAAAATTTTTTTCTTTTAAAATTTATTTTTACTGCCTTTTTGCTTGTTTAGAATAATTAAAGGTTGGTTTGCAATTCGCAACTCTTACGAAAAGAAAGGTACGGCATCTTTTAAAAATTATCAGAGATACGCAATTCTTCAGGTACGCATTTGTCTAGAGATGCAAATGTTCAAGCAAGAATTGTACGTTAACCCACATATGGTGTGGCGCCACTACTATTTACCTTGAGTTCCTTGATAAGATTCGAAGAAAAATCAGCAATATTATTGGTCCTGATCTGGCGGCTCGGCTTCAGTCACTTACCCACCGCCTTTTTTATAAATACTTTCACGGTAATTGTTTAGATGGTTTCATAGAGACAATGAGGTATTATGGTGAGTGTAGTCAGAAAGGTAAGTAAAAATCTATTCTTTTGGTGTTAGGAATATTGTGGTATGTTTGGGTCAGTGTGTGTGGCTAACTAGTTTTAATGTTAAGACAGAACAAGACCGTCCTTTTCCCCATTCCCCTTTTTTGGCCTTGTGCCACATTTTCTGTATTGAAGCGGAAATGAATAAGCAATATTATTGGTCCTGATCTGGCGACTCGGCTTCAGTCACTTACCCACCGCCTTTTTTATAAATACTTTCACTGTAATTGTTGAGATGAACTCTTCGCTATAATTTCATAGAGACATTGAGGTATTATGGTGGGTGTAGTAAGAAAAATAAGTAAAAATCTGTTCTTTTGGTGTTACGAATATTTTCTCGCTTTTTTTTTTATTTACAGTAAGTACTTTTCTGCCCGTTTAAAGTAATTAAAGGTGTCGGTGAACAAATTTATATTTTAAGCAACTCTTTAAAAAAATGGTAACATCAAAAATGATCAGAGGTACGCAATTATCCAGGGACACATTTGTGTGGTACGCAATTGTCTGGGATGCAAATGTCCAGTACTCAACACTCAAAGTTTTTGGTTCACTAGTGCTGTAGCCTGTCCTCAAGAAAGCATGGCCCAGAGGATAAAGGCTTTGGTTAAATCCAGTGACTTGACTCAAAGAGTTGTGAGTTCAATACCAGGCCACAACAGTGGTGAACCAAAAATCTTAGCTGAATTAAAGGAAAATAACTGAGACATTCGGAAGAGGTATGGCACGTAGAACTAGAACAATCTACCCCGGCGGACGAAGTAAAGGGTTCGCTCGAAATTTCAATCACCTGAAAGCGGCCGAAACGTTGTGAATATGGTAATGAAGATGAGGATAACAGTCCGAATAAGGAAAGTAATCATAATACCTCATCTCAGAGATCCAATCATCTGAAGAAAGCCGGAGCGTACAACGGCCGAAACGTTGTGAATATGGCAATGAAGATGAGGATAACATAATTTAAGTCATGTAGTTTTGATATTTCGTAAAAAGAAAATTATGTGAGCGTCACAGATGCAGATGTGGAGCTTCCATTGATAAGTTTGGTTTGCATCTTCTCTCTGTCGTCATAGTGCCGGCCGCTTTCCAAGGCATGCAGCAATAAACGACCTCATCAGAAGATGTCTGGATGCAGCTTGGTTCCCTTCCCATATCGAACCTGTACGCCTTGACCGATGTGATGGAAAGCGGCCGAATGCTCTCTCCTGTCGTCTTAATGCCGGCCGCTTTCCAAGGCATGCAGCAATAAACGACATCATCAGAAGAGGTCTGGATGCAGCTTGGTTCCCTTCCCAAATCGAACCCGTAGCCCTCGACTGTGGTGATGAAAAGCGGTCGGATAGCATTACTATGTTCCCTTTTTGAATGCGAACTGTGCCGATACAATTTCGACCGGCAATTTGATCAGGTCTGCGGCTGAGCCGTGGACTGTCGCACGAGATGCGGAGATAAGAAAAAAAGAAGTTAAATATTCTGATAGATTTTTTTACTCTTGTAGCAGTGGAGACTTCTGGGGTTATTGGTCCTCGATCGATGGCGTTCCTTCGGAGGATTGGCGGGATGGCGTCTCGATTAAGGAAAAAGCCTCGCGAAATGGAGTGGCTCCTGCAGCGTGCCTCACTGGCAATGGTTCGAGGTAATGCTCTCTCCATCATTGCAGCTGGCACAGGATAGCAAAAAAAAAAAAATATTGTTTTCATTTATAAAGGGTGTCCCAATAACTTGGACCGATTTTAAATGTGAATTAAGTTTAAGCGTCTAATGTTTTTTTCTTTTTCTTTTTCCTTCGGATTTAACAATTTAAGTCATTGAAGATTAACAATCAAAAAACGTGTTAAAGTTATCGAAGCCTATTACGAAAATGGACGTTCAAACAGAAATATTAGGTTGGTGCAAAAATAATGCCGGTTTTTGACGTTAAAAAATACATCAAAAACCGATATTATTTTTGCACCAACCTAATACATTTCGCGCACTTCGCGATTTTTTTGGTCAACCTAATCGACCAACCGACAGTGCAGTTGGAAACGATGTACCATTGTTGGGGAGAGGTTCAATTCCTGCATGCGATGACGAATAGAGGGGTCTGGATTTTCGGCCACATACTCGTTCACTACAGCAATGTTTTCAGCTTAACAGCGTAAACCAGCGCATAATGGCGTTTTCACATCTGCCACCGACCCAGTTTGTTTGAATTTACGAACAATTTTTTCCAATTGCACTTTTGAAACTTAAGCACGTTGTTTAATTGTTGATCTTTCCATAGCTGAATTTGCCAAAGACTTAAGTTGTTAAATCTGAAAGAAAAAGAAAAAAATCATAAGACGCTTAAACTTAATTCACATTTAAAATTGGTCCAAGTTATTGGGACACCTTTTAGATACTTTGTTCAAATAATTTTTTTTTTGAAAGAATTAAAATAAACATAAAAATAGCAATATTGCAAGTTCGTCCATATCAGGACGTCAAGTGATATAAATGTGTACCTTTTAGAAATAAAAATACAATTATCGTGAAAATAGCTGTTTCCACACAGAAAATATCAGCATTCATTTTTCGAACGGCTGTCATTACTTCCGGTTGAAATTTATAATATTTTTTGCCTTAATTTTCAGGAAAATAGTCTTCTCCATTGATCGCTTTTTCACATACCGATGAAGTTTGTCTTCCGTCTTGAATTACTTCGGAAGTGTGCTTGCTAAACTCCGGGCAGAGAGGAACCAAGACGAGGCAGTGCCGAAGGGCAGACTCTCGTCTGAGGTGGTAGACAGCTAACCGACTCCGTTTTTACGGGAGGTACAGGGAATTTATGCAGGAGCCTACGGCTCGGATACCCTACAATAAAATTGGCCTTGTGCCGCATCCGACCGCTTGGGGTGGTTAAGGAATATGCCTTAATAATATCATTATTTTTCTTTTCTAGTTAAATGTTTTAGTTGTTGCTAAGTCTTCAAGTAATGTGGTTTTGTTATTTGGTAAAAAGAAAATGAAATATTTTCCTTTTAAATGATAGCCGAAATGAACGTACTGTTACGTGTTGATAATTGTAACAAAGGAAAAAAATGATTTACCACAACACAGAGCTAAATCACAAACAAATATTTAATTTACTAAAACACAACATAAAATATATCCAAGATAAACAATTGTGGCCTACAAAACAGAAAACACAGTGTTACGAGGGAGAAAGAAAGGGAGTCAAATATGTTTATCACTTTAGGGCTAGTGAAGTAATCTAAGTGCTATATTTGGAAATCCACAAAGGTGTGTAAATAAATATTAATTTTTAGTTTGGTCAATGAAAATTAGTCAAAATTCTATTTATCAAATTTGTTCCATGAAATTCTTTTTTGGGTTTTGGTTGGTCGGCAACTTTTTATAGAGATTCTTTCGGCTGGATATAATAGTCCTTGAATCAAAAGCTGGAGTTGATAACAGCAGAAATTCCCATTCATCAACTGACAACCCTTTTCCAAAATCCCATTTTTATAGGGGCTAACACCTAATTTGCATATTTCTAGATGTTTCTCGAATCATCTAGATTTTTCTCGAATATACTAGAATGATCTAGAATCTTCCAAACATTCTATTTCTAATTTCTCTATTTTACAACTACTTCATGAATGAAAACTTTTTTGTAATAATAAGTAGAACTCAGTGGAATCCCTTATTATAGAAATGCATCCTCGTAACAGTACATAGAAATATTCTGAGTTATTATTTTTGACAATGATTTTCATTCTACTATACAAAGCCCAGGCACCACTCGGAGCCTAAGATGAGGCCTGGTTTACGGGGATTTGTGGGGGCGATAACAGTTAAGCCTATGCTTGAACAGCTTAAGTGTTATAGCATATCTACGGACGATAATGGGTACGTCCCCATTCACATAAATACAGTAGTAAATACTGTATGTTGGTCTGTAGTTGAAGATTCGTCTCCAGCTGTGCTGGCCAAATTCGCTACCTTCGGGCAGAGAGGATCCCCAAACGAAGAGCAGAGTCTCAGAAAACAGCTACCCGACCCCGTTTTATAGGGTGTCTACAGGGAACTTTTGGTTAAGCCTATGGGCTCGGATACTCTACATTAAATTCGGCCATGTGCCACATCTGACCGCGCGGAGCGGTTGTGAGATATCCTGCAGTTGGAGATTCATTGTGGAATTCACTTGACTCACTTCTTCTACACGTCGCTGGCGAATCTTATATGTTTTGTTCTTGTCCTAAGTATTATCGTTAATTACCAACCTTCGTTTGATTACTCTATTCAGTAACCTTCCCTACATTTACAAGATAGATAGATATGAACAGATTTAGATAGATAGATAGATAGATAGATAGATGTGAACAGACTGAGATAGATAGATATGAACAGATAGATAGATAGTGTTGTAGCATACCTACGGGCGATAATGGGTATGTCGCCATTCACATAAATACAATAGTAAATACTGTATGTTGATCTTCAGTTGGAGATTCATAGTGGAATTCACTTGACACATTTCTAGCAGTTGCCTACTTCTACGCGCCGCTGGCAAATCTTATATGTGTTGTTCTTGTTCTAAGCATTATCCAACCTTCGCTTGATTATTCTATTCAGTAAACTTCCCTAGGTTACAACATAAAGATTGCTGGCTTATATCAGGACGATGAATGGCCCAAGTCTGTACCTTTTAAAAAAGAAAAAACAGCTAAAATGTTTATCGTGAAGAATAGCCGTTTCCACTCAAGAGACTTTTGTCATTCATGGTCGAATATTTATAAAATTTGACTAATCTGTCTATATGTCTGACGTGAGGTGTTATAGTTATTTACATTGATCGAACTGTTGTCCTCATCTTTATTAAATAAATGAATACAATATGGGAACTTGTAATACAGTGTGCGAGAGAAAAGCAATAATAACAAAAAAATTGCAATATAAGCTATAGTAAAACATATATTACTCAGACATTACAACTTTGTGCAAATTAATTGAAACAAAACGAATAATTCCATTGTTATTTACATTTTTCTCGTATTTTCTATTGCAACATGAGCCAGTGCACATGTTAGTACTTCGTGTGTCCATTTCACGAAGTCGTTCCTTGTAGATTGACCACAGATTCACGATTGGATTTAAATCAGGAGAGTTTCCAGGCCAGTCTATAGTATTTTGACTTGCTCACTGGTAAGACTTGCCAGTGTGTTCGTGCAAGTTTAGCACGCTTCCTTGGAGTAACGGACAATGGGCGTAGGACAACTAATCGATAGTCGAAACAATAGTGTCTGGGTGTGATGAAAATCTAATGCAATCACGGATGACGCAATATTTATCAAGACCAAACAAATTTCATAATTTAATATGATGAAATTTGTTTGGCCTTGAAAAAGATTGCGTCATCCGTGATTGCATCAGATTTTCATCAGGCCCAGACACTATTGTTTCGATTATCGATTACTTGAAAGCGTACGAAAATTGTAACGCAGCACGAACACACTTTTTGTTTCAATTAATTTGCACAAAGATGTAGGTATACATTGAGTGATGATAATATAGATCAAAGAAAGAAAGAAAGAAGATCAACAACAACAACTGTGGGGGCAAGACTAAAAATATAAAAAAAGAAGAAAAAGAAGGAGAAATACTAAAGAAGAAGTAGGAGAAGTAGTAAAGTAGAAAGAGGAGAAGTAGAAGTAGTAAAAAAGAAGTAGTGATAGTAGTAGTAGTAGTAGTAGTAGTAGTAGTAAAGTAGGAGGAGGGGAAGAAGTAGGAGTAAAGTAGAAGTAGTAGTAGTAGTAAAGTAGGAAGAGGAAAAGTAGTAAAGTAGTAGTACTAGTAAAGTAGGAGGGAGAGGAGAAGTAGGAGTAAAATAGAAGTAGTAGTAGTAAAGTAGTAGTAGGAGGAGAAGTAGAGGAGGAGAAGTAGGAGTAAAGTAGAAGTTGTAGTAATAGTAGTAAAGTAGTAGGAGGAAAAATAGTAGTAAAGAAGAATTAGTAGTAGTAAAGTAGGAGGAAGAGGAGAAGTAGGAGTAAAGTAGTAGTAGTAAAATAGGAGGAGGAGAAGTAATAGTAAAGTAGTAGTACTATTAGTAACGTAGGAGAAGTAGGAGTAAAATAGAAGTAGTAGTAGTAAAAGAGGAGAAGTAGTAGTAAAGAAGAAAAAGAAGAGGTAGTAGTAGTAAAGTAGTAGGAGGAGAAGTAGGAGTAGAGTAGAAGTAGTTGTAGTAAAGTATGAGGGGGAGAAGTAGTAGTAGTAGTAAGTCTATAGAAAAGTTTTGTGTCCAAAAGTCTGGGGAGAAGTGTGAACCGGTCAATTGGCGAACCTATCTTAATGTTTTGGTTTTGTAACATCTTGCTGTATTGTGAGAAACTACCCCCAGTGAGTTCTATCTATCCTTTGTTCAATTTCCTTTATCGCCTACAGTAAAAAGAAGGGCTCCGTTATGAGGAAACTGCCATGCAACCATCACGAATATTATATAATGAGACTGACAGCCATTGTCCGAGGACATTGTTCAGGCGGAAGGTGTTTGCTGATAATTGCTCTGTAGTAGGCGCCTATATACTGTCAGATTATGTGGCGTGGGAAAAAGATTGCTTGAAGCCGATTCAAGTCACGTCAAATTTAAATATCGCAGAAGTGATCATATGGAACTTTCAATAATTATGAGTCTGAATCCTTAATTAGTTTTACCGTTTAGTCAGATTACCAAATTTATTTGACTGTTTTTCCAGACTTAGTCTTTTTCTAATTATTATTATTATTATTATCCTTTTTTTTTCTCCAATTATTACTCTGCTTGCATTTATTATTATTATTATTATTATTATTATTATTATTATTATTATTATTATTATTAACATCCTTTTCTTCTTTTGCCAATTATCATTTGCATATTACCCGTTAAAAATAGCAGCAATATTTTCGTTTGATCAGATTACTAATTTTTTCCGATATTTAGTCTTTTTGTAATTATTATTATTATTATTATTATTATTGTTTTCTTTTTCCTCCAATTATTGCAGTTACAGTGTAACCCGGATATACGAGAGTTGTCGGGACTGGAGAAGAAGTCTCTTATATCCGGGTTTCTCTTTATATCAGGGTTTGGTTTAATTTATATACATTAACACAGCCTCTAATTTGGGACCAGATAAAATCTCTCTTATATCCGGGTTTTTCTTATATCCGGGTTTCTTATATCCGGGTTACACTGTATTATTATTATTATTATCGAAATCCTTTTCTTCTTTTGCCAGTATATTATCACTTGCATATTGCCCGTCAAAAATGACAGCAATGTTTTCGTTTGATCAGAATAATATTTTCTTTTATTTTTCGATAGTCTTTTTGTAATTATTATTATTATTATTATTATTATTATTATTATTATTATTATTATTATTATCTACATTCATTTCTTTATTTGCCAATTATTATCATTTGCATATTACTTGTAAAAAATGACAGCAATATTTTCGTTTGATCAGAATATTAATTTATTTTATTTTTCAATATTTAGTCTTTTTGTATTTATTATTATTATTACTATTAATAGTATTATTATTTTCTTTTTGCATTTATTATAATTTGCATAGTACCAATAAAAAATGAGGGCATATTTGAAAATTGAGGATTACTAATGAGGATGAAACTCGCTAACAATGGTCAGTGAAGGCTGATTATTTAACAAACGCAGACATATTGTAGACATCACGATTTTTATAAAGATAATATAAAAAAAAATGATTGTCGCATGCACCTGCTTGACTGAATGTTGCGGCAAATATGTTATATATGTACTAAATCGATTATGCCTATGAGAGTAACAGACATTCGCCACCGATCAAATAAGGAAGAAGGCAGACGAAAATCGAGAGAAAAATGTCAGCCATCAAAACACTTATTCTTTTCCACCATTTTTTCTTTTCTTTTCTTTCTTTTTTTTTTTTTTTTTTTTTTTGTAGGGAGAATAACAACGAATTCGTTTAGCAGACGATACAAAGTAAAAGAAAAAAAAAAAACGACGAAGCGTAATATTCAATATGTTTATTCACTGGCTAAGTTTTTCTTTTTTTTGTTTTTCTTTTTTTGTGTGTTTCTGGCAGAAAAAGCGACGGAATTGTTTTTTTAAAAGAAGTTCCAACAAATTTACTGAATTTCCTTCATATTATTTGATAAGCGTCTCCATTTTGTTTGCGTTTACTTATATTTTTACACTCAGCGATGAAACTCATCGTGGATTTATCAGAAATATTAAATAACTCAAAACTTTATAGAAATATCGAATAAAACCAAATCTAAAATCATTTACAGATAGATGGATAGATAGGAACAGAATGAGATAGACAGATAGATATACGTATCAACAAAAAAAAAAAAAGTTACTTCCCTTATACTGGAAAAAACCCCAAAACAACACGTGAACTTTGAACTTTGAAATCTAGAACGCTGCTTAAGGAGTTTAAAAAAAATTTAAAAAAATTGAAATGTTTTAAATTCACCGAAACACATATACATACGCACAGACAACTTAATCCCCTGAAGATGTTATCAGATGAGACTGAAAGAACTTGAGAAAATAAAACTATTCGAAAGAAAATTTTGGTATTTTTCTTACTTAATTTTCTAAGTCTACCAAAAAATTAATCCGCAAACTTGAAAGGATCAGAAAGAAAAACCAATCGACATGACATGTCTAAATTATGGAAGCAAACCTGTACGAAAATATGTTGGCTAAATATACACAATAGATAGATAGATAGATAGATAGATAGATAGATAGATAGATAGATAGATAGATAGATATGAACAGAATAAGATAGATAGATAGATAGATAGATAGATAGATATGAACAGACTGAGATAGATAGATAGATAGATAGATAGATAGATAGATATGAACAGAATAAGATAGATAGATAGATAGATATGAACAGACTGAGATAGATAGATAGATAGATAGATAGATAGATAGATAGATAGATATGAACAGAATAAGATAGATAGATAGATAGATATGAACAGACTGAGATAGATAGATAGATAGATAGATATGAACAGAATGAGATAGATAGATAGATAGATAGATAGATAGATACGAACAGATAGATAGATAGATAGATAGATAGATAGATAGATAGATATGAACAGAATAAGATAGATAGATAGATAGATATGAACAGACTGAGATAGATAGATAGATAGATAGATAGATATGAACAGAATGAGATAGATAGATAGATATATAGATAGATACGAACAGATAGATAGATAGATAGATAGATAGATAGATAGATAGATACGAACAGATAGATAGATAGATAGATAGATAGATAGATAGATAGATAGATAGATACTTTAGTTGTGCTATTTCAATTAGTGCTAGGTTACTGACACATAGTCATGTTTTTCATTGCCGAAAATGACCAGTACATTATGGCCATGTTCGTTGTTGATGTTGTTAAGGACCTTTTTTTGTTTGTTTGTTTGATTGCTTTTTTTGTTTTTTGTTACGCTTCGATGTGTTTGTCTTGTGTTATAACAATTGCTTACTGACAAGTAGACAAATTTGTAATTGCCGAAAACGCTGATTTTGTCGTTGTTAAGGGCTCTCCTGTTTTGTTTTGTTTTTTTTTTCTGTTATTTTTCGACCTTTGAAGGTGGGGTGTTGCCCTATTGTAATTGACAAGTTATTTCTTGCTCCAGTTAACAACAGATTAGATGTCATTTTTGAAATCAGCTTCCAATTTGCCTTTAGCGAACCTATCAGACTTAAAAGGAGGTTAAATAGTTATAGCATCGGTATGGATAGCGACTCGAAAACTGATGACATCGGGAAGGTCGTTGATAAAAAAGAAATAAGGAACAAATTAGTTTATATGATAGAGTGAAGGCGACACATTAATATAGAAAGATCTAGAAGAGTGGCCGTACCAGACAACCCTGATAAAGAAGATTGTATCAAATCAAAAATTCGAGCAGAAATACCATAAACACTTTTAAAGATACCCGTCAAAAAGCCATGTTTTTACTATTTAACCCCAATAGTGGAAGAGAGTGAAAAGACTTTAATGAGGAGAACTGAGGTTAGGTTTGGTTTGGTTTACACCATATCAACCTCAATGGGTTATTTACTGCCGACAAAATTTTTGTTGCTGGTAATGTTTTTCTTCAAAAATCTATTTCTGGGATTATTTTTCCTCGAAGAAATCTATAGCTGGTCATATTTCTTTCAAAAAATGTATAGCAGTTTGTATTGCTGGTATTTTTTTAAAGTATTGCTGATAATAATTTCTCTCTCAAAAATTATTGCTGGTAATAATTTTTTTATTACAAAGTATTTCTGGTATTAAAACCTATTTTTACACAAGTTTGAGTGTTAACTAATTGCCCATAGCTGGGAGCCTAACAGGTGCTGCCACCCCGGCTCAGAGTGAACCTGAGAACACCAGCAATTAAGAGGTGGTTCCACGCTCATCAAAACCTCCTGATCAAAGGCCTTGCTGTCGGATGTAGTTTATCGTCATACCCAGGACGCGGATGTAGTTTATCGTCTTACCAAGACGAGAGAGTGAGATAAAGGATAATAAAGGAAGACAGAAGAGGGCGATTGACGTTGCATCTAAATATTAAATATTAGAATAGAACTTATGGTTACATCTATCTATTTCAACAGAAAAATGATGAGACCTAATAGCCAATCTAGTCATGCATTGAAATTCATGCGGGCAAGGTAAGACTGAGGAGAGCGATATTTATTCTGCTTATGTACAGAAATCAAGTACAGGGACAAAACAATCCTGCTTGTAGGCAAGCCGTATGTGTCTTGCCTACAAGCAGGATTGTTCATAACCATTTTTGTTCACAGCCGTCGAAGTGCAGTTAAAATGCACTGAAACTATATATATATATATATATATATATATATATATATATATATATATATATATATATATATATATATATATATATATATATATATATATATATATATATATATATATATATATATATATATATATATATATATATATATATATATATATATATATATATATATATATATATATATATATATATATATATATATATATATATATATATATATATATATATATATATATATATATATATATATATATATATATATATATATATATATATATATATATATATATATATATATATATATATGTGTGTGTGTGTGTGTGTGGAGTAATGGATAGCGGCTTGGATTGAGAAATCGGAGAACCGAGTTCGAATCCATTACATTCACTTACGTGCCCTTGGGAAAGGTGTGAATCCTCGTCTTCTCCCTCCAACTATGGGTAAATAGCAGGACAGACTGGGTTCTATAGCCTTGGATGGCAATTGGTCTAGGAGAAGGACAACTCTGAATTCAAAATCTGTGGCATATAGTACACCACTATGGAACCACCCACACCATTCAAAAAGTGTGGATGGTTCTGCACAAAACCTTCACCACAATACTCAGATCTCATGTGCTAGTGTCGAGTTGCCATTTCCTACGAATTCGACGGGAGAGTCGAATATATATATATATATATATATATATATATATATATATATAACGAAAAATTTGGTTCTGTTCAAATAATAAACATTGAGCGCTCTTTGTGATTTAATATTTAATAGAACTCGCTTGGATTATACCAACAGATTACTACCTATATATATATATATATATATATATATATATATATATATATATATATATATATATATATGAGAAAGAGAGTGAAAGAAAGAGAGAGATGTGATCATTATTCATCTGTTTATAAATAGGTTTGTTTACCTGTGTATTTGTTTTCTGATTAAATCTATTTCATAGGCGCCATTTTTACTTCACCCCTGTTTCTCTCTCCACGCGTTCTTATTCGTGAACACCGCCCCACAAACATCGTCCGTATTCCCGCATTTGCAGCCGGTGATTTGTTCTTAAGAACCTTGTTATCAATTGCACAATGGAGCTTTCTCTCACGGGGAACGCGATATTGGCGTTTTACCTCAAAATAGCCGATAAATTTTCTCAAGAATTTTCTACCCTCAATATATATATATATATATATATATATATATATATATATATATATATATATATATAGAGAGAGAGAGAGAGAGAGAGAGAGAGAGAGAGAGACTAAACCATTTTACTCACTACAATGGCTAATTCTTCTGTTAGTGATTTTTGTTTTAACTTCTCCAGCCGCTTTACTTTTCTTCAAGATTTTCTCTATACTTTGTTTTTTCTTTCTTTCGTTTTCTTTCTTTCGTTTTCTTTCTTTCGTTTTCTTTCTTCTTACTTCTTGTCTTTTTTCTTCTCCTTCTCCTCCTTCCATATTTTACTTCTTTCTTTTTCTTTTCTTTTTTCTTTCTTTCTTTCTTCGTCTACAACTGTAGCTACATTTGTCTTCTCCTTCGCTTTCTTTTCTTCTTGAGTTTTCACCTCTTCACTCTTCTTCTTCTTCTTCTTCTTGATATTCTTTTCTTTTCTTTTTTTCTTTGCTTTCTTTCTTCGTCTTCATCTGTAGCGACCTTTGTATTTTTCTTCTCTTTCTTAAGCTTTCTCGTCTTCTCTTCGCTGTTCTTTTTCCCTTCTTCTTCTTCTTCTTCATCATCATCATCATCATCTTCTTCTTCTTCTTCTACTTCTTCTTCTTCTTCTTCTGCTGCTGCTGCTTTTATTCGTGATTTTCTTTTCACCCCTTTTTCTTTTCTACTTTTCTTTGTTTTTTCTTTGCTTTCTTCTTCATCATCTGTAGCTACTTTTGTCTTCTCCTTCGCTTTCTTTTTTTCTTCGTAAGTTGTCTCCTCTTCACTCTTCTGTTTCCCCTTCTTCTTCTTCTTCTTCTTCTTTGTGATATTCCTTTCGCTTCTTTCTTTCCTTCTTTTCTTTCTTTCTTTTTTCTTTGCTTTCTTACTTCGTTTTTGTCTGTAGGTACCTTTTTCTCTTTCTTTTCTTACTGAGTTTTCTCCTCTTCTCCTCACTCTTTTGTTTCCCTTCTTCTTTTTCTTCTTCTTCTTCTTCTTGATATTCTTTTCTTTTCTTTTTTCTTTGCTTTCCTTCTTTGTCTTCGTCTGTAGCTACCTTTGTCTTTTTCTTCTCTTTCTTTTCTTCCTGATTTTTCGTTTCCTTTCTATGTTTTCTTTCTTTTGATATCTTCTTCTCTTTTTGTCCTTTTTTTTTTCTCCATCTTCCTTTCTGTCCGTTATGATTTTCTCCTCCATTCTTTCTTCGTCTTCATCAGTATCTACCGTTGACTTCTTCTTCTTTTTCTTCTTCTGCTACCTCTTTTCTTCTTCTTCTGTTGCTACCTCTGTATTTTCTTCTTTTTCTTCTTCTTCTTTGCTTTTTTTCTCCGCTACTCTTTTCCCCCTTTGCTTCCTTGCTCATCAGGCTTTCCCGTCTTATCTTTCTTACCTTCTTCTTCTTCTACTTCTTCTTCTATTGCTACCTCTGTCTTTTCTTTTTCTTTTGTTGCTACCTCTGTCTTGTCTTCTTCTTCTTCTTCTTCTTCATCATCTTCTTCTTCTTCTGTTGCTACCTCTGTATTTTCTTCTTTTTCTTCTTCTTCTTAACCTTTCTTTTCTCTTTCTTTTTTGCTTTTTTTCTTCACTATTCTTTTCCCTCTTTGCTCATCAGGCTTTCCCATCTTATCTTTCTTACCTCCTCCTCCTCCTCCTTCTTCTTCTTGTGTCGTGTCCCGTTAGGACGTTGGCGATCATGCCTCTCCACATTATCTTTCTAAAACCCTGTTCAGCCATCCATTTACTAAAGTTCATTATTGTTCTACGTACCATGGCTCTTAAGGACGTAGGTGATCTCCACATTTTCTTGTCTTTTGTAGCTCTTAATACATGTTGTCTTAATGCTATCTCTCCTAAACCCTGCTCTGACATCCATTTACTCAAACTCATTCTTTTCTATGTGCCCTCTCCTTCTCGGGACCCTGGTGATCATGGCTCTTCACAATTTCCTCTCCTTTGTAGCTCTTAATAAATGTTGTGTTTTTGTTATCTCTCCCAAACCCTGTTCCACCATCCACAAAGTAAGTTATGCATTGTTTTCCTCTGACCTTCTTACGTATCAGATTTTCCAACCGCTCATTATACATTAGATAATTTTTTTTCTTCATATAGTAAATTTTACGGGTCACCTTATATCAGTAAATTATTAAGAACAAAAAAAAATAAACTAAAAATTAACTTTCATAACGTGTTTAGGTTTTATTCCAATTCTTGTCATCGCTTTTTAAGAACATCGCTGAAGTGTGAAGGAAGTTTTTTAAAAATGCGGTGTCATGGGAAAAACTGTCCTTCTGGCATCACCTCTCATTGTGGGAACGTTTATCCATGTTTGCCAAATTCCTTACCTCATGGACGGCTCCAACTGAATGTTTGGTTATCAACCCCATATGGGCCATTTAATGCCAAAATTTGATTTTCTACGGAGCTTTGGTATTTTTTTAATTTCTATTGCTGGTAATTTCTCTCTGACTTTTCCAATGCATTTTTTTTTTACTATGAAAATATATTGCTGGTATTTTTTCCTATAAAAATGTATTGCTGGTATTTTTTACTATAAAAATGTATTGTTGGCATTTGTTTTACTATGAAAATGTATTGCTGGTATTTGTTTTATTATGAAAATGTATTGCTGGTATTTTTACTATGAAAATACATTGCTGGTATTTTTACCATGAAAATATATTGGTGGTATTTGTTTTACTATGAAAATGTATTGCTGGTATTTTTCATGAAAATGTATAGCTGGTATTTATTTTACTATGAAATGTATAGCTGGTATTTGTTTTACTATGAAATGTATAGCTGGTATTTGTTTTACTATGAAATGTATAGCTGGTATTTATTTTCCTATGAAATGTATAGCTGGTATTTGTTTTACTATGAAATGTATAGCTGGTATTTATTTTACTACGAAATGTATAGCTGGTATTTATTTTACTATGAAATGTATAGCTGGTGTTTGTTTTACTATGAAATGTATAGCTGGTATTTATTTTACTATGAAATGTATAGCTGGTATTTGTTTTACTATGAAATGTATAGCTGGTGTTTGTTTTACTATGAAATGTATAGCTTGTATTTATTTTACTATGAAATGTATAGCTGGTATTTATTTTACTATGAAATGTATAGCTGGTATTTGTTTTACTATGAAATGTATAGCTGGTATTTATTTTACTATGAAATGTATAGCTGGTATTTATTTTACTATGAAATGTATAGCTGGTATTTGTTTTACTATGAAATGTATAGCTTGTATTTATTTTACTATGAAATGTATAGCTGGTATTTATTTTACTATGAAATGTATAGCTGGTATTTGTTTTACTATGAAATGTATAGCTGGTGTTTGTTTTACTATGAAATGTATAGCTTGTATTTATTTTACTATGAAATGTATAGCTGGTATTTGTTTTACTATGAAATGTATAGCTGGTATTTATTTTACTATGAAATGTATAGCTGGTATTTATTTTACTATGAAATGTATAGCTGGTATTTGTTTTACTATGAAATGTATAGCTGGTATTTATTTTACTATGAAATGTATAGCTGGTATTTATTTTACTATGAAATGTATAGCTGGTATTTATTTTACTATGAAATGTATAGCTGGTGTTTGTTTTACTATGAAATGTATAGCTTGTATTTATTTTACTATGAAATGTATAGCTGGTATTTATTTTACTATGAAATGTATAGCTGGTATTTGTTTTACTATGAAATGTATAGCTGGTGTTTGTTTTACTATGAAATGTATAGCTTGTATTTATTTTACTATGAAATGTATAGCTGGTATTTATTTTACTATGAAATGTATAGCTGGTGTTTGTTTTACTATGAAATGTATAGCTTGTATTTATTTTACTACGAAATGTATAGCTGGTATTTATTTTACTATGAAATGTATAGCTGGTATTTATTTTACTATGAAATGTATAGCTGGTATTTGTTTTACTATGAAATGTATAGCTGGTATTTATTTTACTATGAAATGTATAGCTGGTATTTTACTATGAAAAGAAATTGCTGGTAAGTTTTTACTATGAAAATGTATTGTTGGTATTTTTTACGATGAAAATATATTACTGGTACTTTTTACTATAAAAAATATATTGCTGTTATTTCTTTACTATAAAAATGTATTACTCGTGTTTTTTTTTACTATGAAAATGTATTGCTGGTATTTTTTAAGATGAAAATGTATTGATACACATTTTACGATGAAAATGTATTGGTGCTATGAGGTTGGTGCAAAAATAATGACGTAATAATGTCGTTTTTTGACGTTAAAAAATACGTCAAAAAACGACATTATTACGTCATTATTTTTGCACCAACCTAATATTTTATACTATGAAAATCTATTGGTGGTATTTTTAATATGAAAATGCTTGCTGGAACTTTTTTTACTATGAATATGTATTGCTGGTATTCTTACACTTTCATAATATTTTGACCCCGGTTTGGTGGGGGGGGTCACTATTTTGCCAGAGTGGACCTGGGAACACCAGCAATTAAGAGGTTAAACACTGCCCAATAAGAAGTCGTGCTGCCGGATGTATTAGGTTGGTGCAAAAATAATATCGTTTTTTGACGTTAAAAAATACGTCAAAAACCGATATTATTTTTGCACCAACCCAATAGTTCATCGCCAGGACGACCAACTGAATGCCATTCTCATTATGCCAACGACACGTCGCTGTCATCCCGGGAAATTACGAGGCAGGAAGAAAAAAATAATGAATTAGAAACACTATTGCTATATTTAATAACAAGATTATCTAAGAACAGGCGACGGCGTCGTATGAATTAATTTAATCAGAGTAATGCACATGAACGTGTAAATAAAATCAGTCAAAAAATAATTACACCATCGCAAAGTAACTGGCTTTCCCAGACAAGTGGATCTTATACATAAGATACGTTGATAAAGAGACTGAAAAGAAATAGTCGGTTTCCAGTAATGAAGTAAGTACCTGGTACTTCCAGCTATCATCTATCTTTACAAGAGCCAGATTCATACCTTTCCCAATGGTATTTGAGCGTAAGCTCATATATAGAACCCAACTGGAATTGGAACAAGTCTTTCCGATTAAAAATTCCGAGATAGTAGTCCATACACCAATCGCACATCAAAACTGGTATTCCTAAGTGGTCACTCATCTTGCTATTGACCGGGCTCGGCATTGCTTAACTTTTTTGATTGTACGGGAACCAATATTTCAACGTGATATGACCATGTGTGTGGGTGGGATAATACTGGATATAAGTCTTACTAATTAACCCATTGGTGGGGGGAAGAGGTTGATTCATACCTTTTCCAAGGGTATTTGCGCGTAACTAAATATAAAAATACCCAAGGCTATAGAACCCAGTCTGGGGCGAGAAGAATAGGATTCATACCTATCCCAAAGGTATTAGCACTTAAGTTAATGCAATGGATTCGACTGGAATTCGAACTCGGCTCTCCGATTCCTCAATATATATATATATATATATATATATATATATATATATATATATATATATATATATATATATATATATATATATATATATATAAAACCAGTGTGGACATAGATCTCAACACTGAATGGCAACAATCTCTTTAATGCTTAAACGCAATAAGCTAATAAAAACAAACAAAAACACATAAATGAAACAAACAATAAAAATTGCTTTTGTTTAGCGGCATATCAACACCTCTATGGTTAATTTAATGTCAAAATCTAAATATTTAGTACGCATTTTTTGTGTGGGGGAGGGGAATAATACTGGATACAAGTCTTACTAATTAACCCATTTCTGGGGGAAGAGGTTGATTCATACCTTTTTCAAGGGTATTTGCGCGTAACTAAATATAAAAATCCCAATCTGATTTGGAACTTGGTTCTCCGATTAACAATTCCGAGCCATTATCCATTACACATCCAATCTTACACCACCTACTATTCTAAAGCGGTTACCCATCTATGTACTGAACAGACTCAACATTGCTTAACTTCGGTGAATCGTACGGGAACCGGTGCTTCAACGAAAATCAAGTAGAAATTAATAATAATGTTTCAAAATGATATGACCATAAGACTTTCATGAAATAATCTGACCGTGTAGTAATTATAGGGGGTTCAATTTATTACTTTAAAACTATGGAAAACTGGTCCCGCATTTTATGCCTAGTGGAAATATCATACTCTTTAATGTAAATATGCTTTGAAATTTTTCCCACCATAGGTTGGTTAATAGCATTTTTATTTTGAAAGCAATATAATCTCATATAGTGAAGCAATTCTCGTGGTTGGTTGGTCAAGTTATTACTTAATAACAATAAAACAAACTAATCCCCCACTTTGTGTCCAGTGGGAACTCATAGAAATTTAACGCAAATAGATCTTGAAAATTTTCCAAAAAACAATTTTATTGTGAAAACATTGATTTATAAGAGGGTAAGTAAAAAAAATTATCCAGACTTTGGCTATAACATATCTTCAGGTTTGTCACACTGCCTTCAGCTTGTGCTGGCTTATCGTTGTTACTCTTGATCGCGCAAATTTCTTACCGCCGTTACAGTGTAAACATGGCCGCTCCGCTAGCAGTGTGCACCAAGGAGGCACAAAGAGCAATGACCTGATTTTGAGGACATAGATTGTGTAGAAACTGTCTAAATAATTACATGGGTCACACAACTACATCCCTATCCAGACGCCTTACGTCACGCATATCTGACCACAGCTCTATTAGAATCCATTTAAACACACACATATACAAACATACCAGACTCCATCCGAAATATACTAGTAGAAAATACAAACATAATAACCTCACCCACATGTAAAAAAGATTAAAAATGATAGAAGCCTTAATAATAATAAAAATAGAAAAAGCCAACATTTAATAATATTAACTACGAACACGGCCACAATGTGTTAACCGTGTTCGGAAAATAAAACATCTCTGTAACACTAAAAACATACATACAACGAACACACTCAATTAAACAGAAAAAATAAAATCTTCCTTGATAATGGCTAAAAGTATAGCCGAAAGCGCTTGGAATTATAGAACATGTTGGTCAAGTTATTCTTGATAACAATAAAACAAACTAATCCCCCATTTTGTGTCCAGCAGGAACTCATAGAAATTTAACGCAAATATATCTTGAAAATTTTCCAAGAAAAACAATTTTATTCAGTAAACATTGACTTTTAAGAGGATAAGTAAAATATCCACACTCTCGTGCTTATCGTTGGTAATGTTGTGGTCACATGATAGAAGTTTGAGGTTGATCGTGCCAGTTTTCTTGCTGCCGTTACAGTGTAAACATGGCCGCTCCGCTAGCAGTGTGCACCAAGGAGAAACAAAGAGCCGTGATCTGATTTCTCTGGTCGGAAGATGTGTTAGGCTGAAATTCCTCGGGGACTTATAAAACAATACTGTGACAGTGTACCACTTCAAGGATGTATGTATGAGTGGATTGAGAAATTTAAAAGTGGCCGGACAAGTGTGACGGCCGAAGAAGGAACAGGACGCCCAACCACCACACCACCACCACTGACGAGAGGATTCAGTAAGCTTAAGAGACAGTAATGGCAAACCGTCGACATAACATCAAGGAGGTGGCATGTTCTCTGCAGATTAGGACCACCGCTCTCTCTATATATATATCTATCTATCTATCTATCTATCTCTGTGGCTAGAGAAAGTTTTATTGTGAAAACATTGGCTTGTAACAGGGTAAGCAAAAAAAAAAAAAATTATCCACACGATAATATAGAAATTAACACAATATGGGAACCAGTATTAAGGAGTGCCATAGATAAGCGATAACAACAACGAAAATTGCAATATGAGCTCTGGTAAAAACATGATTTGATAACAGCAAAATTTGCAATATGAGCGCTGGTAAAAATGATGGAGAACTTGGAGAGGGGAATTAACAGGAGATAACTGATAACTAACATCCATTAAACATGGCACGTGGAACTAGAACAGTCTACCCCAGTGAGCGAAATAAAGGGTTCACTTCGACATTCCAACCACCTGAAGAAGGCCGGAGCGTGCAACGGCCGAAACGTTGTGATAAATATGCCAACAAAGATGAGGACAAATCTAATATATATATATATATATATATATATATATATATATATATATATATATATATATATAGCGGATCTTAAACGCCACTAAAGAGAATCGCACAAAATTTCATAACTGAATCAATAAGCTGAAACTGACGGGACAGTCCATTATTATTATATATATATATATATATATATATATATATATATATATATATATATATATATATATATATATATATCACCTGTCTGTGTCCGATTTATTTAAAATTACCTTGGCTTGGTGTAAAATGTCAAACTCTAATTGACAGACTTTCTAATTCTGTTTTCTCGACGTTCTGTTCAACCAAATTGCGTGTTGTTTTCGGGACCCGCCCTGTTTTTCCTTCCTAAGTTAAGGGCGTGTTAAAGTTCTTTAATTTAGAAATTTAAATGACAGTGTGAAGCTGAATATATCGGAAGACCTTGACTAAGATAGGAAACACCGCTATGTCAACACGTATCTATATTTACCAAATTCAAACAACATAATCCTATCCGTGTTTGGCAATCAGCACTTGAATCTGCGATTGGACAATATCTATAAGAGAATGAACTGTGCTCTTCGTAATTGTCTATTGACTCATTCTCTAGTTTGCATATGGCTCGGTGCAAGCAGCATTTGCAAGTTTTGGAAACTGTCTCTATTAAATTACAGTAGCCGTCCCTGTGTAAGCAGAAAGATAATTTTCTTCGGTCACTCGAGTGATTTGGAGGACCCTTTGTATCTACATTTTCTTGTTTTGCACTCATGTTGGAGGATTTATATCTTTTCTGATATTTACGTATAATCTAATAGTGAATTTATCTTTTAGACGTGCGCCAAGTTTCCCTGCATGTTTTCTCATACTAATTCAGATGTAATAATTTTGCCATCGTTGGTGCCTGATGAAGTGTTGGTCGAAAGGTACCTCGGCTTAAAAAAAAAAAAATGAAGACTAAAAACTAATGTTGGATAGTTTCCACCGACCCACTGTTTATTTCATGCATCTGCTGATAAAGAGCACAGGCGTGTTCGAAAATTCCAAACCTGAAACCTCAATCTCCGTGCTTTATTTTTTTGTCACCTGGTTAATATTAAATGTTTTTCGTACTGATTTCATCTGTACCATTTTGTTTGACTTTGTTCACCAACTTATCTACTCTCTCTCTCTATATATATATCTATATCTATATCTATATATATATATATATATATATATATATATATATATATATATATATATATATATATATATATAACTATAAAAAATATTGGGAAATTAAAACATTAAAATTTTCAGACACATTAGATTGTATATTAATATTTTTTTGTTTTATTATTTCAATTAGATTCTTGGACGAGTTTCGGCCAACATGGCCATCATCAGGAGAAAAAATTTCTGCTTGTTAGTAGCAGTGAACTACAGGAATGAATGACTTGATGTAGAAAATGAATTTTATCTATAGTTTTCATTTGTTTTTTTATGTTTTTAACATGAATTTTGGTCAGTCCATGTGTTGGTCCAACAGTCTCTTTTAAGTTGTTATTTCAGATAAGAGCTGGATGGATTCATGCTGTTCGGAATTCCCTTGGTCATTTTGACATTTTTATTGGTTCCTGAAAAGGGGATGTGTCTCTGTTAAGTGTGTGTGTGTTATCTGGTTCTTTGATAGTGAGTGAGTATGATGTGTGTAAGTGTGTATATTAGTATGTGTGTGTGTGAAGCCTCAACCCCTCCGCAATCATGTCTGTCTTGTGTAGGTGAGAAATGTGGGTAGGGCCTGAATTGTGGGGTTATATATAAATTCGATCTATATTAATTAATTCTGTCTATATCTATTTCTATCTGTTCATATATATATATATATATATATATATATATATATATATAATTGATTGATTTAAAAAATGGAAACTAAAAGCTACAAATTTAATTTTGTAATTAAATTAAAGACATTAGTTCCATTTCATCCTCAATCACCGGATTATATATCTTACTGTTCTTTCTTTTTATTTATATATACATACACACACACACACACATATATATATATATATGGATGGATGTTTGTTGATAATATGTATTAAATACACTCGAATAATTAAATAAATCATTAAGAAAAATCTTTATAAATCTAACATATTTCCCGATTTATGTGAAGTTATATTTCAATTTTTAAATTCTATGTTGCTTTATTTTCATTGGTTGTGTAAACGTCACGTGTATCCATCATGGCGTCAGTGTGTATGCTTAATTATTGAAAAGTTTACTGAATAGCTCGTTGAGATGACAGAAAATGTATTTATGTTCTCATTCATTTGGTTTCGCGGTTTCGCCACATTTGGAAAAAATATTCACCTCATCATAGGTTCGACTTTGTTCCTCGAACAAACGCTATCGATTTCGACTTTTTCTCAGCAGGTATTCAACCAAACTATTGATCAGAAGTCGTTTTCACCCCATCAAAAATAGCCATCTGTTTATCAACCATTCAGAAGTGAGCATCAGTTAATCTTTTGTTCGGCCAATCAGAAACAAGCGTCCACTTATCATGTAATCAGCCAATCAAAGAGAAACAACCGAACACCTGACTGACTCAATGCCAGAGAAGAGAAAGTGAAGAAGAAGAAGAAGAAGAAGAAGAAGAAGAAGAAGAAGAAGAAGAAGACGACGGTCAAGGCAATGGACAATATGCTTGATTAAATCATTTTTCACGTGAAACATTTCTTTCCTGCTTATAGACGAATCTAAATTGCTCGTGGATAACCTGAATATGTTGCTCCCCGCACAGACAACCGGTAGTACATTTTTTCCTTTTGTATGCAGCAAAATATATTTTTAAATCGCACATTAAGCTTGATTTAAACAGCATAACATAACTATTGTCCTCATCTTTGTTGCCATATTTATCACAACGTTTCAACGGTTGTACACTCCGGCCTTCTTCAGGTGGTTGGAATGTCGAGCTGAACCCTTTATCCACGTGCCATGTCTAATGGATATCAGTTATCTCCTGTTAATTACCCTCTCTACTGCCTTAGCAAGGAATTGAACTCACACTCTTTGGGTCATGTCGCTGGATCTAACTAACGCCTTTATCCACTGAGTCATATGTCCTTGTGTATGAATTTCTGGGTATTATAAAGCTGATGTCTTCAGCAACCATTTTTACCAGTGCTCATATTGCAATTTTTGCTGTTATCAATGCATGTTTTTACCAGACCAGCTATTGCAATTTTCGTTGTTATTATCGCTTTTCCCTGGCACTCATTATTGGTTCCCATATTGTATTTATTTCTCTGCTTGGTCGACTCAGGAGCATATGTGGCAGTGGAGACCTTGGGGAGGGGAATTAACAGGAGGTAACTGATAACTGACATCCATTAGACATGGCACGTGCTACTAGAACAGTTTACCCCAGTGAGCGAAATAAACGGTTCCGTTCGACGTTCCTACCATCTAAAGAAGGCCGGGGCGTACAAGGGCCGAAACGTTGTGATAAATATGGCGACAAAGATGAGGACAATAGTCCGAATAATGTAAATAGTGTACATAATGCCTCATCTCAGTAATATAGACAGATACTGAAAGCCCGAAACTTTGTAATAAATATGGCGACAAAGATGAGGACAATAGTCCGAATAATGTAAATAACGTACATAATACCTCATTTCAGAAATATACACAGATACTGAAAGGCCGAAATGTTGTAATAAATATGGTGACAAAGATGAGGACAATATTCCGAATAATGTAAATAGTGTACATAATACCTCATCTCAGAAATATAGACAGATACTGAAAGCCCGAAACTTTGTAATAAATATGGCGACAAAGATGAGGACAATAGTCCAAATAATGTAAATAATGTACATAATACCTCATCTCAGAAATATAGACATATACTGAAACGCCAAAATGTTGTAATAAATATGGCGACAAAGATGAGGACAATAGTCTGAATAATGTAAATAACGTGCATAATACCTCATTTCAGAAATATAGACAGATACTGAAAGCCCGAAACTTTGTAATAAATATGGCGACAAAGATGAGGACAATAGTCCGAATAATGTAAATAGTGTACATAATACCTCATCTCAGAAATATAGACAGATAACTTTTTCATCATTAAAAACAAGATATGAAGACAGTGTTGATATAAAAAAAAATTAGTTTTTCCAAAAAGCCAAATGTAAAGATTTTAATGTATTAAGGAAAGTCAAAAATTATCTGCACATTCGCTAAAACTAGTTTAACACTCTTTGTCTTTTGCTATTGCGTGATTATAACTGTTGTTACATAATGAAATTTTGATACACGTTTCATTAAAAGCAACTGACAAGTCACTTCGGTTAAGTTTTATTATATATATATATATATATATATATATATATATATATATATATATATATATATATATGAACTTTATTTCAATCGTTCATAAGCTTCCGATCCTTAGCTATGATTAATTAATGTTATTTTAGTTTATGATCGATTTCATCACGATTATTCTGTCAAGTTTGGAGAGTAATTATGCATTCTTATTGTTCAGAGTAGAGTACAATAGTGTTATAAAAACATCGGAGAATTCCAGTAAGATATCTTTAATCATTTCTAAGATACAACAGTTCAAAGCTTAATCGAACAATTGGACAATTTTGCTGTTATACGATTTAGACAATTTTGCTATGATACCCGTTCTATATTTACACGCACACACATCTCTCTCTCTCTCTCTCTCTCTCTCTCTATATATATATATATATATATATATATATATATATATATATATATATATATATATGTATATATGTATGTATAGCCATCAATTTTTCACTATCATATTCAATAATATATTTAAACTTTCTACCTGTTTGACAGAAGGGTTGCTGGCCAAATATACATATATATATATATATATATATATATATATATATAGTCTTATGATATGCTATATTTATGGGATAAAGTGCTCAATATCAGAGATAGAGCCTGTGTAAATATAAAAGTGAACATAGAAGTCAACACTTAGAGGCGACAGTCTGTTTCATGCTAGATGCAATCGTCAGGCCACGAGTCGCCTGATGATTGCATCTAGCATGAAACAGACTGTCGCCTCTTAGTGTTGACTTCTATGTTCACGTTTATATATATATATATATATATATATATATATATATATATATATATATATATATATATATATAAATGTAAATGGTGGTACTCGCTTGGAAAAACTTTGGATAGTTCAACTTGTAGTAGAACAAATCGGTACCCAAGGAAAAATAAGGAATAAAAAAGGAAAGAACCAAGAACATGAAAGTGATGTGAAAAAAATCGTCCAGAGTTCAAGCTGCAAGTCCAAAGAAAAAAAAAACAAGTAAAAGGCAACTACATAAAGTGCTCAATACACGAAGTAGAGCAAACTTAACCTAACCCTAATGAGCCAGGCAACCCTCTTGGTCTTCAACTAAACGGATCGTCACGGCAATGCTGACCGAAAAGGAAAATAATGGAACAGAATATATAGATTAAACCAAAAAACGACCATAACCGCGTGCCAAAAAAAAAAAAAAAAAAGACAAAATATAGTAAAAACTTGCCTGGCTACTTAGGTTTGTCTGATATATATTAGGTTGGTGCAAAAATAATGTTTTTTGACGATTTTTTTTTGATTATCGTTCACCCATTTATCCAACTTTTTGGACTTCCCTATTTGCTTTAAATGGCGAACGACTGTTGAGTGGTCGACCTCGAGTTCAACAGCAACTTCTCGTGTGGTTCTGCGAGGATCGGCTTCAATTAAGGCTTTCAAATGTTCGTTATCAACCGCAGTCGGCCGGCCGCGACCGTCTTCATCTTCGAGGCTCTCGTCACCATTGCGAAATTTCTTGAACCACCGTTGTGCCACACGTTCGTTAGTGGTTCCTGGGCCAAAATTGATATCACGAGCTGTCCCGGCAGCTTTTCGGCCTAGTTTGAACTGGAACAAGAAAATCGTGCGGATTTGAATTTTGTCCATGCTGTCGAAAAGCCTGCAAAAAAATGAATGAAGAGATTGAGAACGGTAACGAATAACACGATTCGATAGAGCGAAAAACGCGCTTCAAAATGATAACATGTCTATATATATCAATCAATTAATTCAGAAATCATATATAAAAGTAACATATGTGAGAAAACGACATTATTTTTGCACCGACCTAATATATATATATATATATATATATATATATATATATATATATATATATATATTAGGGCAGGTTAATTTTTCACTTTTTTTAGAAAATCAAAAAGAATAATGTACCGAAAGTTGCGTATAGCCCTATTAAGTACCGATACAAAAAAAAATTAGATCTGACACTTCAACGGTTTTTTTGAGCATTTGACATGAAAGATCGTAGAGAAAAATGCACTGAAAACTCCTCAATTTTGCAAGATTTGCCCTAAATATTGCTGTGAAAATCAAAAATTTTCAGACTTTAAATCTGGGAATCTTATTTTATTTCATCAAAATGAGATATAACAAAGAATTTTTTAATAAACTTTAAACTGAAAACCCGCTCCCCCAACCATTTATCAGTGACGACTTTGAAATTCTGTTTTTTTTTACCTCAGGAATTAAACAGTAATTTGAATACATTAAAATTTTTTTTTTCTATTATGAACAAAAATACAACCAACAAACAAATATGGAAAAATAAATAATAATTTAATAGCGCTTAATATATTAGGTTGGTGCAAAAATAATGACGTAATAATGTCGTTTTTTGACGTATTTTTTAACATCAAAAAACGACATTATTACGTCATTATTTTTTTGCACCAACCTAATATAGAGTCAAATAGCTCCATATAAGAACCCTTAGACAAAAATGATGGTCTCAATTTCTGACACAATGCTTTTGCTATTATGTGCTAGTGCCTTGCTTCAAAGCTATATACAGATTGGGAAGCTTCTGTTGTTAACTTGACTGCCTGTTCTACGCCTTGAGAATGTGAGGACAAATCTGACAAGTCAAGTTTCGTACCATTTAATAATGATTCCCGAAGTTCATTTTCAGAAAATCTGTGAGTGGTCGTTCAGAAACTCCACTTAATGACAGATCTATTAACTGTGTCCAGTGAATGGCTTTAAAATTGATAGTTGTGATTCTTTTCAATCTTTTCTTGGCTGGCTGCCCACTCCTGAAAGAATATAAAAATTAATTTGAGTTATTTTTAAAAAAAAATGTACTCTGTACTGCTTTAATATTTATGGTGAAATTAGATAAAATCCTTAAAATGATTCCATAAATCGGTATAACTAATTTAATCAGTTTTATATGAATAAATATTTACTTACCTAATGGCCAAAATTCTTTTTATAGCTTCTTCCCTCACTTCCAATTCATCAGATTTGACCATTTTGAATATAAGATATTTTCAGGCAGTAAGGCTAAAGCATTGTATTGTATATTTTTCAATGTGATCTGTTGGATTTCATATGGTTGCTTCCTAATCCTTTGGATCACATTGAAAATATACATTTGCTGATTGTGGAACTTGTTATTTCTTTTATTTTCAAACCAGCAAATGCTATACACATTCACAATAAAATTTATTAAACTGTAGAGTTTGGTTGAAATATTTCGGGGGTATGCACCATGAGTCCATAAGCACATCAGACTGATGCCTAAAGTTAACCACCTTGCCTGGTTTAATGGACCAATTTTCCATGATGCAAATCTAGAGTCCACCTTACCTCTAGAAATACCCACTGTATATTCATAAAGGAGTCTTTGGTAACAGCTAAGGGTATCTCTATTTTCAATTTTAAAAATAGAATCCAGAGGACTACCAACAGCTGAAAATCATATTTGGGGTAAATTATGGTAATCATTTGCACATAATTTACCCAGTGGACCATTGAATGTGGTAGGGCTTTTTGTGGTACCATCTACATGTTTAAAAAGAGCTCTAAACGGAAGTTCATTTTGATGCAAGGAGCAATCAATAATGTGAAGACTTCTAATTTTTCTTTCTAGAATTGCAACAATCCAACTTCACAGGCTGTATTGGCATTAGTGTTGCCAACAAGCATAGCCTTGATAGTGCTCACACTGTTGAATTCATGCAAGACATCAGCCACTTGCTCGGCAAGAACAGCACCAGTTGTACCAATATTAGGAAGAACCCGATGTATTAGATATTCATTTCCATATGTCATCTCCTTTGTAACAGTCAAGTGGCATTCTGGTCCCTTGATTTTTTTCAGAGTTTCTTTCCATTTTCCTCCACTATTTCCTTGTACATTAGCGTATCTTTGTCAGTTCTCCCATCAACTCCATTACAAAGAAGATTTTCCACCTTTTCATGATGCTTTTGATAGGCATTCGTCTTCACTTTAACCTTTGCTCTATCAATTTTACATTTATCTATATAAATATCTTTTTATAATAATATTGGGGATAAGAAGGCCCATAGCCCTCAAATCCAAGAGCAAGGCATTGGCAAGGCTGGCTCCAAGATTGCAAGATAACATCACCCCCATGATTTTAATGTTACGTTGTCTCCATCACAAATACATTAAAAAACAAAAAGAAAATAACTTATTTCTGTTTCATAAGACAAGTGCAGTTTATGCGCTTAGTTTGGCAATTTTCTTTGTTGCATCTAACATTAGGGTCGTCACAACTTAAAACTGGCAGTTAACATGAACAGGACGAAATATCAAATATCGTGTTCAACTTTTGCTTCCAGAATTTCTTTTGGGCACCAGGCAGAGATTTCCTATTTATTTGCTTTGCCTTCTGGAAGCATAGAATTTTCACCTTGTTCACAATACTAATTTCATTTAATAGAGGCAAACAGGGGTTAACAGCCTCCCAAATATCTATTGTAGCGATATTTCCAATCTTGTAGCGACGGGGTTACCAATATTTAACTTTGGCTAGGAAAAGTGGGATTAAGAACAATGCGTAGACGCAATGCAATTTATATTTGACGTAAAATAGCACATAGTATAAAATACAAAACTGAACGGAATGATTTCAAAACATAACAATTAAATTTATTAATGTTTGATGTACATGCATACAAACTAAAAAGGTAGGACAGAGTCGTGTCCCTTTGATTAAGGTAATAGTTGTACCTGAGCTCATATTAAGAAGTAATAATATTAAACTTGTAATTTAAAAGAATAAAGTTTGGAATTATGAGTTGTAAAGTTGGTAAAAGTTCAGAAGAGATTTCAGAGTTCGTACTTGCGTGGATGTTGGTAATTGTCTGACCGCAATGGCTAAGACGGGAGTTCTTGAAGGTTACATCTTGGCACTTGGTAGCAAGGAATGAGACGTGCGAGAGAGATGAACGAAAAGAAAAAGTCGAGGGAGTTTACATGTGTTGGGTTTATATAATGGTCGTGTACCACGTGATAGGATCCCAGCATATGAGCGGGAAAACAGATTAGTCGCGTGCAGGCGGTTTGATTGGTCGGAACTGACCAATCAGCAAGCTATGACCAATGAATACTTGTTATAGATTTTGCTAGATTGTGATGGTGAAAATTAAAAGAGGAATAGTGCATTTCCAAGCAGGGGTTAACTAGCTTGTTGTGGAAGAGTCCACACTATTACATCTTTTGCTATTAATTTACAAATAGCAAAACTTGAAAGGTGGGGATAAGTATTCATTAAAAATAGCTATATTGAATAATTTGTCGATATAAATTGGGGGCTCTGTTTTATCTAATGGTGAAGGTGATTCTGAAAATTTAATTGCATCTTTACTGCGAGTTGAAATTGAAGTGCTTTTTCCTGCCATTTTTATTAAAATATCTGAAAAAGAAAATATATGTATTTATAAGAAGTTATATAAATGAATATTTTTTCAAAATAAATTTGAAAATAAATTTCGAAATACATAAATTTTAAAAGTAATGTTTTCTTTACTTACCTAAAAGTAGAGTTAGATCTGGGATTAACTTGTAAGCAGGCCTTTTAATAAAACACTTTTTGAAAATATAAACAAATTACAATAAATATAAAAGCTGTATTTTTTTAAATAGTTAAGTAAATTTTGATGAAAAATACAATAGATATTTGTGCGAGTTAAAAGCATAAACAGTAAACAAAAATAAAACGAACTTGTAAGAGGAGGTATTTACTACCGGTAAATGCCGAAAAAATATCCAGTAAAAAAAGGCGCCGTTCATAAGTAGTTATTTGTATTTTAAACTAAATATTTTAATGTGTTTTAATTTTTTCTTTTAGTAATTTCATTTAATTTATTAAGAGAATAGATTCTAAACTTAAAAATATTCATTATTAATCGTATTTTCTTCTATTCTTTTCGTTAAGATTCGGTTTTAATTTAACCGACACTAGTTTCCGGTGACACCGATATAATGATAAAAATCGCAATTTATTTTGTCTCTAAGTTCGATTCCTCAAATAAATACGAAATTTTGAAGAAAAATATTTTTTGGTGCTAATTTTTACGTTATTTTGCAACGGGTTATTCTTTTTACAGTTCCAAAATCGACCTACTCTAATGACGTCACACATTATGAAATGGACAAAGTCCGACAACTATTTTCAGACATTTTTATGTTTATACATTCTTTTTATAGATACAAATATTTAAGTAAATGTTCCGATTATAATAAACAGTATTAAACAACATTTACCGGCCTGAATGTCCGAGAAATTTTCACAGAAAATATTCGTCCTCCGACAGGATTCGAACCTGTATACTGTGACGGAAACCGTCATTTAGCTTGACGTGCCTTTACCGATTTGGCCACAAAGGAGCGTTCGGCTAGCAAGGTCGAATTTACTGTATTTGAACTTCAATCTTCGATGAATCTCTCACGTACATTCATATCTGCTCATGGCGTATCCAAATGTAAACAAATGACGTCACACATTATGAAATGGACAAAGTCCGACAATTATTTTAAGACATTTTGATGTTTATACATTCTTTTTATAGCTACAAATATTTAAGTAAATGCTCTGTTCATAATAAACAGTATTAATGACATTTACTGGAAGACAAATATTTTCTGTGAAAATTTCTCGGACATTCAGGCCGGTTAATTTGAAGAATGTTTAACAGTTAATAAAATGAAAAAATAAATATCTGTGGAAAAATTATAATCAATGGATTTTGGACATAGAAAAATGTTAGAAATAAAACTTAAAAAGCGTGACTCCATGATGGAAAATAAAAAAGCAATTATTGTTAAATATAATTTATCACTATGTGTGCTATATTAAATTGAGATAAATTAAGCCACGAGTTGTTTCTCTCTGTCTGCCTCTTTCTCTATGTTTCACCATATATATATATATATATATATATATATATATATGTGTGTGTGTGTGTGTGTGTGTGTGTGTGTGCGTGTTTGTGTGTGTGAAACAAAAAAACTTGTTCTTTTATGCCTCTTGGCCAAAAGGCAAGGCCGATTGAAGAAGACTAAATTTTCTGATTGCTTTTTTTTATGTAGGAAATCGTGCTAAAACATTGCTTGGTGAGAAATGTCCTCGGGGAAGATCTGGATGGAATAATTAACTCACAGAACCAAGATTTACACTCGTGTCTTGAAACGAAACATAAGTATCAATGTATGCATATACATATAAACGAAAAGAAGCTGGATGTCTGCCGGCTCGTTCAACGAAGATGACCATCGCTGACAAGCTTGAGCAATGATTTTAGTTCGCCTGAGAACGACAATGAAACCAATAAAAGTCTCCCACATAGCATCCTATTTAGAGACCTCGCCAGCAATAAGAGGCTACGCGGAAGCCCAAAATGACGCTTCAAGAATCAGTTGACTGAGACAGGCTAACATCGACCCTGATACATGGGTAAGTGTTGCTGCAAATCGGCCGTGCTGTCAGGAGGGACCGACTCACCCATCCGTGTCCACCACCAATACTCCTCCGTGGCTCCTCTTCAGGAGTGGGATGGCCCTTTGCCGCCATCAGAAGGGAGAAAAGGAATAAAGATAGGCAGTCATGATCTCGATGCGAGCGGGTACCGACCATTGTAGATGTGGCAAATTTGTACTTTACAGGGCCTGGCCTGCTTAGTACAGTCTGTTTCAGCTTGCCCGTAGCTTTTCACACGAGGGATGACACTGTAGCGGTTTATGTAAGTTTTCTTATACTTGCGAAAGGTCTATCAATATGACTTTTCCTGTGGCGACTGAGGACTCCACTGGAGAGACATACTCTACCACATTTATCAAAATGTAAATTCTGGATCAATGATTTCCCTTTTCCTATCTGTATGCTTGACATTTGCCCAACTCGTTGAATGTTCTTGGAAGATCTGAGTGCCACTATAAATTACACCGCTCCACTAATTTCGATCAAAAGCAGAAATTTATCATTCGTTTTTTGTTTTTTATTTTGCTTTTTTGTTTTTGTTCTTTTGTTTTTTGTTTTGTTTTGTTTTGTTTTCGGCATATCAACCTCAATGTGTTATTTAATGCCGACACCTTTTTTTTTTCAGGTAATATATTTGTTTTGTCAAAAATGGTAATATTTTTTTCTTCAAAAATGTATAGCTGGTAATATTATTTTTAAAAATTGTATTACTAGTAATATTTTTTTTTCAAAAACGTATTGCTGGAAATAGTTTTCCTTCTTCAAAAATTTATTTCTGGTAATAATTTTTTTACAAAGTATTTCTGGTATAAACACCTATTTTTACACTTTCATAATGCTTTTTACCTCAGTTTAGCTGGGACCCTAACAGGTGCTACCACCCCGGGTCATGGTGGACCTGGAAACACCAGCAATTAAGAGGTTGATCCACGCTCTTCAAAACCTCCTGATCAAAGGCCTTGCTGCTGGATGTAGTTTATCGTCTTACCCAGGACGCTGATGCAATTTATCGTCTTACCCAGGACGCGGATGAAATTTATCGTCTTATCCAGGACGCGGATGCAATTTATCGTCTTACCAGGATGCAGATGTAGTTTATCATCTTACCCAGGACACGGATAGTAGTTTATCTTCATAACCAGGCCGCGGATGTAGTTTATCGTCTTACCCAGTACGCGATGCAATTTATCGTCTTACCCAGGACTCGGATGTAGTTTATCTTCATATCCAGGACGCAGATGTAGTTTATCGTCTTACCCAGGATGCGGATGTATTTTACTTATTAAATCTTATGTACTTTATTCTATCTTATATACTTTTTTATCGCCAGATTTTCTAGAACATCTTTTTATTGACTTTTCTTTCTCAAATGGCGCCTGACATTGTCTGTGAATTAAGCCTATTATGCGATCAGAGTCTTGCAGATAATTTCCAAGCATATCACGTTTTCTCTGTGTCGCGTCACTGGAACAAGAAAAAGAAGTTCGCGCGGAAATCACCAGGATACAGAATTAATTTGAACTAGTGTAGACTCATTTCGAATATATATTAGGCTTCGGGTTTCGGGGCATATTTGTCAGGAATTCAACCGGCGTCGGTACGTTGCTACTGTGGCGGTGAAGCGATATTTGCGTAGGCAAAGAGTAGCCCGGACAACTTTAAAATGATCGTCTGCAAGCAAATGAATATCGGGTCATTTGCGTTTATTTCTCAGACAAAGTGTGTATTTCGGAAGATGTCTGCTGCCGAGTTTTAGAAACAAATCGAATATTGCTGTCATATATGGTCTGGTGCTTCCGCTGTACATCTCAAGGTCCTCGACAAAATCGGGAGACGAATATGCAAGATTGTAGGTCCCAGGGCGCGGATGTAGTTTATCGTCTTACCTAGGGCGCAGACGTAGTTTATCGTCTCACCCAGGTCGCGGATGTAGTTTATCGTCTTACCCAGGGCGCGGATGTAGTATATCGTCATACCCAGGACGGAATTTACCATTCGGGATCGATCCGCATGACAGTCTGCAAGAGAGTCTTTTAAACGATCCATGAAGAGCTTCTTTCCTTTATGCTGGGGATCGAGTGCTGTAGAATAACTCACTGCTGGGAATTTGTTTAACTATTCTGCGGTCGTCATGGCGAATGACATGGCCTGCCTAATGAAGCGTGTAGCGTGCATACACGCTTCGATGATTGTAATTTTAAAGGACTACGGTGTCTGGGTGTGGGTTATGAAATGGATCTCAATCCCAGCGTTGGGAGAATCTCTCCAGACCGTCTAAATGTTTGTGGTACACAACCCGGGTATCGTAGGAGTACAGTAGACATGCCAGTGCAAAAGTATCACTGACTGCCATTATCTTAAGTTCATATGAGCCTCAGTTACCTTCTTGAGACGAGCAGGTATTGTATTAGAGTGTCCCCAAGTTATGTAAATTTTTCTACAGCCTTCTGTTTGTGACCATCAGTTAAGAAAGCTGGTTTCAGGACCAAACACATCTTAGCATGTACGAGTGAAGGGTCAGACCAAAAGCTCCGCCCCTCATAGAGATCATACATTAAAGACATGTCATGAATACGGATTATAACACAGTCCAGTAGGTACAATAGAAAGAATCTTAGGGGCATGCAAGTGTTTTATATGATAGATAGATAGATAGATAGATATGAAAAAGACAGAGATATATAAATCGATAGACAGACTGATAGATAGACAGATATATCGATAGATACATGAAAAGGACGGAGTTATCTATATTGGAAAATGAAAAGGGAGATAGATAGATAGATAGATAGATAGATATTAAAAGGATTGAGATAGATAGATAATGAACCGACTGAAATAGAGATCGAGAGATAGTTATATATATATATATATATATATATATATATATATATATATATATATATATGTATATATATATATATATGTATATATATATAGATAGATAGATAGATAGATAATGAACAGACAGAAATAGAGACCGAGAGATAGTTATATATATATATATATATATATATATATATATATAGATAGATAGATAGATAGATAGATAGATAGATAGATAAAGATTAACAGTTTGAGATAGATAGATAGATATGAAAAGGATTGAGATAGATAGATAGATAGATAGATAGATAGATAGATAGATAGATAGATAGATAGATAATGAACGGACTGAAATAGAGATCGAGAGATAAAGATACACACACACACACACACACACACACATATATATATATATATATAGATAGATAGATAGATAGATAGATAGATAGATAATGTACAGACTGAAATAGAGACCGAGAGATAGTTATATATATAGAGAGAGATATATACATAGATAGATAGATAGATAGATAGATATATAGATATGAAAAGGATGATTGAGATAGATAGATAGATAGATAGATAATGAACGGACTGAAATAGAGATCGAGAGATAGTTATATATATATATATATATATATATATATATATATATATATATATAGATAGATAGATAGATAGATAGATAGATAATGAACAGACTGAAATAGAGACCGAGAGATAGTTATATATATATATATATATATATATATATATATATATATATATATAGATAGATAGATATGAAAAGGATTGAGATAGATAATGAACAGACTGAAATAAAGATCGATAAAGATACACACACACATACACACACACACACACACATATATATATATATATACATATATATATATATATATATATATATATATATATATATAGATAGATAGATAGATAGATAGATAGATAGATAGATGCATTGACCTATATCAAATTGTTTTATTTTTGTGGATATTAAGCTTAGTTTAATCTGGCGCCAAGATTAGGAATTTTTGTGTCAGACATTCATTCAATTTTTTTACGAACAGACAAAAATCCTCTTCACCTAACGCAGTTACCATTTGTATCTCTTTTTTTTTTTTTTCCTTCTATTTCACTCAAATTCCGGTAAGTTAGCGTAATCCTTTGTGTATAGATCACTAAGTTGTGTAAGACACAAGTCAAACAAACGGAGATAATTCCAGCGGCGGAGAGGCTTATTTTCACGTATAATACGCACCAGATCAATGTATGTACCAACCCTTGTGAAAATGGTAGAGGAAAGAATGAAAAAAAGCTTGTGGAGACATGTTATTTATTTTGGGTATTGGTAAGTATTGAGAAAACATAGAAAGGAGACATTTACATTATTTTTCTTAAAGGAAGGGGTCTGTCTAGTATTGTAGTATTCGCTATTCCAACTGGGAAGAGTCTGGGGAGGACTGTGCCGTCTGGAGCACTCGTTGTAAGACCCAGAGTGTTTGATTTTAAAGTGAAAAAAAAAAAACAGAGACAAAGAACAGAGTCGCCAGCAAAGAAAAGATCGAGAAGAATCCGTCTCCCATCCGTGTTTAGACCTCACCATCCCATGCCTTAACTGCAACAGACTTTTCAGGTCAAAGAGCAGATTCATTAGTCATTTCCGCATCCCACCCACCAGTGGTTTGAAGTCATGGTCATTCCAAGTGAAGATCATCTTTGCATGCGGAGGGCGAACCTATTCGGACAATTGTGAGCCATCCCTGGGCTGGGTGGTAGCACCTGTTAGTGTCCCAGCTATGGGCAAATAATGAACCCCCAAATCGGGGATCATAAAATTATGTAAGTTTAAAAATACATCTTTAGAGTAAAAATTCCCAGCAATAGATTTTAATAGAAAAATCTAGTAATAGATTTTAATAGTAAAACAAAATTCTTGCAATAGATATTAATAAAAAGATTTACAGCAATATATTTTTATAGAAAAAGATTTCCAGCCTTAGATTTTAATAGAAAAAATCCAGTAATAGATTTTAATAGTAAAACAAAATTCAAGCAACAGATATTAAAATAAAATTTCCAGGAATAGATTTTAATAGGAAAAAGAACCTAGCAATAGATTTTAATAGAAAAAAATTACGGCAAGAGATTTTAAATCGAGAAAAATCTAGAAATAGAGTTTAATAGAGAAAAATCTAGCAATAGAGTTTAATAGAAAAAATCCAGCAATAGATTTAAATATAGAAAATCCAGCAATAGATTTTAATAGGAAAAACGACAGCAGTAGATTTTAATAGGAAAAAAGACAGCAATAGATTTTAATAGGAAAAAAATGCATCAATAGATTTTAATAGGAAAAACGACAGCAATAGATTTTAATAGGAAAAAATGCAGCAATATATTTTAATAGGAAAAAATGCAGCAATAGATTTTAATAGGAAAAAAGACAGCAATAGATTTTAGTAGGAAAAAAAATGGAGCAATAGATTTTAATAGGAAAAAAAATGCAGCAATAGATTTTAATAGGAAAAAAATGCAGCAATAGATTTTAATAGGAAAAAAGACAGCAATAGATTTTAATAGGAAAAGTTTGGAGTTCAGACCTGTGGAGTTGGTATCATCACTGGTTTATCATGGTATCACTATTGACCCCCGTTTCGGTATGAATTCCTCGAATAGAGGATGTCATCATCAGTGTCTGCGAGCTTGTTCGAAATGCAGCCTTTCTGAAAGGTTTCAACAATGACAGCAGCGTCCAACTTTTCCCAGGCATCGACCATTCCACTTGCAGATATGTCTAAACTCTGTTTTACTCATTTTGCTTCCCGATGTGTGATGCATATCCATTTGTTGCAATGTTGTTAATCATTTAACACCAAACAAGGCAATAAAGCCACTAAGACGCAACGGTTTTACTGAATATTATAGAATATGAGAAAAAAAACATTAAGCATAGATAAAAATAAAAGAACAAGAATTAAGAAAACGTTAGATAGCAATTGGCATTACACTTAAATTTTTGAAGATCAAAGTTAACTGGGAAGCAAGAAGCCGGTAGAGTGTTCCACAACGAAGAGGTGCAATAGAAGAAACCGTTAGCATAGAACTTACGGTTGCATCTAGCAGCCATTTAAACTGTAAAATGATGAGACCTAGCTGCCAATCTAGTACTGCGCTTAAATTCATAAAGTCTAGGTACCAAAAAAGGAAAGATCGTGAGAATAACTGCCATTTTTATTTTTGGAATGACACAGGGAAATAACGTTACGGCGGCGGGGAATTGACTGAAGCCGAGGTAACAGGTCAGGACCAGTAACATTGCAGATTCTTCTTTTAGAATCTCTAAATATATAAGAGGAGCACACGACCAGGTGTGGCAAGAATATTCAAGATAAGGACGAATGGTAAACTTATAAATCTGTAAAATAGATTCTGGTGAGAAAACTTGAATTAGCATTAGAGAGATATAATGTCTTCGGTAAACAAATGAATTCAAGTTTGGTCCGGTTTTTGGAAACTTGGAAAAATGGGATTGAATTCTTAATTAATGTATAAGGCGCAGCAGACATTTGGACACGATTAGACATGATTTTTGACTCCTGAAGAAGAACTAAGCTCATCAGTTGAAACAGTGTGGCAATGTTGACTTCTTATTGATTACGATACATAGACGACAGGAAGCGGCGTTAGAAATGTCATATCATAGATAGATAGATAGATAGAGAGAGAGAGAAAGAAAGAGAAAGAGGGAGAGCGAGAGCGAGAGCGAGAGCGAGCTAGACAAAGAGATCACGATAGATAGATAGATAGATAGATAGATAGATAGATGGTGAGAGAGCGCGAGATAGAGTGAGAGAATGAGATAGATAGATAGATAGATAGATATGAACAGACTGAGATAGATAGATAGATAGATAGATAGATAGATAGATAGATAGATAATGACAAGACATCTATAGATATATAGATAGATATGACCAGACAGCAATAGATAGATAGATAGATAGATAGATAGATAGATAGATAGATAGATAGCAGTGAATCTCATCCATTATCACCAGCGATTAACAATTATTGACACCGGATGGAACCATTTTGAATTCTCAGATTGCTCAATTATTCTCTTTCCAACATTATATCGCACCATATCTATATATCCCTCTCTCCCTCGATCGCATCTTTATAAAACCCTTTCTCTTTATTTCTCTCTCTCTATCCACTCTCTCTCAATCTCTCTCTAACCATTATCTATCCTACCCTTCCTCTTATATATATCCCTCTCTCTCTCTCTCTATCTATCACTTTCTATGTATCACCCTTCTCTTTCTCTCTATCCCTCTCTCTACATATAGTCGGCGCACTCTACCATATCTCCCTTAATAAGCTCTATCTCTACCCTCTCTATCTGTATCGCTCTCTTCTATTGTGCCTCTACTCTCTATCCCATCTCTCTATCTAAAAGCACTCTCTCTCTCTCTACACCTTTTCTCTCTCTCTCTCACTCTCTCTCTCTCTCTCTCTCTCTCTCTCTCTCTCTCTCTCTCTCTCTCTCTCTGTCCTTCCACACTTAACCTATTGGCATTTTTAAAGAAGTAATATATTTTTTATCAAATCAATAGAAATCATTTCAATTCAGGATTCCGCCATTTTTCTTAATGGCCAATTACGTAGCGCCCTCGTCACACATCACCACACGCATGCGCATTACACCTGATTCTGTCGTCTGTTCTAAGTGATATTAGTCCGATTAGAATAATATCTGCTTCCTGTGTGTGTCTGTATATATATATATATATATATATATATATATATATATATTAGATCTTAACGCTTATTCCAACTTAATTTCAATAAAAACAAAATAAATAACAAAACATGTATTTTTTTCCTCAATTTCTTCTTTAAATAATTTTATAATTTTAAACTTAATATCGATTAAATTTAAAATTTAAAATTGGTAATTTTGAATTTTGAATTTTATAGTATAACTTAATATTTATTAGTTACAATGAATTCTATTTTAATCTAATCCTAACATTAAAGCATTAAAAAATTATTATAAGTCCGTTGTCAAGTTTTTTGAATTCTCATATACTTGTATTTTGATTGGTCATTCCAGCTTATGTAACAGCGCTTCCCCTAGCGAGGGATGTTTGATTGATTTGAACCTTTTAAAATCCTTTATTCTACATTCCTTGATAAAACACAAGAATTGGTGAAACAAAATGGCGATTTTTGTAGTGATTTTATAACATATTTATGTTATAATTTTCGAATAAATAATTATATATATATATATATATATATTAAGAAATGGACAAAGTCCGACAATTTATTTATTAAAGACATTTTTTGATAAACAGAGCATTTACTTAAATACTTGTATCTATAAAAAGAACGTTAAACGTAAAAAATGTCTTAAATAAATTGTCGGACTTTGTCCATTTCTTAATGTATGACGTCATTTGTTTACATTTGATACGCCATGAGCAGTTATGAATGTACGAGATTCATGGAAGATTGAAGTTTATAAGCAGTAAATTCGACCTTGCCAACCGAACACTTCTTTGTGGCCGAATCGGTTAGGCACGCCCTGCTATATGGCGGTTCCGTATAGGATGCAGGTTCAAATTCTGTCAAAGGACGAATATTTTCTATGAAAATTTCTCGGACATTCAGGCCGGTAAATGTTATTTAATACTGTTTATTATAAACAGAGCATTTACTTAAATACTTGTATCTATAAAAAGAACGTTAAACATAAAAAATGTCTTTAATAAATATATATATATATACACACACACACATCTGTACGTGATTTTTTCTTTTTATTTTAATTTGTTTTATTTTTTGCTTTCTTTTCTTTTTGTAATATAAAATAAAATTCATTCCCTAATTGCGATCAAGCTAGCAAGATAGATATGAACAGTGTGATAGATAGATAGATAGATAGATAGACGCTGATTTGAACTCACAGCGTGATTTTCTTCGTGACGACCCTTGAACTGGCTTCTTTAAACTCTCAATTGAGAATTGCGCCACTGAGGTTTCTTCTAGGATCAATGCCGGAACGGACGCTTTTATCCCTTCTTGGAAATACCAGCTGAAATCTCAATACTCTCCATGGTTCATGCTCGGCCCCTATAGCGCACAGGAATCACTATTTCCGGTCATACCAGCGTGACAGCTCTCGTCACAACACGTGCCTATTCTTTACTACTCGTAATAAATGCAAACGAGCCATCTAAGGAGCTATGTCCTTGTTTGCCGAGAAAATGAGGCACTGCATAGCATGTAAAACCTTTGGTTCACGCGATTACAGGCGGCCCTGTAATAGGGTTTTAAACAAGTGTAAAGTCCTGATCTGGCAGCTTGGCGTCAGTCTCTTTCCCCACCATCGTAAGGTTGGCTTCCTGTGACTTTTCTATAAATATTATCATGGTAATTGTTTGGATGAGCTCTTTGCTATGGCACATTATTTTGTTTAGTTTCTTGTAAATAGTTTTGTTTTCATATTGTAAATACACATTGGAGCTAGTTTTTGAATTGTTGTTTTGTTCCCCTCCCCCAACAGACAATGAATTTTACACACGGGACTAGTTAGGATTTCATAGAGACAATGTGGTATTATGGTGAATGTAGTAAGAATGGTAAGTAAGAATGCGTTATTTTGGTGTAAAGAATATTGTTGCATGTTTGGGTCAGTGTTTGTTGCTAGCTAAGTTTAACGTTAAGACAGAAGAAGACTGTCCTTTTCCCTATTTTGGCCTTGTGCCACCTTTCTGTACATGGCAGAATAAATATCGCTCTTTGCTATGGTAGAGACTTTTTTTTAAATTTTAGCACAGCATTAGACTGGTGCCAAGATATCATCAATTTAATCACCCCCCCTCTCTCTCTCTCTCTCTCTCTGCCTTAGGTCAGTATGTTTGAAGCTAACCTTCAGGAGAGTGAATCGTTGCGCCATATCGGGCTTATTTTTCAGCTGGCATGAAGTGGAAAGACTACGTTAAATCCATTGCTAAAAGAACTGCTAAGAAAGTTGGTTCACTGTGTCGTGCGAGACAGTTTTTCTCTCCAGAATCTATCTTACATATCTATAAGTCTACCATTCATCCATGCTTAGAATATTGCTGCCACATATGATCCTGTTCGCCTGCTAATTACTTTGAGCTCCTTAATAAAATCCGAAGAAGAATCAGGGGTCTTCAAAATGGCCGCCGTCGTCGTCTGAGAAATACATTTAATATCGTAAGAGAAACAGAATTTGAAAAAGGAATAGCAAAGAGTAAATCTAAAATGAATCTTATCAAGAAACAAATAAAAAATGCAAATGGCAAAAGAATTTGGACCAATGAATTAAAAAATATCAGGGGTCTTCAAAATGGCTTCTATCAAATACATCTATTATCCTAAGAGAAACAGCGTCCTGGGTATGACGATAAACTACATCCGCGTCCTGGGTAAGACGATGAACTGCATCCGCGTCCTGGGTATGAGGATAAACTGCGTCCAAAAGCGGGGCTTCGGGTGGTGTTTTCGGAAAGGTGGTGTTGCCAGCTATGCGTTTTTGAAGCAGTGATATTGCCAGCTGTGCGTTTTTTGGAAGGAATAATGTTGCCAGCTATACGTTTTTGAAACAATAATGTTGCCAGCTGTGTGTTTTTGGGGAAAATAATGTTGCCACCTATACGTTTTTGAAACAGTTGGGAAAAATAGTGTTGCCAGCTGTGCGTTTTTGAAACAGTCTTGCCAGGTATGCGTTTTTGAAACAATGATGTTACCAGCTATACATTTTTGAAACAATGATGTTGCTAGGTATGCGTTTTTGAAACAATAATGTTGCAGGCTATACGTTTTTTGGAAGAGTAATGTTGCCAGCTGTACGTTTTTTGGAAAAAATAATGTTGCCAACTGTACGCTTTTGAAAAAATAATGTTGTCAGATATGTGTTTTTGAAACGATAATGTTGCCAGCTATGCGTTTTTGAGAAGATAATGTTGCCAGCTATATGTTTAATAGTACTGTATATTTAATATATGTGTATGTATATATATGTGTATGTATATGTATGTATATGTGTATATGTATATATGTGTATATATGTGTGTGTATATATATATATATATATATATATATATATATATATATATACCTTAATTTGGCATTAAATAACCCACAGTGGTTGATATGCCATAAAACCCAACCAACCAACCAGCCTAAGAGAAACATAATTTGAAAAAGGAATAGCAAAGAGTAAATCTAAAATGACTCTTATCAAGAAACAATAACGAATGAAAAAGAGCAAAGAAATGTGTACCCTTAAATAAGAAAAGAAAGATTACATATGTTTCAGTTTCATGAATTCACGCTGGCGGAGTTTCACCCGTTTTGACGCGTTGGTTACCAGTACAGCCGTTTTTCTCAAGACAAGCCACGCTTCTTCAAAGGCTTATAATTTTTTGTCGATTTTTTTATACTGCCTTGAAATCTTTAAACATAACTTGAAGACAGATACAAATAATATGAAAATATTGTTAAATATTGTCAAACACTGTGTTTTTCTTTCTTTTTTTCTTTTCTTTTCTTAAACAGCGCTCTTCTCTAAATCTTGTATTATTATTTTAAATATCTAGGAAGCGTCTTGACAGAGGACGGTAAGTGCGACACTGAGATCCGTAGACGTATTGGGATGGCTAAGGACACATTCAAAAATCTGGGCAGAGGACTGCGGGACAGGAGGATATCTTTGGTAACAAAGAAAAGAATGCTGAATTATCACGTGACATCTGTCCTTCTTTACGGCAGCGAATGTTGGACGATTTCTTCAAAGAAGTAAAAAGAGATGTGGCTCTACAGAAGGATGCTAAGAATATCATGGACCGGGCGTATGGGCAAAGATGAGATCTTAGGTTGCACACAAGGAGGAAGCTTATACTTAACACCAGAAAGAGGCAGCTGAAGTTTCTGAGACGCATAATGAGGAAGGAGGGCCTGGAGAATCTGATACTCACGGGTCGAGGGAAAAAGAGGTGGAAAAACAACGCGTGACATACCTGGCGGGTTTAAGCAAGATGATGACAAAACGTGGAAGCAGAGGGAAGGAACTTGTTGAGAGTTGCAAGGGATAGAAGGAGGTGGAGAGCCATGATCGCCTACGTCCTGAAAGGACATAGCACATAAAAAGTAGAAAGAAAGAAATTCAAATAAACATGTCTTGTATAGGAAGAGAATAATAAATTAGTGACCCTGTTCTGGCGTTTCGACTCCAGAGTCTTTCCCACAGCCGTAAGTTCGCCTCTCTGTGCCTTTTCTACAATTATTTTCATTAATGTTCGGATAATCCCCCAAGGCTCCATCCTTGCACCTTGTATATTTTGAATTTTCATTAATGAACTCCCCGATTACATCAGCTGTCAACTTGTTATCTACGCTGATGACAACCATTTAATCCTGTCTCGATAAGTAAGGCTGATCAGTCCGACATGGTCAAAATGGCGGCCGATGTTCAAAACAACCTGAAGACGGCGTTAAGTGCGGCAAAAGATGGTTTCTTGGTTTTAACTCCTCCAAAACTAAACTTTATTAATTATCTGAGAGACTCCTTTCTGCATGGCTGACGCTAACCTCCAGAAAAGTGGCTCGTTGCGCTTTATCTGGCTAACATTCTGATGTGGCCTTGTTATGTCCAGAAATAAAGACACAAAGAGAGGAATTGAGTTAAACAAATATATTAACACAAACAGTAATAGTTAAATTCCCAGATCAATTCTGTGGACGAGACAGATAAATAAAATGACATTTTGTCATTTTATTTATACCAATCTGTCTTGTCCACAGAATTGATCTGGGAATTTAGCTATATTGTTGACATGGAAAAAAATCTCTTACTGTAAAGGTAATTTACATTAACCAGAAAAAAAGGCTTAGACAGAAGCGTCTATCTTTTTAAATTTGGATTTTTTAATGTAACTATAACAACAAGAACATTTTGATTTCATTTTTGCCTTGAAAAAGTCGGAAGACGAAACGCGTCGGCAAAATGTAAGATCTTTTTTCCAATTGTCATTTTATACCAATCTGTCTTGTCCACATATACAAACGAGAGCGTTACAGCAAGAATGTTCGGTCCTAATGTCAGAGCTGACTGCTGGAAAGTTCACCTCCCAAAAGGCAGTACCTGCTCCTATTTATAGCTGGGAGAGTCGGGAGAGTAAATTACCACAACACATTCTCAGCTGACATGAAGTAGAAAGGCCATATTAAATCAATTGCTAGATTAGCCGCTAAGAAAGTTGGTTCACTGTGTCGTGCGAGACAATCTTTCTCTATATAATCTATCTTACATATCTTTAAGTCTACTATTCGTCCATGCTTTGCATATTGCTGCCATATATGGTCTAGTGTCACTTGAGCACTTTCCAAAGAATCAGCAATATTATCGGTCCTGATCTGGCATCTCGGCTTCAGTCACTTTCCCACTTTCTCTGTGTCTTTTCTATAAATATTTTCATCATAATTTTTCGGATGAGGTCTTAGCTATAGCACCTGTACTTTTTGAATTTAAGCGTTGTACTGGTGTCGAGATCTCATCAAGTGACAGTTGAGCTGGTTAGATATAACCGTAAGTTCTATGCTAAATGTCTCTTCTTTCGCACTTCTCGCTTGTGGAACTCCCTTCCGGCTCCATGCTTTCCAGCCAACTTTAATCTGCAAAAATTTAAATTTAATATCAATCGTTATCTAATGTCCTCGTGATTACCCTTTTCTCTTCCCGCTCATTATTAATGTTTCTGTTCCTAATTCTTCCACGCTCAGTAAATATTTGTATCTTAATAGTTTTCCTGCCTTACATATATGTATGTATCTAGAGTTATAGGAGTATCGTTTTTCAAAACACGGTCAGCACATAATGGCCGTGTTCATAGTTGATGTTAAAGAGTGTTGCGTTTTATATTTTAGTATTAATACTTCCATAATTTTTAGTATTTTTTAAGATGTGGGTGAGGCTATTATACTTGTATTTTCTACATTTTTGTTACGGATGGAGTTTGGTAGTTTCCCTGAGTGTTTAAATGATTCCCAATTCAGCTGGAACACAAGAAAAATAAAACTAAAACCTTTAATCGCAGCACCATGTCATTCGTCTTTAACGGGGGATCAGTTTATTACTTACTAACAATAGAAAACCGGTCCCCCACTTTATGTCCAATAGAAACTTTACCGTATATAATCGCTTATCATGTGACTTTTGAAGACCTAATTTTGAAGCTAATTTTAAGAGGGTCGCATCATACACGAGATATAAAATTAGCATATTTACTGCTGGCCCTGGCTATAACATTGACCAAAATATATATCCATTTACTTGAGTCAAAAAGTACAGCTGGATTTAAAATAGACATCGCCCGTTACACAAGTATATACGGTAAGTTTCCAATTATAATAATATATAGTATTTACTGGGGGATCAGTTTATTACTTACTAACAATAGAAGACCGGTCCCCCACTTTATGTCTAATAGAAACTAATTCTTTCCAAATATCATGTATTAATTCTTGAGGATCCGTTTATTATTTCATAGCAATAGTAAACCGGTCCCCCACTTTATGTCCAATAGAAACTTTACCGTGTATATTCGCGTATCATGCGACTTTTGAAGACGTAATTTTGAAGACGTAATTTTGAAGCTAATTTTAAGAGGGTCGCATCATACACGAGATATAAAATTAGTGTCTGTACTGCTGGCCCTGGCTACACCATTGACCAAACTATATATCCATTTACTGTAGTGAAATTAGCTTCAAAATTTGGTCTTTAAAGATCGCATGGTACGTGAGTATATACGGCATGTACAGTGGAATTTTTCAAATTACAATTAATTCTTTTACTTTCATTTTGCACATCAAAAAGGCATGAAAATTAAAACCCGCTTGAAATTTTTCGTTCCCGCGGCTTACTGTTTGCCGCACTGAAGAAATGCGTATGTTTAATGGAATAATTAAAATCTTTATTTTTATTCATTCTTCTTGATTAAAAATGTAAAAAAAAACGACAAAAAAGAAAGCGATTAAGATCGAAAGATTTCTTCGTTGATTAAATGTCAATTAAAGATGTTTGTGCGTCAGGTGCGCAGAGCTGGAAACAGCGATGGTCTTTTTTTGGGTGTAGGATCAGCCGTGACAGTGCATTCAGATTTCTGCAGTGTTAATTGAAACGGCCTTCGCGTCCATCTTTTCTTTTCTGGCAGCATTCATTATCAAAGATACTTTGCAGTTGAATAATAATAATAATAATAATAATAAGAAGAAGAAGAAGAAGAAGAAGAAGAAGAAGAAGAAGAAGAAGAAGAAAAAGAAGAAGAAGAAGAAAGTAACGGCAATAAAAGAAAGTGAAGTCGAAAAGAATAAAAAGAAGAAATTTTAGAGATGAATTAATAATTTGATCGTGTAAGAATAGATAGATAGATAGATAGATATAAAAAGGCTTAGATAGATGGATAGATAGATAGATTTTAAAAGGGTGAGATAGATAGATAGATAGATAGATAGATAGATAGCTAGATAGATAGATAGAAAATATTTGCTGTTTCCTTATAAGGAAACATTCGACATCCATTGACTGAGCAGAGCAGTAATATTTTCAGTTAAATTATTTTCTCAGGAAAATATGGTTTCTCAAGTAGTTATCGCTCTTGCCAGTATTGACGACGATGGGGGTTTCCTTCTTAAACATTTTTTTTTAAGTATTGAAAAATGTCAACATCTTGATTGCGCCATTATTTTCACTTCGAGTGACATGTGCTATTCATTTGGAAGGAAGGAAGGAAGGAAGGAAGGAAGGAAGGAAGGAAGGAAGGAAAAAATGAGATAGTGTGGAGGGGAAAGAAGGAGGGAAAGGGTTGAAAGAAGAAACAAATGAAGTAAGAGAGAGTGGAGAGGAAGGAAGGAAGGAAGGAAGGAATGAAGGATGGAAAGGGAAGGGAAGGAAGAATTAACAAAGGAAGTAAGAGAGAGCGGATAGAGAGGAAGGATGGAGGTAGGAAGGAAGAAAGGAAACGAAGAAAGGAAACGAAGGAAGGAAACGAAGGAAGGAAAAAAGGAAAGGATGGAAGGAAAGGAAAGGATGGAAGGTAAGTGAAGGAAGGAAGGAAGGAAGGAAGGAAGGATGGGAAGGGAAGGAAGAATTAACAAAGGAAGTAAGAGAAAGCGGATAGAGAGGAAGGATGGAGGAAGGAAGGAAGGAAGGAAGGAAGGAAGGAAGGAAGGAAGGAAAGAAGGAAGGAAGGAAGGAAGGAAGGAAAAAATGAGATAGTGTGGAGGGGAAAGAAGGAGGGAAAGGGTTGAAAGAAGAAACAAATGAAGTAAGAGAGAGCGGAGAGGAAGGAAGGAAGGAAGGAAGGAAGGAAGGAAGGAAGGAAGGAAGGATGGAAAGGGAAGGGAAGGAAGAATTAACAAAGGAAGTAAGAGAGAGTGGATAGAGAGGAAGGATGGAGGTAGGAAGGAAGAAAGGAAACGAAGAAAGGAAACGAAGGAAGGAAACGAAGGAAGGAAAAAAGGAAAGGATGGAAGGAAAGGAAAGGATGGAAGGTAAGTGAAGGAAGGAAGGAAGGAAGGAAGGAAGGAAGGAAGGAAGGAAGGAAGGAAGGATGGGAAGGGAAGGAAGAATTAACAAAGGAAGTAAGAGAGAGCGGATAGAGAGGAAGGATGGAGGTAGGAAGGAAGGAAGGGAGGAAGGAAGGAAGGAAAGTGATCTAAGAAGGAAGGGAGGGAGGGAAGGAGTAAAAAGGAATTAAGTTAGGGAAGAAAAGAAAGTGGCGTAAAAAGAAAGAAAGATGAAAATAAGGACGGAATAGAGAGTAAGGAAGGGAACGAAGGAATGGAGTAAAGGAGAAAAGAAGGAAGAGAGAGTCTGTGAAGGAAGGAAGGAAGGAAGGAAGGAAGGAAGGAAGGAAGGAAGGAAGGAAGGAAATTAAAGCATCCGGAGGGGATGGAAAGAAAGAAAGAAAGAAAGAAAGAAAGAAAGAAAGAAAGTGCAGGAAGGAAGGGAGGAAGGAAGGAAGGAAGGAAGGAAGGAAATGAGATAGTGTGGAGGGGAATAAAGGAGGGAAAGGGAAGGAAGAAGAAACAAAGGAAGTAAGAGAGAGCGTAGAGAGAGGAAGGAAGGAAGGAAGGAAGGAAGGAAGGAAGGAAGGAAGGAAGGAAGGAAATGAGAGCATGCGGAGGGGAAAAAAGAAAGAAAGAAAGAAAGAAAGAAAGAAAGACAGAGCGGTGAGGAAGTAAGAATGGAAGGAAGGAAGGAAGGAAGGAAGGAAGGAAGGAAGGAAGGAAGGAAGGAAAGAGCGGTGATGAAGTAATAATGGAAGGAAGGAAGGTAGGAAACGAAGAAAGGAAACGAAGGAAGGAAAAATGGAAAGGATGTAAGAAAAGGAAAGGATGGAAGGTAAGTGAAGGAAGGAAGGATGGAAGGAAGGAAGGAATGAAACGAAGGAAGGAATGAAACGAAGGAATGAAACAAATGAAGGAAAGGATGGAAGGTAAGTGAAGGAAGGAAGGAAATGAGATATTGCGGAGGGGAAGAAAGGAAGCAAGGAGGAAAGGAAAGGAAGGGATTATGATGGATATTGATCGTTATATATGAAGATTCCTAAACAGTCTAAAATAGATGTTAATGTTTTCCTTTTATAATCACTGACTTCGATTCAGTTTGCCTGAGAGTTATCTTTATAGTTGATGAAGGCGTTAGTTAGATTCAGTGGCATGACCTAAAGAGTTGTGAGTTCAATACCTGGTTGAGGCAGTGGAAAGCGTTCAGAGGGGAATTAACAAGACTTAACTGACAACTGACATGCATTAAAACATGGTAGGTGGAAATAGAACAGTCTACTCCAGCGATTGAAATAAGCGGTTCAGTTCGTCATTCCAACCACCTGAAGAAGGCCGGAGCGTTCAACGGCGGAAACGTTGTAATAAATATGGCGAAAAATGAGGACAATAGTCCGAATAATTTAAATAGCATACATAATACCTCATCTCAGAAATATAAACAGACACTGAAAGGCCGAAACGCTGTAATAATTATGGCGACAAAGATGAGGACAATAGTCCCAATAATGTAAATAGTGTACCTAATAACTCATCTCAGAAATATAGACAGATACTGAAAAGCCGAAACGTAATAAATATGGCGACAAAGATGAGGACAATAGTCCGAATAATGTAAATAGTGTACCTAATAACTCATCTCAGAAATATAGACAGATACTGAAAGGCCGAAATATTGTAATAAATATGGCAACAAAGATGAGGACAATAGTCCGAATAATGTAAATAGTGTACATAATACCTCATCTCAGAAATATAGGGAAATACTGAAAAGCCAAAACGTTGTAATAAATATGGCAACAAAGATGAGGACAATAGTCCGAATAATGTAAATAGTGTACATAATACCTCATCTCAGAAATATAGGAAAATACTGAAAAGCCGAAACGTTGTAATAAATATGGCGACAAAGATGAGGACAATAGTCCGAATAATGTAAATAGTGTACCTAATACCTCATCTCAGAAATATAGACAGATACTGAAAGGCCGAAATATTGTAATAAATATGGCAACAAAGATGAGGACAATAGTCCGAATAATGTAAATAGTGTACATAATACCTCATCTCAGAAATATAGGGAAATACTGAAAAGCCAAAACGTTGTAATAAATATGGCAACAAAGATGAGGACAATAGTCCGAATAATGTAAATAGTGTACATAATACCTCATCTCAGAAATATAGGGAAATACTGAAAAGCCAAAACGTTGTAATAAATATGGCAACAAAGATGAGGACAATAGTCCGAATAATGTAAATAGTGTACATAATACCTCATCTCAGAAATATAGGGAAATACTGAAAAGCCAAAACGTTGTAATAAATATGGCAACAAAGATGAGGACAATAGTCCGAATAATGTAAATAGTGTACATAATACCTCATCTCAGAAATATAGGAAAATACTGAAAAGCCGAAACGTTGTAATAAATATGGCGACAAAGATGAGGACAATAGTCCGAATAATGTAAATAGTGTACCTAATAACTCATCTCAGAAATATAGACAGATACTGAAAGGCCGAAATATTGTAATAAATATGGCAACAAAGATGAGGACAATAGTCCGAATAATGTAAATAGTGTACATAATACCTCATCTCAGAAATATAGGGAAATACTGAAAAGCCAAAACGTTGTAATAAATATGGCAACAAAGATGAGGACAATAGTCCGAATAATGTAAATAGTGTACATAATACCTCATCTCAGAAATATAGGAAAATACTGAAAAGCCGAAACGTTGTAATAAATATGGCGACAAAGATGAGGACAATAGTCCGAATAATGTAAATAGTGTACCTAATAACTCATCTCAGAAATATAGACAGATACTGAAAGGCCGAAATATTGTAATAAATATGGCAACAAAGATGAGGACAATAGTCCGAATAATGTAAATAGTGTACATAATACCTCATCTCAGAAATATAGGGAAATACTGAAAAGCCAAAACGTTGTAATAAATATGGCAACAAAGATGAGGACAATAGTCCGAATAATGTAAATAGTGTACATAATACCTCATCTCAGAAATATAGGGAAATACTGAAAAGCCAAAACGTTGTAATAAATATGGCAACAAAGATGAGGACAATAGTCCGAATAATGTAAATAGTGTACATAATACCTCATCTCAGAAATATAGGAAAATACTGAAAAGCCGAAACGTTGTAATAAATATGGCGACAAAGATGAGGACAATAGTCCGAATAATGTAAATAGTGTACCTAATACCTCATCTCAGAAATATAGACAGATACTGAAAGGCCGAAATATTGTAATAAATATGGCAACAAAGATGAGGACAATAGTCCGAATAATGTAAATAGTGTACATAATACCTCATCTCAGAAATATAGGGAAATACTGAAAAGCCAAAACGTTGTAATAAATATGGCAACAAAGATGAGGACAATAGTCCGAATAATGTAAATAGTGTACATAATACCTCATCTCAGAAATATAGGGAAATACTGAAAAGCCAAAACGTTGTAATAAATATGGCAACAAAGATGAGGACAATAGTCCGAATAATGTAAATAGTGTACATAATACCTCATCTCAGAAATATAGACAGATACTGAAAAGCCAAAACGTTGTAATAAATATGGCAACAAAGATGAGGACAATAGTCCGAATAATGTAAATAGTGTACATAATACCTCATCTCAGAAATATAGGGAAATACTGAAAAGCCAAAACGTTGTAATAAATATGGCAACAAAGATGAGGACAATAGTCCGAATAATGTAAATAGTGTACATAATACCTCATCTCAGAAATATAGGAAAATACTGAAAAGCCGAAACGTTGTAATAAATATGGCGACAAAGATGAGGACAATAGTCCGAATAATGTAAATAGTGTACCTAATAACTCATCTCAGAAATATAGACAGATACTGAAAGGCCGAAATATTGTAATAAATATGGCAACAAAGATGAGGACAATAGTCCGAATAATGTAAATAGTGTACATAATACCTCATCTCAGAAATATAGGGAAATACTGAAAAGCCAAAACGTTGTAATAAATATGGCAACAAAGATGAGGACAATAGTCCGAATAATGTAAATAGTGTACATAATACCTCATCTCAGAAATATAGACAGATACTGAAAAGCCAAAACGTTGTAATAAATATGGCAACAAAGATGAGGACAATAGTCCGAATAATGTAAATAGTGTACATAATACCTCATCTCAGAAATATAGGAAAATACTGAAAAGCCGAAACGTTGTAATAAATATGGCGACAAAGATGAGGACAATAGTCCGAATAATGTAAATAGTGTACCTAATAACTCATCTCAGAAATATAGACAGATACTGAAAGGCCGAAATATTGTAATAAATATGGCAACAAAGATGAGGACAATAGTCCGAATAATGTAAATAGTGTACATAATACCTCATCTCAGAAATATAGGGAAATACTGAAAAGCCAAAACGTTGTAATAAATATGGCAACAAAGATGAGGACAATAGTCCGAATAATGTAAATAGTGTACATAATACCTCATCTCAGAAATATAGACAGATACTGAAAAGCCAAAACGTTGTAATAAATATGGCAACAAAGATGAGGACAATAGTCCGAATAATGTAAATAGTGTACATAATACCTCATCTCAGAAATATAGGGAAATACTGAAAATCCAAAACGTTGTAATAAATATGGCAACAAAGATGAGGACAATAGTCCGAATAATGTAAATAGTGTACATAATACCTCATCTCAGAAATATAGACAGATACTGAAAAGCCAAAACGTTGTAATAAATATGGCAACAAAGATGAGGACAATAGTCCGAATAATGTAAATAGTGTACATAATACCTCATCTCAGAAATATAGGAAAATACTGAAAAGCCGAAACGTTGTAATAAATATGGCGACAAAGATGAGGACAATAGTCCGAATAATGTAAATAGTGTACCTAATAACTCATCTCAGAAATATAGACAGATACTGAAAGGCCGAAATATTGTAATAAATATGGCAACAAAGATGAGGACAATAGTCCGAATAATGTAAATAGTGTACATAATACCTCATCTCAGAAATATAGGGAAATACTGAAAAGCCAAAACGTTGTAATAAATATGGCGACAAAGATGAGGACAATAGTCTGAATAATGTAAATAGTGTACATAATACCTCATCTCAGAAATATAGGGAAATACTGAAAAGCCGAAACGTTGTAATAAATATGGCGACAAAGATGAGGACAATAGTCCGAATAATGTAAATAGTGTACATAATACGTCATCTCAGAAATATAGACAGATACTGAAAGGCCGAAATGTTGTAATAAATATGACGACAAAGATGTCGACAATGGTTGGAATAATATAAATAGTGTACATAATACCTCATCTCAGAAATATAAAGAAAGAAAGAAAGAAAGAAACAACAAGAAAAAGAAAAAGAAGGGACGAAAAAGAAAAAAAAGAAAGGAAGATAATTGAAAAAGAAAGAAAGAATGAAATAGAGAAAAGAATGAAAAACCAAATAAAGAAGAAAAGAAAGAATTAGAAAGAAAGAATTAGAAAGAGAATGGAAAGAAAAAGGGAAAAAAGAAAGAAGGAAAGAAAAATATCTCTGCTGTTGGATGTTGTTTATCGTCTTACCCGGGGTGCTCCTAACAGGTTCTACCACCCAGGTCCACACTACTCAAAACCTCCAGTTTTCTGATCAGAGTCATTGCTGCCGGATGTAGTTTATCGTTATACCCAGAATCAAGATAGTATCTATGTTTGTTAGGAAGATAACTATTCCAAGATGCGTGCTACAAATTGGAATGAAACAAGTACCAGGTTTGATCAAAAACTATCCCAATTGTTGCTATGGTAACGGAACTAGAGTGCGCAGAATGAAGCCGCTTGGTAAAGATTGACCATGAACTCTGTCGCGCATGCACAATAAGTTATCGCGTTCTCGCTCACTTCCGGTGTTTGTAGCAGCGCTCGGAAGGAGCGTGTGTAGAGTGTGGTTGTCTCTCCGCGCAGCTGCGTTTTCATCGGTGTTTTATGACAGAAAAATTCGAGGTCCGTGTCTGGGTTTCGGAGTCATAGCTATAGAGACACTATGCACAACCTGTTAGGACCGGTTTAAAAAAAGGGGAACACCGACACCTCTTCGAGACGGAAGAGAACTCCTGGTCATTCAGGAAACTACTATATCTTATTGCGGCCTTTGCGGTATGCTATTCGGGAGAATAAAAATAGGATTGCATATATCCGGTGGGTGGAAACACCACCATACCAATGCACCTGCCCATTGAGCGCAGTTTCTGCAGCAGTTTTTGGTCAATGGTCACATTCCCCAGGTCCGACAACCACCACCTTTTCTAGATTGAGAGTTGAATATACTGAGATAGATAGATAGATAGATAGATAGATAGATAGATAGATAGATAGATAGATAGATAGATAGATAGATTTGTTGTATTTCTTTAAGGTAGAGGCAACCAGGAATCCTTTCAACAAGTCTATCAAAACCTTTTCCAGTCATAATTAAGTTGCATATTTTCCAGTGCAGATATTGGCCCACTCTGTCATGCCGGGTTTTATACTCAGTGGGTGCCAATACCTTGTAACCTGATACAAGATGATCGATTGTTTCTGGATATTTATCACAGAATCTGCATTTTGGGCTAACACAATATTTTAGTGTATGTGCTTGATAATTCCTAGTTAACAAGCATTGGTCCTGTGCAGCAAGGATAAAAACTTCAGCTTTTAACTCTGCACTACGTAGCCACTGATCGGTACAGGTTTTGTCTACGTCAGCTTGGTTGGTACGGGCAGAGTACTGGCCTTGAAGCGGTTTATCTTGTCATTGTTTCTGTATCTGGTCGGTTGCATTTGTCTTTGCTTTCTTTTTTAAGTATTTTTCACTTTTTTGTTTGTGGTCTTTAATAACAATGTCTGGGCGGTTTGCTTTGATTGTTTTGTCAGTGTATTGTGTAGTCCCATAGAATTGTAACAGGTCCTATCTCCGTAACCCAGTCTGGTGGTGTTCATACCAGTTTCTTCTTCTTCTTCTTCTTCTTATTATTATTATTATTTCCTTTGATTTCTGTTGTATACACATTTCTCTCCGTGCCCCAACAAGACCCAAGGTCAGAAATGATACATGGTATTTTCCAATTATCATTTTTTTCTTTCGTAAAACAAAAAAAAAAAAATAAGATCAAGATATTTTACATAGATAAAGTCCCATACATTTATTACAGACTAGCAGTAGAGCCCGGCGTTGCCCGGGGATGTAACAGTAAGTGATAGATCAAGTATCGACCATCATAAAGACTGAAAAATAAAATTAACAAAGATTATTGTTTAACGTTGACGGACACGCATGTCTTAATTAGTTTGTTTTTTGTTTTGTTTTGTTTTTTGTTGTTTTGTTTTGTTTTTTTTACAAATTGGTCAAACCCAAACTCAAACAAAAACATTGTTTTCAATCGTTATGAGTCTACCGATTGAATAGAATTTTATTATAAACAATTGTCTTGTAAATGGAATTTTTAAAGCATTCTGAATGTAAAAAGAAAGAAAAAAGTGTGCAAGACAATGAGAAACACTACCTGCCAAAACAAGTGAAGTTTCGTTGAAATCGGTTGAAAAATGTAGGAAATCCGATTCCATATATAAACGAACACACACACACAAACAACCTGGGTTCTATAATAAGTATAACTCGATATGAGTTGTCCCCCTTTCATTAATGCCTCTTAATCGTGTTTTCAAATTGATTTCGTGCAAAAACAATTGTATTTTTCCAATATTTGGCACTGTCAGAACCACCGCAAGGTAATTTTACGTAGTCCTGTGAAGTTTTGTTGAAATCGGTTGAAAAATTTAGGAAATCCGATCCAATATATAAACGAACAGACACACACACAACCTGGGTTTTATAATAAGTATGATTCTAAGTTTTTAACCTGGCCTAGGTGGCTTTCGTATCACTTTCTTGCAGTTACCTTTCCGTAAAAGTTGAATATTTTCTAATGCGGATATTGGACCATCCTGCTATGTCAAGAAGTAGTTTAGGTCAGTTCTAACACCGTGCAGTCTTTTACAAGATGGTCAATTGTTTGTGGATATTTATCACAGAATCTCCATTTTGCGCTAACACAATTTTTCCTCAAGAACATGGCACAGTGCACTAAGTGCCACAAGGTCCCCAAATGACCTTCCGCAGGTTTTGAATTCAGAGTTGTCCTTCTCCTAGACCAGTTGCCATCCAAGGCTATAGAACTCAGTATGTCCTGTTATTTACAAATAGCTGGAGGGAGAAGAAGAGGATTCACACCTTTCCCAAGGGTATTAGCACGTAAGTGAATGTAATGGATTCGACCTCGGCTCTCCGATTCCTCAATCCAAGCCGCTATCCATTACTCCACTATATATATATATATATATATATATATATATATATATATATATATATATATATATATATATATATATATATATATATCCTAGCGCTTTCTGTTATTCAATTAGACATTATCAGAAACTTTAATGCTTCCAAAACGAAACAGCTCTCATTTTCCCAACGTATAGAACTCTCCCTGCCTCCTATCACAATGGCTGATACCAAACTCCACGAACCCATGGCACAGTGGATAAAGGCGTTAGATAGATCCAGTGACTGGACCCAAAGTGTGTGAGTTCAATAACTGATTAAGGCGGTGGAGAATTTTGAGAGAGGAATTAATAGTACAGGAGATAACTGACATCCATTGGACGTGGAACTAGAACAGTCTACCCGAAATAAGCGAAATAAAGGGTTCAGTTTGACATTCCAACCACCTGAAGAAGGCCGGAGCCTACAACGGCCGAAACGTTGAGATAAATATGGCAACAAAGATGAGGACAATAGTCCGAATAATGTAAATAGTGTACATATAGGTACCTTCTTGAAATCGCTAAAAAAAAAAGAGCATAGCTGATGAAAAAGGCGCCAACCTTGCCGAAAACAAAATTTTAGCGTCTAAATGTTTATGTTATTATTAAGAGGAAAGACCAAAGTTTTTTTTAATTATTTTTTAAAAATTTTCTTTTTTGGAACATTCTAAATTTTGATTAAAAAAACCTTGTTTCTATTTGTATCACTGGAACTAGTAAAATAACATAGACAATTTTTAGCACGTTTTTTTTTTTGTTTGTTTTTTTTTTGTGCGACACACATTAATTTGGAAAATCTTGCAAAAATAAAAATAATTGTCGGATGTTCATGAAACATTCAGGAACTATTCACAGATGATCGAAATTATTATAAATATTTTTTTTTTATTAAAATCATGGGAGAAATAATTTTTTTCATATTTATTACCTCACTTCCCCAACTAATTTTATGAAAACGCTAGAAATTCGATCGTATCGGGTTTAATTATTACAATAGTTAAAAGCACAAGGCTTTGATGAATGAAAATCATGTTTTTTTTTGTTTTTAATTGCACCCCCACCTGAAAATCAGCTCTGAATTGTAACATACAAAACTCAATAAAACAAAGATATTATTTCATTTCAAATGCTTTTATTTGCTTTTCGTTGTTTTTATGAATATGGACAATATTTTCTGAAAGCAAAAAATGTTTTCGATGCAAAATGAATTTTTAATACAATTATTTGTTATTTCTTTAAATTTTTACATTTAAGTTGTTAAAATATTATAAAATTAGTTAAAAGCCGTATCGGGTTTCCTAAGTCTCCTTATGAGATAGATCTTTTTTAGCGCGTTGTAAATTGTATCATTTTGACGAATCAGAAGATCCGCAGTAATTAAGAAATGTAATTTTGTGTTTATAATCGGGCTGTAATTATAAAGTACGGAAGACCAACCAGAATACAATTAAGTTGCGTTATTTGTGTTAAGCATTGTTCTCCGCTGTTAAGGCCTTTACTTTTGCGAAACACGTCGGAGAGGTTAATTTGATTTTTCAATTTCAACTGAGAAGGGTACCTACAAGTATCAGTATAATCTTATGAAATTTATATGATCTTATTTTTATTTTAATCTCAGTTATGACATTTTTCCATAAATGAAAAATCAAAATTAATAATAAAATGAATGGAAATACAAATAACACGCTAAAATGTAATAAATGTACATAAAATTATAGTATTTTATGTACACTTCTGATAAAATTTCATAAGAAAGGTACCTATAAATTAATTTGATACCTTTCTTATGAAATTTAATCATACTTTTAAATCTTATTTTAATTTCTTTATAATATATTTTCCATAAAGCATCATAAACGTAAAGGTGAAAGCTAAGTACAAAAAAAAATTAGAGCGCTGACAGTTTTCCTTAAAAATAACGAGGAAAATAATTTGTCCACTAAATATAAATTATATCACTTTTCTCCTTCCGTAGAACAAATTATCCTCACGGAATCCGTCAATATGTCATTCATCACCTGTTAAGTGACGCGAAAGTTTATGACCTGCTTTGTTTTATTTTCAAATTACATCTTTTTGGTGCAGAAGCTAAGTTAAGCTTGGTTCAAAATATTTTAAATAAACATTATAATTTCTGATTTTCTTAAAATAAGTTTTTTAAAAATGATAATTGATGTTTAAAAGAATTTCAAAGTGGGATTTCCAGTTTTTTTATAAAATGGAAAAAAATGGTTAATTTTGCTGGCTCAAAAAAAAAACAAGATTTTTAACAAAAATTTCAGACGTGCTAGGAACGATTAAAAAATGTAAAAATACCCCCAAAATACTTGATCTTTCCTCTTAATAATAACATAAACATTTAGATGATAAAATTTTGTTTTCCTCAAGTTTGGCGTCTTTTTCATCATGCTATGCTCTTTTTTAGCGATCTCTTGGAGGAACCTAACATAATACCTCATCTCAGAAATATAGACATATACTGCGCAAGTATTGTTCCTATGCGTCAGTTTTAGCTTTTAACCCTGCACTATGTAACCACTCATGGGTACGGGGTTTGTCTACATCAGCTAGTGTGATACAAGCAGAGTATTGACCATGAAGAGGTTTACCTTACCATCTTTGCCGCATTTGCTACATTGCAATTGCTTTTGCTTCTGCTTTTAGGTTCTTTGCCGCTGCAGTAGGTGTGTTTATTTGTAATTTTTCATCTAACTGAAATTCTCTTTTGAATTTGTTGGCTTTCTTTATTACTAAATAAAGCTCCTTATTTCTTTCATGTTCTTTGACACAGATCATCATCTAGTCTTCTGTATTTTACAGATATCTTTGAAGACTATTTGTTGAGGGTTTTTTAAGACAGTTCTAGTTGAAGTAATCCTGTTCCTCCTTCGGATCTAGGCACATACAGACGGTCAACATCTTCTTTAGGATAACGGAATGCGGTGCCTTTCTTGTTTTCATATCCATTGCTTAATGTCAACTATGGTCCAATTAAGGATGTTAAAACTGTATTACACTACAAGGACATCAAAAGTGTTTATGGATGACATTTTGTTTTGAGAATTCAAGTCGGTATATAACGCCAGCCGCATACGCATGTAGTATTCTTTTCTTATTTTCTCCTTCATTTGGGTATGCTGACTCCTATGTATTTATAGGCCTCTTCTCGTCCAGTTCCCTAATCTTTATGACAAAATCTTTTAACCCTGCACTATGTAACCACTTATGGGTATGGGGTTTGTCTACATCAGATTGTTTGATACAGAGTATTGACCATGAAGAGGTTTACCTTACCATCTTTTCCGTATTTGCTACATTGCAATTGCTTTTGCTTCCGTTTTTAAGTTCTTTGCCGCTGCAGTAGGTGTGTTTATTTGTAATTTTTCATCCAACTGAAATTCCCTTTTGAATTTGTTGTCCTCCTTTATTACTAAATAAAGTTCCTTATTTCTTTCGTGTTCTTTGACACAGATCATCATCTAGTATTCTGTATTTTCCAGATATCTTTAACGACCAAATGTTGTGGTTTTGTAAGACAGTTCTAGTTGAACTAATCCTCTACCTCCTTCGGATCTGGGCACATACATTCGTTTAATGTCAGCTATGGTCCAATTAAGGATGTTGAAACTGTATTGTACTACACGGATGGTGTTTATGAATGACAATCTGTTTTGAGAATTCAACTCGGTATTTAGCATCAGGTGTATATGCCTGTAGTATTCTTTTCTTATTTTCTCCTTCATTTGGATATGTTGTATTCCAACTCCTTCGTTGACTCCTAAATATTAATAGACTTTTTCTCATCCAGTTCCCTAATCTTTGTGACAAAATCTAGATCTGTTGTGTGTACTTCTATCATTTTTCATTGCTTAATGTTACTTTTTCACATTTCACAGGTCGAGAAGTAGTAAATTTATGGTAACTATTTATTAGGTTGGTGCAAAAATAATGTCGCTTTCTCACATATGTTACTTTTATATATGATTTCTGAATTAATTCATTGATATATATAGCCATGTTATATATCATTTTGAAGCGCGTTTTTCGCTCTATCAAATCGTGTTATTCGTTACCGTTCTCAATCTCTTCATTCATTTTTTTTTGCAGGCTTTTCGACAGCATGGACAAAATTCAAATCTGCCCGATCTTCTTGTTCCAGTTCAAACTAGGCCGAAAAGCTGCCGAGACAGCTCGTGATATCAATGATGCGTTTGGCCCAGGAACCACTAACAAACGTGTGGCACAAGTTGCTGTTGAACTCGAGGTCGACCACTCAACAGTCGTTCGCCATTTAAAGCAAATAGGGAAGTCAAAAAAGTTGGATAAATGGGTGAGCGATAATCAAAAAAATCGTCAAAAAACGACATTATTTTTGCACCAACCTAATCAGAAGCGAAATTATCAATTTCAAAAGAGTTTTTCTAAGTATATGAGAAGTCATAAACAAAATTTATTATTAGGTTTGTGCAAAAATAATGAGGTAATAATGTCGTTTTTTGACGTTAAAAATACGTCAAAAAACGACATTATTACGTCATTATTTTTGCACCAACCTAATATTATTTTCTTTTACTTTCTGTTTAACACCGTCACTTACCAAAAGCAAGATTAGAACAAGGTTGTAAATATATGCATTCTATTTGCGTAAGTTCTTATGTTAAGTGCTACTTAATATGTTCTGGGTTTGTATTTCTCCTAACTTTTGTGACAGACGAGGAAACTTTTCTGAAAAAAATCTCGTGGCAGACGTGGAAAAATCTTCCGAAAAATTCGTTCACAAACAAGGCCTTAACCATATAATATTAATGTTTTCCCCTCCTTTCGACCATTTTGCCCTGCCAACACCTCATAAATAATGGACTGCTTGGTTACAGTGATAAAATGAAAGAAAGAAGGCAAGCCGATAGAGAGAATTGGATTAAGCTGACAAGGACAAAGACATCGTTTTGCTCATCGCCAAAAGGCCACGAAGTATTGACGGCCGCGATAAGTGACATTTTTCAGCTGCACTGTATTGAACGACGGAAACCAAATAAGGCAATCACCAAAAATCCAGTTAGAAAATTATAATAACATCGTCTGCTGAATTAATCTTAAATTATTTTTAAGAGAAATGTTCGTAAGGCGGGGATTTTGACCGCGTGGAAAGAAGAGAAAGACACTAGAGTGAGAAAATGAAAGAAAAAAAAACAAAGAAAGAAAGAAATACCTCGAAAATAATGCCAATACCTCGTAAATAATGGACTATTCCGTTATGATCGCGTGAAAAGAGGGAAAGACGCTACTTGGTTTCAGTGTCAAAAAGGAAAGAAAGAAAAAAAGAAAGAAGGGAATATAGATTTTAAACGCTTGTTTCAGTGAAATGTAAAATGTTTTCAATTTCAAATCGTTCTATTTGTACCCCCTTACTTCTTAAAATAACGACCAGCATTCATATTTATGGTTGCTATTGCCGTATTTTGCTAACGCTGTTAAGCACGAATATTTAACAATGCCATAAGGGATTCATTTCATTGCTGTAGAATTCGCCATTAGCTTCACTCAATCATTAACTGAAGAACTGAAATTCATCAGAATATTAAGATAGGAAAACCGTGAAATTTTCACGGGTTAAAATGGTTATTATTATTATTATTGTTGTTGTTTCTGTTATTATTATTATTGTTGTTGTTGTTTTTGTTATTATTATTATTGTTGTTATTATTATTATTGTTGTCGTTATTATTATTATTGTTGTTATTATTATTGTTGTTGTTGTTGTTGTTGTTATTATCGTTGTTGTTATTGTTGATGTTGTTGTTATTATTATTGTTGTTGTTATTATTATTATGTTGTTGTTTTTATTATTGTTGTTATTGTTGTTGTTATTATTGTTATTGTTGATGTTATTATGATTATTATTGCTATTATTGTTGTTTCTGTTGTTATTATTATTGTTGTTGTTGTTGTTGTTATTATTATTACTTATTTGGGGAAATTGTTGTTTGAGATAACCATTTAAACAAATGAAATGATGTAAATGTAATTTTTTTTACCAATTTTTGTGTATGTTGACTTGAAAGATTTTTTCTTAATGAACGATAATCATTAACACAATTTCTTTTTTTTCTTCTTCTTTTTCTTCTTCTTCTTCTTCTTCTTCTTATTATTATTATTATTATTATTATTATTATACAACTAAAATATTACATTTCAGTTTAAAACCAGATTGGAGAACAAAGGCGAACATGAAGATTACTTCAAGTGAAATCTCGCCAACACGAGAACAGGTCAAACGAGGTTTCCATCTAATTTATTTTCAGCGGATTTTCTTTCTTTAGAAACCAAAATTTCAATGGAAATCTTATTAAAAAAATAAACCCTTTTCGGTAAAATCAATACACAACAAAATTAATTGGAATATTGATCTACATTATAAGAACATACTGAAGGACACTTTAAATGTTTGCAAGTCTCTCTAGATAGAGCACTAAACGAGAAGACGAGAGGCCCCGAGTTCCAGAGGGTAGTATTTCATTCAAATTCGAAATTAATTAATATAGTGATTTCGCAATCGTTGCCAAATTCTGTGTAGCATGAGGGAGAAAAATGAATCCTGATTATATGATGTCCGGTTTTAGAATTAACTTTTATTGCTTTTTAATAATTACCGTATATAATCGCATATCATGCGACATTTGAAGACGTAATTTTGAAGTTAATTTTAAGAGGGTCATATCATACATGAGATATAAAATTAGTATATGTACTGCTGACCATAGCTACGCCATTGAGCAAACTATATATCCATTTACTTGAGTCAAAAAGTACAGCTGGATTTAAAGTAGACATAGCCCGTTACACGAGTATATATATATATGGCATGTTTCCAATTATAATATGTAATAATTATTGGGGGATCAGTTTATTACTTAGTAACAATATAAAATTGTTCCCCCACTTTATGTCCAATAGAAACTAATTGTTTCCCATTATCATGCAGTAATTATTGGGGGACCAGTTTATTACTTCATAACAATAGAAAATCGATCCCCCACTTTACGTCCAATAGAATCTTTAATTACCATATATAGTCACATATGCAACATTTGAAGACCTAATTTTGAAGCTAATTTTAAGGGGGTCGCATCATACATGGGATATAAAATTAGCCTATTTACTGCTGGCCCTGACTACGCCATTGACCAAACTATGTATATCCATTTACTGTAGTCAAAAAGTATTTAAAATAAACCTGATTTTGATAAAACTGATGTTTTCTTTAACTGTATCCAATAATAATGCATGTAATATTCACATATTAAGTATCGTATTATAAAATATAAACATAGCAAATATGAATCTTTTTCATTATTTACGTTTATAAGATATTTAGCTGTTTCTCGTTCGGTTGTTTATGGCTGTACGCGTTTACGCAACGAGTATAGCGTTACTAACGATACTTTTATCATTCTCTTTTGCTTTTTTAACTCATTTAACTAGAAGATGTGATAAAGAGATAAAGGAAAGGTTAATCTATTGTGAGTTGGTCTCTCGAAAAAGGAATTCGCATGATATACGCGATACATTGTAGCGGTTGCTATGTTTTTTCCACGCCCACATTTTATTCGCCTGCGATTGGCTAATAAATCACTACTACCTTTATATAGAACAATTTAGCCATCGCAGTTGCTTCTCTGAAAACTTTGATTTTGAGCTTGCTTGCCTGTTCTGTTAGAACGACTGTACTGATTGCTTAAGTTTTAACTAATCACATATTTTTAATGCAAGATTAAGTTTTCCCGGGTTTCCGTGGGAGCCTACTCTTTTTTCTTAAAAGAGGCGACTTTTCGCAAGTCGTCAGTAAGATCCCATAAGATCCCAGCCGTCAACGCAAATCCACGATCTTACTCGTCACATTTCAAACGCACACACAGACACAGAATTTCGTAATATAAACTTACATTTCCTCTCTGTGACTTTGCCAAGTTCAATCAACCAGAACTCTGTTGATTCAAACCATTCTATAATACAACACATTTTTAATTAATTGTATTCTTGTGTTATTTATTCTTAACCTGCGAACTTTGCTCTAATATTGATTTCTGAACAATTATCTCTCAAGAGAACTTTCTTCGAACAATTAATTACAGATCAATCTACAGTTAAAGAGGAACGACTTCTTTCCCTTAATCTATACACTGAAAACAATTTTATTGCATGTTCGTTCTTATATATTATTTCAATATATACGTGTTGATTAACAATTTGGAGTTATTTATTTGAATACTTTACGTTGGAAATATCGTTAATATAAATAGTATAGCTAACTCACGCAATGCGCCTCAGAAGGTAAGCGCGTAAGTCCGTCGAATGCCTTCGTTTGCCGTAGCCGGACTCCCGTAATGCGCCTCAGAAGGTAAGTGCGTAAGTCCGTCGAATCGTTAAATGTCTAAGTTCGCCGAAGGCCTTCGTTTGCCGTAGCCGGACTCCTGTAATGCGCCTCGGCAGTGGTCGGTCGGACCAGTACATTTAACTAGTGCCAATTTTCGAAGGCCTTCGTTTGCCGTAGCCGGACTCCCGTAATGCGCCTCAGAAGGTAAGCGCGTAAGTCCGTCGAATCGTTAAATGCCTAAGTTCGTCGAAGGCCTTCGTTTGCCGTAGCCGGACTCCCGTAATGCGCCTCAGAAGGTAAGCGCGTAAGTCCGTCGAATCGTTAAATGCCTAAGTTCGTCGAAGGCCTTCGTTTGCCGTAGCCGGACTCCCGTAATGCGCCTCAGAAGGTAAGCGCGTAAGTCCGTCGAATCGTTAAATGCCTAAGTTCGTCGAAGGCCTTCGTTTGCCGTAGCCGGACTCCCGTAATGCGCCTCAGAAGGTAAGCGCGTAAGTCCGTCGAATCGTTAAATGCCTAAGTTCGTCGAAGGCCTTCGTTTGCCGTAGCCGGACTTCCGTAATGTGCCTCAGAAGGTAAGCGCGTAAGTTCGTCGAAGGCCTTCGTTTGCCGTAGCCGGACTCCTGTAATGCGCCTCGGCAGTGGTCGGTCGGACCAGTACATTTAACTAGTGCCAATTTTCGAAGGCCTTCGTTTGCCGTAGCCGGACTCCCGTAATGCGCCTCAGAAGGTAAGCGCGTAAGTCCGTCGAATCGTTAAATGCCTAAGTTCGTCGAAGGCCTTCGTTTGCCGTAGCCGGACTTCCGTAATGTGCCTCAGAAGGTAAGCGCGTAAGTTCGTCGAAGGCCTTCGTTTGCCGTAGCCGGACTCTCGTAATGCGCCTTAGAAGGTAAGTGCGTAAGTCCGTCCAATCGTTAAATGCCTAAGTTTAAATGCCTTCATTTTACCAGCCACATTAAGTTCACATTCTAGTGTCAAACGGATTCTTCTACAATATTCTTTTCGAATCTTTTTCTTTATAATTGAATGTTGTATTGTATTCCTTCTCCTTCATTATTTCCTAAGTATTTCTATCTTCCATCTTGTTCTATTTCCTTGATCTTGTTATTGATATCAAGGTCTAAATCTATATTTTTGGTTAGTTTACCACCTTTGATTATTATTATTATTATTATTATTATTATATACAGGTGAAAATATATTTCAGGTTGCGTTATTGCAATTTCAGTTTAGGACAATGCTTGTGTCCGTCGTCATGCTGAAGCCATTAAACCGATCGTTTAAGATTGTCATCAAGGATCTATTTCCCATCACAAGCCACTCTTCGAAGAAGAAATAGATCCTTGGAATTTCTCAGATGCAGCATAAAACGCACTTTAAAACGTCTAATTCTGACTTTCACTGAGTTCGTGTGGCATCCATTTATCGAGTTACTTCCCCTTGCCAATTCAAGGTCTAAATACGTAGTTTTCGTTAGTGTATTATTATTATTATTATTATTATTAATAGTTGTTATGGTCTGGTTCCATGTACCACGGTGATAGTCCAAGGTAGAACGAATAAAGAAGAATTCGAATACGGATATGGAATAACACAGATATATTACGAACAGGAATATATACAGAGAGGTAGAAAGTGTTAGTACGAACAATCAGGTTTAGTAGTAATTGTCTGAACGCGACTCTGTTTTGGACTGCCTCTGACTCGACTGACTGACTCGCTCGCTCTGACTGACTGACAGACTCCTGATGGACTTCAGACGGAATTCCCTGCTTCCTCTTGAGGCGCAGTATTTATTACGTATGGAATAGTCCATTATGTTATCATCGGTAAGTTCCCATAACAATAATAATAATAATAATAATAATAACAATAATAATAATAATAATGAGTGAATGAACTGAACGTTGAGCCTCAAAACCCAATAAACTCATCCCGAAACCCGTCATGACGGTAAAAATAGTGCATTTGCTTCCAGATTAGTACAGGGTTAGTTTTAACTTCACGTCAGCGAAGTCATCCCGTTATAACTCGACTGTGTTGTTGTCATTATTATTATTATTATTATTTCCTTGGATGTCTGGCGTACTCATTTCTTTCCCGGTCCCGCCCAGAGACCTAAGGTTAGAAATGGCATCATGACATTTTCCACTGAGCAATTAAAAATAAAAAGAAAACAGGCATATTTTACATAAAGCCCTTCGTAAGGTGTCGGCTGTACTCATGAGAACTATTTTTTGTATTTCTTTAAGGCATGGGCTTCCAGGAATCCTTTGAATGAGTTTGACCTAATCTGGGTAAAAAATAGAAACCGGTTACACCCTGTCACTCCAGTGGGTCTAAAACTAACTGTATGCTGAAAGAAAGGAAACTAAAGCAGGTGTTTCAATTAATTCGCACAAGGGTGTATGTCTTGTAGATTATGACTGTGTAGAATCAGATTAGCTGCTTAAATATTGTAAGCCGAAGATTTTCAGCCTTAAAGGCAGAAAGGTAGAATTTTCAGCCTTAAAGGCAGAAAGGTAAAATTTTCAGCCTTAAAGGCAGAAAGGTAGAAACGTGAATGAAGAAGAAAAGGCGTTCGTCGAGCGTCGTGTTTTATCGATTCGAAATCAGTTAAGCCAGCGGAAGCCAGCGGATTATAGAAAAGTGCATTTTGCTACCTTTTCTGACATCTCCCGACATGGCTTTTTGGCTTGGAATGGAAGGAAAGAAATTCCAGCAGATAAATACAAACAGATACATTAAGTGAATGCGTGGAAAACAATGTCATTTTTCAACTACTGAATATTACAGAATAATGTGTTGCGCGCGTCCTTTATCCCGCCGCTCCAAGAACATCGATTTCGACAACAGATATCTGGATGCAATTCTAATATACAAGCGACCGAAATTTGGGCACCTCGACGTGGTGTAATGGTTAGCAAGCTTGTCTTGCTAGATCAATTACGACTGAGTAGTGAGTTCAATCCTCACTTTCGGCCTTGTGCCACATCTAAGCCGGGCTTAGAAAATCATTGGGTATCTCGGCGTGGAGTAATGGTTAGCAACCTCGTCTTGTTAGGTCAGTTACGCCTGAAAAGTGAGTTCGATCCTCACTAGGTGCCCCATACTTTCGGCCTTATGCCACATCTAAGCTACGCTTAGAAAATAACTACAAGCGACCGAAATATACGCACTGTATCTACTTAAACATAACCTTTTCGAATTGGTAATATTAACCGTTTCCTTATAAGGAAATATACACTGACCGAGCAGCCAGTACTTTAGGTTGAAATTTATAAAATCTTGATCTTATTACAATTGTAGATCTTTCAAGCCCACTGTTATCGTTCTTTCCAGTATTTATGGGTCCTGGTTATGACTATAAACTACATCCGGCAGCAAGGCCTGTGATCGGAAAATCGGAGGTTTTGACGAACGTGGATACCACCTCTTCATTGCTGTTGTTCCACGGTCCACGTTGACCTGGGGTGGTAGCACTTGTTAGGTTCCCAACTATGGGCAGATAATGACTCCCCCAAACAATATTTCGATTTCAACATTAAATGACCCATAAAGGTGTTGATATGCCACGAAACAAATTCAACCAACCATCTATGTATATTTATAGTAAAATGACCAACAACACATATTTAAACCAAAATGACCAATAATACACTTTCTCTGGACGAGTGGTTAGATCGTTCGCATTCTGATAATGAGACCCGGGTTCGAATGTCACCATGGTCGATTTGTCAAGAAGGAGACTTCCTGATGTCATCGGACTCGAACCCATCGTGTAGCACCTTTGGAAAGTGCCTGAAAACCATACTACAGGTTTACCCAAACCTTGTGAGTGAAATTGTTTAGATGGAACCCTTGGGTACCGTCGATAGCTGTGCTAGCACAAAGTCACAAGTCATCGTGGCCGAGGTCTTGGGCGTGCTGGCCTTGTTCAAATTGTTGATCACGCTAGATAACACTCTCTTTCCCAGAAACTGTAAATAAGGTCTGCTCAGCATAGTTGCAGTATAAACCACAGGTGGGCTCTGTATGTGTTGAGCAAAACACAAATGCGCCTGAGCAAGCGTCTCCAATAGGGATTGGCTAGCCGCCCTAGAAGACGGGTATCCTCGAATACGAGTGGCCAACTATACTATATATATATATATATATATATATATATATATATATATATATATATATATATATGAAGAAAAATATACGGAAAAACAAACAAAAATCCTAATATGCAATTATGCTGTTTTAATGTTAATATAATCTCAACGTCGGAGGTTTCGGTCTAATAGACCATCTTCAGGACATATTCATAAAACATAATTAACATTAGACCATATTCAATTCAACATGAAAAAGACGATGGACATAAGAGTAAGACGAATCAAAACAGATAACTGAAACTATAAGACCGAAACGTCCGACATTGACATTATATTAACATTAAAACAGCATAATTGTATATTAGGATTTTTGCTTGTTTTTCCATATATTTTTCTTCATACTGTCGGATCTGTATCCATATATTTGCTTACATATATATATATATATATATATATATATATATATATATATATATATATATAAATATATATATATATATATATATGCATGTTTCATTAAAAACGACTGACAAGGTACAACGGTTAAGCTTTTTATTTAATTTTTCTTATGTTCGAACAAGAGCTTTCTTTTCTGGGCAAAGGGTGTGTAAATGTTGGATGCCATTTTTACGAGCTTTTTTCTGAATGTAACGGTGTTATTTTTATTTGTTAACTGCTGGGTCGTGTAGTTTGATAGTTTTAAAGCTCATTTGCAAATTTCCCCTGCTGAGGGGTGTTTGGTTGATTTGAACCTTTTAAAACTCTTTATTCAACATTCAACACCATCACTTGATAAGACACCTGAAGTGTTGAAACAAAATAGCTATTTTTGTAGTGATTTTATAACATACTAGCAGGAGAGCCCGGCGTTGCCCGGGGATGTAACAGTAAGAGATAGATCAAGTATCGACCATCATAAAGAAAGAAAAATAAAATTGATAAAGATTATTGTTTAAGGTTGACGGACACGCATGTCTTAATTAGTTTCTTTTTTTTTTGTTGTTGTTGTTGTTGTTGTTTTTTGTTTTTTTTATGAATTGGTCAAACCCAAACTCAAACAAAAACATTGTTTTCAATCGTTATGAGTCTACCGATTGAATAGAATTTTATTATAAACAATTGTCTTGTAAATGGAATTTTTAAAGCATTCTGGATGTAAAAATAAAGAAAAAAGTGTGCAAGACAATAAGAAACACTACCTGCCAAAAAAAGTGAAGTTTTGTTGAAATCGGTTGAAAAATGTAGGAAATCCGATTCCATATATAAACGAACACACACACACACACGCACACAAACAACCTGGATTTTATAATAAGTATAACTCGATATGAGTTGTCCCCCTTTCATTCATTTCAGCGATGCCTCTTAATTGTGTTTTCAAATTGATTTCGTGCAAAAACAATTGTGTTTTTTCCAATTTTTGGCGCTGTTAGAACCACCACAAGGTAATTTTACGTAGTCCTGTGAAGTTTTGTTGAAATCGGTTGAAAAATGTAGGAAATCCGATCCAATATATAAACGTACAGACACACACACACACAATCTGCGTTTTATAATAAGTAAGATTTATATTATAATTTTTGAATACATATATAAAAAAGGTAATAAATCCTTTGCTGTATAATTCAAGTTGATAACATATTAAAACTCATCCACAAAAAGAGCTTAATGTATTCATTATTAAAGAGCAAAATAAAATCCCAAATTAGCTCATATGGAGAATGGACCTATTTCAACCGACAAAAACTTCGTCAGTCTTATTCAACCCCAGTATATAGACTGAGTTCGTGTCGGAATTAGAAATTTATCTGTGACAGCTGTCGAAAAATTAAAACAGAATTTATCCATTGCAATGTTTCAGTCAGACGAAAAGTACGAGCCAGAGGTCATGGGAGGGTGGAAGATATTAGCCTTAAAGGGAAGAGGTTTTATAAAATTAAAATTTTATAATATTAACCTTATGGCATTGAATTGGGGTCATATGAAGAATGAAGTGTTAATTTGAAAGTAAGAGAGTAACGAAAAGGGTTTTTTCTATTTACAAATTAATTTTTCGACAGATGTCACAGTTAATTCCGACATGAACTCAGTCTATATACTGGGGCATTAGCAAGTGAATGTAACGGATTCCTCAATCCAAGCCACTGTCCATTACTCGACCGTGCCTCATATATATATATATATATATATATATATATATATATATATATATATATATAATTATTTATTTAAAAATATGATTCCAACACGCTACATAAGAGGTCTCATGTTTCAAAACAAGAGCCGAAAACTTCAATATAATTATTTGAATTAAATTGAGTTAAAGTAAGCTCTGTTCCATCTTCAATTTACGTGTTTTAATAGTATATTCATAATTGAAATCAAAATTTCCATGGTAACAACCAGGGCTGATTGTTTAAATAGGAGGGGTGTTGGTTGTTAATAATTTGTATCAGTATCGAGTTACTTTCATAGATGTCAAGTCAGGGTAAGGTGGGGGTGTCTAAATTTAAAACGGAAGATGTTTTCGCCTAGTCTGGTTTACGTGTCAATGGAGATTTATTTATTTTTTTTATTTTATTTCTTTATGAAAGGGATTTGTGTATATAAAGACTGCCGTAACATTTGTTTTTTGACGACTTCATAAAGGGTTATCTTTTTTTGAAGGGTATTTAAACTATTTATTTGGTCTATGGATTATAAAAGTTATTTTATTGTATGCTTGTCTTTAGCTAATTATTCAGTGCATAAATTTGGTGATGTCGGGAAAATCCGTTAACTCATGTCTATTGTTTAATAGATTTTTATTATTTAGAAACTTAATAATGTGCAGTTTCTCATGGAGGCACAAAGGGCATGGGTCATCCCAAGTTTTACAAGTTCTAGTCCTATTTATAATTTTCCATTTTACTTTAGGTGTCCTGTTTATTTCCTTCAGATGCCAAAAATAGAGAAGTCTGATTTATATTGTAGAAAGAGCACTTATGCTGCCTCCACCTAGCTTTAAATTAATTCTTCGTGGACCCAATGTATATCATATTAGTATTAGGACTCTCAGTGGATGAGATAGTACATTGGTATACCACAGATTTGATGCAGCATTTATTTTCTAATGGGCAGTCTTCTAGGTTTCTACAATCACACAATTTTTCACTGTTATTGTCTGATTTAAGTGTAGGGTTTTTATTAATACTATTCAGGCATGGGGGTTTGTTCAGGATTTTATTATTGTGTTTTTTTATTATACTTTCTAGATTTTCAGTGCAGCTGTAACTCAATTTTAGGGTGTTCTTATTAAATATATTACTAAGCCTACTATTGGTGGGGAAGTGTTTATCAATTAAAGCTAAGAATTTCTGTCCTAGTTTAATACTAACCATTTGGTTGAACGGAGGGGTATACCAAATGATTTTTCTTTTCCTGTTTTTTTTTTCTTCTGGTCAGTGCAATTGTCTTTATAGTTAATGTTTGCATTTTTATAACCACTATTTTTTAGGGCAGCGTTATAGAAGCCATTGTGTTGTTGGAATATTTCTTTGTTAGTGGAGTTAATGCTAATTCTATTTTCTATTGATGAGGGTATATGTTTAATTATGGATGGAGGGTGGTTTGACTTCGGGTGTATATATAAGGGGTTAGCATTTGGTTTTCTATAAGGTTGGTATGTGTTGCTTGCTATGTCTAGAGTTACGTCGGGGAAGTTTATCCTGTTCAATTTAGAGGAAACTGTTATCTTTAAGTTTAGATTTTTAAATTCACTAAATATAATTTTTCTGATTTTCTCTATCTTAAAACTAGTAGAACTCCTCGCCACCATGAACCCGTCATCGCTATACAGTCCGATGTCCTTAATATCAATTTCGCGGTGTGCGGTTAAGTTGTACAGTATTAAAAGACCAACAAGGTCAGAAGACTCAGCAGAGTCTAATGATCCCATAGTGATGTCAAACAGGTCGTTATTGTTTTTTATCCATTGGTCCCCATTATGAATGAGGGCAGATTTTTTTGCGCTGAGGATTATATCTGTTCCTTCCTTTGTCAGGTCAGAATACACAGCAGCAAAGTCCAGGGCAGTCGTAAATATCTTTCGAAATTGATGGGTGGTAATCCACGATATCGAACTGTATTAGGGTGCAATTCGGTTTATTATCAATATTGTTAAACCAATTAATGACATCTTTAGTATTGGTCCATAATTTTAATCCAAGCTGTTTTTTTGTTTTTTTCCTGGAAAAAATTACTTTCTAAATAAAAAACTTCTGTTTTTTTCTTTTGTTGATTTCTTATTTTCTTTTTCTTTATAAAAATCCTTTTTACCTTGTATGGAAAATTTTCACAAAATCGGAAAATGAAGTGATGTTTCATAAATTGCAACTTTAAATAAAATCGTTTATTACTATCATTTTTAATTACCTGAAGAAACGTTTTATTTAAACATCAAAACAAAATGTACAATTTTGTAGTTCTAATGTAACAATGTATAATAAATAAATATTGCTCTACTCTTGTATTGAGCCCTGTTTTAAATTAATGTTTTGAACGTTCTAATTTTATTTTTCGTTCTTTTACATTTGTGTGTGTATATATATATATATATATATATATATATATATATATATATCTGTGTGTGTCTATATATATATATATATGTGTGTGTGTGTGTGTGTGTGTGTGTGCGTGCAGATATGTAGAAAAATAGCATAGAACACGTTAGGTAAATAATCCGGAGTTCTTTAGTATTTTTGTTTTTATTTTTAAAAATAGAGTGACCATGCTTAAACGTGACCATGCTTAAACGGAAAGCTGATCATTTAAAATTTTCAGTTATCTGTTTGGATAAGTCTTGTTTTTATGTCCATCGTCTTTGTCATGTTGAACTGATTATGTTAATTGTATTTTAATGAATATTGTCCTGAAGAAGGTTTATTAAACCGAAACGTCAGACGTTGACATTTCATTCATATTAAAACAACATAATTGCATTTAAGGATTTTTGTTTGTTTTTTCCAAATATTTTTCTTCATATATATATATATATATATATATATATATATATATATATATATATATATATACGTGTGTGTGTGTGATCTCGTGATTTTTTGTTTTTTTTGTTTTTTACTTTGAGATGCGAGGTTGTTCTCGGAGAAAGGGAGTCTAGCATAAAATACGTTAAGCATTTCCGCTTCGGCTCTTCAAAAAGCCCAAAACTAAACGCCTTTTCGACAGTGTTAAAATGGAAGAGAATACGCGAAAATAATCGATTGATATTTTATTCTGGGACATGAGCCAAAATCAAAACCAAAAAAAAACAAAAATGATGATACTTGATAGAACGCGTCACCCACTACAAACCTTTCATGTCACGAATAGTTGAATCGGGGAAAACAAAAATATTTCAACCGAAGTGTTTGCTCTATTGATTTGCTTTGTCGAAAAAGAGAGATGGTTTAGAATTTAAGATGCGAAAAATTGGTTTATTTTTGTCGCCGTTTCTTTGTTTAAAAGGTGGGAGGAGCGTGGGGGAATCGATTGTTTTAAGGGGGCGTGGAGGGGGCTAGGTTGTTTCGTGCAAATAGCTGGGATGGATCGTCGACGAACAGAAAGTGGAAAACGTTTCTTAATGAAAGGCTTAATAACGATCAGTTTTCATTGGTGAATAGTGATTTCGGTCGATTTGACGATCAGAAAGATTAAGGGTGGCCGGGGTGGGGGGGAGAAGAAAGGGAGCGTGAATAAAGAGAAAGGGTAATAAATGAGGAGAAAGAAAGAAAGAAAGAAAGAAAGAAAGAAATGAAGGAACACTATTGATAGAAGAGAAAGAAAATAAACAAACGAAAATAAAGGAAGGAAGGGAGGAAGGTCTTGATAGAGGAGAAAAAATAAAGATCGTAAACAAATGAAGAAAGAAAGAAATAAAGGAAATTCTTTGTGAGAAGAAAAAGAAAGAAAGAAAACATAGGAAATAAATGAAGTGCTAAAGAAAGAAAGAAAGAAAGAAAGAAAGAAAGAAAGAAAGAAAGAAAGAAAGAAAGAAAGACAGAAAGAAAGAAAAACATAGGAAATAAATGAAGTGCAAAAGAAAGAAACAAAGAAACAAAGAAAAAAATTGGAAATAAATGAAGTGCTAAAGAAAGAAAGAAAGAAAGAAAGAAAGAAAGAAAGAAAGAAAGAAAGAAAAGGACTTGATAGAAGAGAAATAAAATAAATAAAGTTTCTTATAGAAAAGAAAAAAGAAAGAAAAAACTTAGTAGAAGAGAAAGATAAAAAAAGAATAAAATGAAGTAAAGAAAGACCATGATAGGAGAGAAAGAAAAAGGAAGAAAGGACAGAGGTAATACATGAAGAAAAAAAGAAAGAAAAAAGATAAAAAGAAAGAATGAACATAGAAATAAAAGAAGCTGTTAAGAAAGAAAGAAAGAAAGAAAGAAAGAAAGAAAATTAAGAAAGAAAGAAAGAAAGAAAATTAAGAAAGAATAAACATAGGAAATATGAGTTATTAAAGAAAGAAAGAAAGAAAGAAAGAAAGAAAGAAAGAAAGAAAGAAAGAAAGAACATAGGAAATAAATGAACTTCTAAAGAAAGAAAGAAAAGGAAAGGCTATGATATAAAAGTAGGAAAATAAATGTCCTAATTGAAAGAAAGAAAGAAAGAAAGAAAGAAAAGAAAAGAAAAGAAAAGAAAAGGCCTTGATACAAGTGAAGAAAGAAAGAAAGAAAGAAAAAATAAACATAGGAAATATGAGTTTTTAAAGAAAGAAAGAAAGAAAGAAAGGAAATAATTGTCAAGAAGAGAAAGAAAAGAATGAATATTAGGAAATAAATTAAGTTTTTAAAGAAAGAAGGAAAGAATGAATGAATGAAACGCGTGATAAAATTACCTGTTAAAATTTATCTGTAAAACGAAAAAAAGATTTTAAAATCATTGAAGAAAATAACAACTGCTTAAAAAAAGATAAAAGGAATTAAAAACAAAAAAATAGTCATATCTATAAAAAAAGATTTTAAATAACAACCCCAAATTGCTAAAAGGTGGGAAAAGATAAAAGTAACAAAAGAAAAGACAAAACCTCTACGAAAAACAAAGATGGTTGACTAAAGAGTATCACGTGATGTCTAAGTTGAGGGTCACCAAAGTGAGAATAGCAATTGGAAGAACACAAACAATGAGAGAAATAAAAAAAAAATAAAAAAACAGATAAAAAAAAGCATTAAAATCAGGTAAGAGAAGATAAAAATAATAAAACCAAAAACCAAATTTCAAAGGTCCCCAAAGTTTTCGAATCGAAAGAATCGATCAGGTGTTTGCTCACTTAAGAAACAAAAACTAAATTCTCTAAAGATAAACAACTGATTGCGAAAAACATTTTTATCTCAAAATATATTTGAAAATCGAACTACGCATGCGTGTATAATCTGAAACAAGTCAGCCGGTTTCGAAGTTGTATTCTTCTGAGAGAAAGCATTCAACTTGGCCATTGGTCCTCACAGTGGCCGGTATCGAATCCTTGGTTTGGTTTGGTTTGGTTTGGTTTGGTTTAGTTTTGGGTTATTTAATGCCGACAATATTTTTATTGCTGCTATTTTTTTTTCCTAAAATGTATTGCTGGTAATATATTTTCCTTCGAAAATGTATTGCTGGTAATATATTTTCCTTCAAAAATGTATTGCTGGTAATATTTTTTCTTCAAAACCGTATTACTGGTAATATTTTTGCTTCAAAAATCTATTGCTGGTAATATCTCTTTCCAAAAATGTATTGTGGTAATGTTTTTTCTGCAAAAATGTATTGCTGGTAATAATTTTTTCTTCAAAGATTCGTTACTGGTAATAATTTTTTACAAAAATGTATTGATGATATTAAAACCTATTTTTACGCTTTCATAGCGTTTTGACACCAGTTTCGGGGTTAACTATTTTTCCCATAGCTCGGGCCCTAACAGGTGCTACCACCCCGGGTCTGAGTGAACCTTGGAACGACAGCAATTAAGAGGTGGTTCCACGCTCCTCAAAACCTCCTGATCAGAGACCTTGCTGCCGGATCTAGTTTATCTTCTTACTCGGAGGTGGGGGGGGGATCTTACACATCTACAAAGATACAGTCGCCGTATTCTGAAGTCCCAGCTAACGGGGCTCGAACACTTGGATCCATGAGACTAACCGAGTAATGTATAACTGGCTGGCGACGGATGAAAATAGGGTAATTTTGAAGACCCCTGATCTTTTTTTTTTTATTCACTGGTACAAACTCTTGTCTTTTTTCATTCGTTATTGGTTGGGTCAGTGTTTGTGCCTAGCTAAGTGTATAGTAAAGACAAAAGAAAAACGTCCTTTTTCCTCATTCCCCTTTTTTGGCCTTGTGCCACATTTTCTGTATTTGAAGCGGAAATAAATATCGCTCTTCGCTATGGTACCTAGACTTTATGAATTTAAGCACAGTACTAGATTGGTGTTGACATCTCAACATTTGACAGCTGATCTGGCTAGATGTAGCCGGAAGTTCTATGGTAACAGTTTCCTCTCTCTCGCTTCTCGCTTATAGAACTCCATTCTGGCTCCATGCTTTCCAGCCAACTTTAATCTGCAAAAATTTAAATGCAATGTCTATCACTATCTCCTGTCCTTCTGTCAGGATACTCTTCTTTTGTTCTCGCTGCTCAGCAATGTTTCTGTTTCTAACTATTCCACACACAGAAACACCTCGTGTCTCAGTGGCTTCATCGCCTTGCATGGAGCGAAATCGTTTAAAAAATGACAATAACAAATCGTAAATTTAAAATGAATTTGATATTCAAGCAATAATGAAGTGAATTCCTACCCTCAAATTTCTAGACTAAACTAAAAATTATTATTATTATTATTATTCCTATTTCCTTTCCTTTGGTTTCTGGTGTGTACTCATTTCTTTCCGGGTCCCAACCAGAGACCTAAGGTCAAAAATAGCATCATGACATTTTCCACTAAGCAATTTAAAACACACACACATATTTTACATATATAAAGCCCTTCGTAACGTGTGGGCTGTACTCGTGAGAACAATTTTTTGTATTTCTTTAAGCCATGGGCTACCAGGAATTCCTTCAAAGAGTCTACTGGAATATTTTCCAATCAATCCGAGGGCTCCAACTACAACTAGAATTTCCTTTGATTTCTGTTGCATACACATTTTCTATCTGGTCCCAACCAGAGACCAAAGGTTAGAAATGGCATCATGATATTTGCCCTGGATATTTTTGTAAAAAAATAGAAAAAGGAGGCAATCTAAGATCACCGACATTTTACATAAAGCTTTTCGTAATGTGCAGGCCGGACTTGTGAGTACAATTTTTTGCGTTTCTTTATGGCATGGGCTACCAGGAATTTCTTCAATGAGTCTACTGGAATCTTTTCCAATCAATCCGAGGGCTCCAACTACAAATGGAATTGTTGATGTTCCCATGTACCACATTTTTGTAATTTCGATTTCAAGGTCCTTGAATTTTGACAGCTTTTTGAATATCTTCAAAGATACATTGCAGTCTGCAGGGACTGCCATATCAATAAGGAGGTACTTTTTTTGTTTGCGGTCTCTAATAACAATGTCTGGGCGATTAGCTTTGCTTGTTCTGTCAGTGTGCATTGTGTAGTCCAATAAAATTGTCACAGGTCCTATCTCTTGTGGGCACCTCGAGGTTAGCAAGCTAGTCTGGCTAGAACAATTACGACTGAGTAGTGAGTTCGATCCTCACTGGGTGCCCCATACTTTCGGCCTTGTGCTGCATCTAAGCTACGCTTGGAAAATCACAACAGGTCCTATCTCCGTAACCGGGTCTGGGTGGTGTTCATACTGGTTTCTTTCAGTTTCCTTCTCGTAGAAGTTGCAGATATTGGCCCACTCTGTCATGCCGTGTTTTATATTCAATGGGTGCCAATATCGTGCAACTTGATGCAAGATGATCAATCGTTTCTGGATATTTATCACAGAATCTGCATTTTAGGCTAACACAATATTTTAGTGTATGTGCTTGATAATTCCTAGTTAATAAGCATTGGTCCTGTGCAGCAAGGATAAAACCTTCAGTTTCAGCTTTCAACCCAGCACTACGTAGTCACATAGAAGGAGGTCTCGATAGCGTCTCGGATTGAGGAATCGGAGAGCCGAGTTCGAATTCGAATCAAATCCATTACATTCACTTACGTCTTAATACCTTGGGAAAGGTATGAATCCTCCTCTCCTCCCCCCAGTTATGGGTAAATAGAAGGACAGACCAGGTTCTATAGTCTTGGATGGCAGCTGGTCTACCGCAGAAAGAAATGGCAACCTACTGCGAGAAAAAATCTGCCTCGTCAGTCATGTATTGAAAAGATATTGCCTAAGCATGTATCACGCAGGGCACATTTGATATTAATTTGTGAAGGTATGAATCCTCTTCTTCTCCCACCGCCAGCTATGTGTAAATAACAGAACAGACTGGGTTCTATAGTCTTGGATGGCAACTGGTCAACTGTAAAAAGAAATGGCGACTTATTGAGGGGAAAACATCTGTCTCGTCAGTCATGTATCGAAAGATACATGATCGCCTATCACGCATGGCATATAACTGACATGGGTACGGTGTTTGTCTACAGCATCATGACATTTTCTACTGAGCAATTGAATTTTTTTTTTTTTTTTTTTTTCAAAAAAACAAATATTTTACATAAATAAAGCCCTTCGTAATGTGTGGGCTGTACTCGTGAGAACAATCTTTTGTATTTCATTAAGTCATGGGCTACCAGTGATCTCTTTAATGAGTCTATTGGAATCTTTTCCAATCAATCCGAGTGCTCCAACTACAACTGGGATTGTCAATGTCCTCATGTGCCACATTTTTGAGATTTCGATTTCAAGGTCCTTGTATTTTGATAGCTTTTTTAAGATCTTCAAAGATAGGTTGCAATGTGCAAGGACTGCCATATCAATAAGGAGGCACTTTTTTTTATTGCGGTCTCTAATAACAATGTGCGGTTAGCTTTGATTGTTCTCTCTGTGTGTATTGTGTAGTCCCATAAAATTGTTACAGGTCCTATCTCAGTAACCGGGTCTGGATTGTGTTCATACCAATTTCTTTCAGTTTCCTTTACGTAAGTGTTGCAGATTATCCAGTGGAGATATTGGCCCACTCTGTCGTGCAGTTTTTTATATTCATTGGGTGCCAATACCTTGCAACCTGATACAAGATGATCAGTTGTTTCTGAAAATTTATCACAGAATCTGCATTTTGGACGAACACAATTTTTCATTATGCTTGCTTGACAATTTCTAATTAACAAACATTGGTCCTGTGCAGAAAGGATAAAACCTTCGGTTTCAGAATTTTAATCCTGCTCTACTGATGGATAAATGGTTTGTCTATATCAGCTTGTTTGTTACAGACAGAATATTGACCGTCAAGCACTTTATCTTGCCATCATTTCTGTATCTGGTCGGTTGCTTTTGTTTTCTTTTTTAAAAATATTTTCCCGCTTCAGTCGGTGTATTGTGCTTTACTTCTATTTCTACAGACGGATATGCAATATAATTGGCCCTGATCTGGCGTCTCGTCTACAGTTACTCTCTCACGGACACGCCATCGCCTCTCTGTCTTTTTTACAAATACTTTCATGGTAATTGCTCCGATGAGCTGCTTTCACTGGTTCCCAGACTCCATGAATTCAAGCGCCCTACGAGGCTGGCATCCCGCTCCCACCCTTACACTGTAGAAACTTTTAAATGTAGCCGTCTCTTCTGCTCCAATAGCTTCATACCTCGCACCTCTTGCCTGTGGAACACCCTTCCCAATTACTGTTTCCCTGAGAGCTATAATCTCCAACTATTCAAATGTAATATCAATCGACATCTCCAGTTGCCTTGATCTATCCACTATCCTTCTCCTCATCCTTTCTTCTATCACTCCTATCTGATCTTGCTCCAAATCTTCTGCAAACCCCTGCATCCTAGTGGCTCCACGACTTGCTCGGGGCGTAATGCTTAAAAAAAATTTTAATTCCATTTTGAAGTTGTTGACTTCCTTTATTACAGAATAACTTTATTATTATTATTATTATTATTATTATTGGGATCGATAAGGAATGAAAGATTTTATGAAGGGCTTAAGTGTCTAAAACGCTTGATGTGTCCATTCTTAAACATTTTTGGCCCTAAATTTCTAATTTCACTTCGAATATATTTAACGTCTTATACCACCGGCTGAGCAGGGAGTGCTCGAAACCCAATTCATGCTTAACGCCATCGAGAAGTTAAATTATTGCTTTATTTTACAGTTTATCAACCCTTTGCAAGTTATTTAAAACCGGAAAATATTTTTAGTGCGTAAGGCATTTTTTTTTGTTTTTGCTTTTGTAATTAATAATGACTTAGTGATACAAGTCTTACTAATTAACCCATAGCTGGGGGAAGACGAGATGGATTCATACCTTTCGCATAACTGAAAATAACGAACTCAGTGGGAATTTGAACTTGGCTCTGCGATTTACAATTCCGAGCTATTATCCACTACACCACTGCAGCTTACAGAACCGGGTATTCAAAAAACGGTCACCCATCTTGGTACTAATCAGGTATACACTTGACTTAGGAAGGGTTTCTCCTTCAGGCAGTGATTCAACAATTTTGCCAAGACCGGAGATAATTCAGGGCTAATGTTCTTAAGGATTTTATTCATTCAATATTATATCAGGACCACTAGCCTCCAATGCTCAAACCTTTCGATAAGTCTGTGTCCTTTCCGGGCCGTGATAGGGATAATACTACGAAGGCCATTCAATAAATAAGGTGAACTTTTCGGTATAATGACTTCTAATACAGATAGGAGCTTACTTTTTATTTATTTTTCAACGTAGTCTCCCAGCACTGTCACACACTTTCCCCATCTGTGCACAAGCTTCTGTATTCCCTCAGCGTAAAAATCTTTGGACTGATATCTCAGCCAGTCGCTCACAACACTTTTGATTTCATCGTCACTTTTAAACTTCGTGCCTCTCGTGAACGCTTTCAAGGGACCAAACATGTGAAAGTCTGAAGGGGCAAGGTCTGGGCTGTAAGGGGGGTGAGGGAGCAGTTTCCAGCCCAGCTCGTTGATGGTCTGCACCGTTCAGGCTGCTGTGTGAGGCCTTGTGTTGTCATTTTATGAAGATTTACTTAATAGCTTCAGACGGGCTAAAGTTCCTTCCTTTACTGCTAAGACTATCCACGCTGCGTCCAAGGGGTTGAATCACCCACATTTCATCCGTATTCAAATTGTAAGAAGCAAATTCCATTGAGACTAATGCAAGATGACTCCTTCTGACTGATGACCCCTGCGTTTGTTCTTTATGTCTTTCTTGACCTGCCTCAGCAGTTCACAGTAGTTCCTCTGTCAGACTGAATGAGGTCATTGACTGATTCGATCACCTCAGGAGACCTCACTTCTGTAGGCCTCCCAGGCCTGTCTTCATCCTCAACACTGCTCCGTCCTTCTTTAAACAATTTAGCCCACTTGCAGACATTGGTTGAAACATGTGGCACCATACACAGTTGACATTCTCCTATGAATTTCAACTGGTTTGCACCCTTCAGCGACCAAAAACTTGATAACTAACCGCTGTTCAATCCTGGACCATGCTTCTTGGTCGGCCATCTTTGTTAATCGCCAAAACTCTCAAAGTTTTTTTTTAATCTGCAAAAGAAATTGAATCCATATGAAAAAGAAGTAAAGCAAAAAAAATAAAAAATAAAAAAAGTAAGCTTCTATCTGTAATAGAAGTCCTTATACCGAAAAATTCACCTTATTTATTGAATGACCTTCGTAAGTTTGTCCCCTTTGAGGGGAGGGAAATCGGGAACCGAGACGGTCCTTCTCATCATACGTTAGATTAAAGAAAAAGTTCATTGCAAAATATATAAAGAAAAAAAAGAAAAAAGAATTTTTATTCAATTTCAGTTACCTTAAACTAATAGATTAATCTGCATAATAACCTTGGTCCGTCCATTTTCGTAAATACCAAATGTCTCAAAATTTAGAGATTTTGCTAAAGGTGGAACTGGACTAGTTAAAATTTGACAAATATTTGTCCCGTTTGTTTTGAGTTATTGAATTTTATGAAGATTTACTTAATAGCTTCAGACGGGCTAAAGTTCCTTCCTTTACTGCTAAGACTATCCACGCTGCGTCCAAGGAGTTGAATCACCCACATTTCCTCCGTATTCAAATTGTAAGAAGCAAATTCCATTGAGACTAATTTTTCCAAGAACTGTCACTTTGTGTAGCGGCGGCCTGAACACTACAATCTTAAGCTCTGCAATTTATTGGCCAACTGTTATCTATTCTCCTAATCCTCATAATCTTCACTTCCTTCTTCACTTTTCTTTTCTAAGATTCATATCACACACTTCATTCAGTAAACATCTACCACGAGTGGCTCTTGAGCCTTGTATTGCGTTTTGATCGATTGATTTGTTTTTGTTTGTTTGTTTTTGTTTTTTTGTTTTGTTTGTTTTTTACTGCTTATCAACCTTTTATAGTTATTTAAAGCCGAAATTATTTTGAAGATAATAATGATCTGATAAATCCTATTTTCTGATACTATTTAACCCATACAATTTCTGATACTCTTTGACCCATACCTTGGAGGAGAAGAGGTGGATTAATATTTTTCATAACTGTTTGTCATTACCCTACCCGCACATCCACAGTACCTCGTATTCTCGAATGGTCACCCATCTTGGTACTGACCAGGCTAAACATTGCTTAACTTTGCTGATCAGTCAAAAACCAATTTTTCAACGAACGCCTCCTGCCTGTATTGGGTGAACATATATTTTTTACATAGGGATAAGTATTTGTTGTGATGTGGGGTCTATGCAAGACACAACAATTAACTCGATATAATCAGAAGTGTTTTCCTTACTTTTACTCTTCATAAAAAAAAGTTCTAGTATTTTTGCTGCTGTTCTTGTTGTCCCGACAGTATTTCCCAGCAATTGTTGTTGCTGTTCTGGCTGTTGTTGTAGTAATTCCAACATTACTGTTTTCAAGTCCTTCATTTTTAATTGCTTGACTTGAAAATTTGCTTCCAATGTATATTTCAGACTAACAGTAGAGGCCGGCGTTGCCCGGGGATGTAACAGTAAGAGATAGATCAAATATCGACCATCATAAAGACTGAAAAATAAAATTGACAAAGATTATTGTTTAAGGTTGACAGACACGCATGTCTTAATTAGTTTTTTTTTTTTTTTTTTTTTTTTTTTACGAATTGGTCAAACCCAAACTCAAACAAAAACATTGTTTTCAATTGTTATGAGTCTACCGATTGAATAGAATTTTATTATAAACAATTGTCTTGTAAATGGAATTTTTAAAGCATTCTGAATGTAAAAATAAAGAAAAAAGTGTGCAAGACAATAAGAAACACTACCTGCCAAAAAAAAGTGAAGTTTTGTTGAAATCGGTTGAAAAATGTAGGAAATCCGATCCCATATATAAACGAACACACGCACACAAACAACCTGGGTTTTTATAATAAGTAAAATTCGATATTAATAAGTTTAACTCGATATGAGTTGTCCCCCTTTCATTAATGCCTCTTAATCGTGTTTTCAAATAGATTTCGTGCAAAAACAATTGTTTTTCCAATATTTGGCGCTGTCAGAACCACCGCAAGGTAATTTTACGTAGTTCTGTGAAGTTTTGTTGAAATCGATTGAAAAATGTAGGAAATCCGATCCAATATATAAACGTACAGACAGACACACACACAACCTGGGTTTTATAAGTAAGATGTTTTAATGTTTCGTTGTTTTCAGCGTCAGTTTTTTTTCGACTTAATGATTTCTCAAGTTGAAAAAACCCGAATCACCACTATTATAATAAATAGTGAATCATCCTCATTGCCAACTGTTGCGATGTGGAGTCTGGCAAGACACAACACTTAATTCGGCATAATCAAACATGTTTTCGCTACTTTTACTCTTCATAAAAAAAGTTCTAGTATTTTTGCTGTCAACAATGTTTCCCAGAATTGCTGTTGCTGTTGTTTTTGCTGTTGTTTTATTCATTCCAACATTTCTTCTTTGAAGTCCTCCATTTTTAATCGTCTGACTTGAACATTTGCTGTCAACCCTTGCACAAAGATCAATCACTTATGTCGGGTGTTTGTGTGCCTAACTTGAAATTTTCACATTCCCTGTTTATAATGCTAGCATAAATAATAGAATTTTTCATATTCTTTTTTACAATATTTAGGCAATGCCAACGTGTATTGAACAATTAACTTTATTGACTGGAAATTTTACTTAACATCACAATGGTTTCTTTAACTACAATTCACTCGATTTTTTCGCCAGGATGTAATTTGCGTATTTTCATGTTCTGTGGGCCCTAACTTCCGTAGTAACAGGGGCACTTTTTTCTTGTCTGGCCAGCTTATATATTCTTTTTTTAAGATTTTCTCATGGCGTCTGTAGTATGCTGCAAATGTAAGCTCTTAATTAGTGTTATATTCAAATTCGCCATTTGCATTTACTACTGAGTCCTGTGAGAAAAATGCTTACATTACGCTCACTCTTCATAAAAAAACTGTAGTATTTTTTATTGTTGTTGTCTCAACAATATTTCCCGGAATTGTTGTTGCTTTTTTTGATATTGTTGTTGTTCCTTCTGCTATTTTATCAATTCGAACATTATTGCTTTCAAGTCCTCCATTTTGACTTAAAATCTGCTTCCAATTTATACCGGCTATTCCAGTGACTTTAAATGTGAATTAAGTTTAAGTGTCTAATGATTTTTTTTTCTTTTTCTTTCAGATTTAACAACTTAAGTCTTTGGAAATTTCAGCCATGAAAAGATTAACAATCAAACAACATGCTAAAGTTATCGAAACCTATTACGAAAATATATATAAAGTGTGTTGGGATGATTTTAAATGTGAATTAAATTTACGCGTCTAAGGATTTTTTTCTTTTTCTTTCAGATTTAACAACTTAAATCTTTGGCTATTTCAACCATAGAAAGATTAACAATCAAACAACATGCTAAAGTTATCGAAACCTATTACGAAAATATATATAAAGGGTGTTCCAATAACTTGGGATGATTTTAAATGTGAATTAAATTTACGCGTCTAAGGATTTTTTTCTTTTTCTTTCAGATTTAACAACTTAAGTCTTTGGCTAGTTCAACCATAGAAAGATTAACAATCAAACAACGTGTTAAAATTTCAAGATTGCAAATAGAAAAATTGTTCGTAAATTCCAACCACCTCAGACTATTTAATATTTATTTACTAACACCTTTTAATTAATTCATTATTATTAATAATAATTATCACTGTTTTTAATTATTTTATAGCGAGTCGACTATAGCCACAATCATCATAGTACCCAGCTTTAGTCAACGGCAGTACTACTAGTCGAAAGAATAAAAACAACATGAAAAGCTAAAGAGTTTAATCAACACCGAGCAGATCCCAAGTTTTCTTCAGTTGGGATAAACGGTTTGATTCTCAATTAGGTCCTTGTTTGGAAATTTTATTGGTACTCACGTTCAGTCTAGACCTCAATTATAACCATCCATAGCTAAAGAACATTGGAAAAATAGTACCAGTGTTTTTTAATGTTGCCCGGGGAGGAGGGTTATTGAAATAATAACTATAACGGCAATTTGCAGAGTCTGTGGGTTTATTTTAAACAAAAAACAACACCCGACCTCCCATGTGGGGCAGTCCGAGCCCGTAGGACCGGGCCAAAATGTCGTCTTAGACTCCGCAAACACGGGGTCGAGTTTGTCTACCTCCCCAGACGAGACTCTGCCCTTCAGCACAGCTTCGTCTGGCTTCCTCTCTGCCTCAAAAGCAGAGAGGTCGACAAGCAGAGCAATCCAAATTCAGAGGCCTGACACACTCTCTAAAGCTGGAAAGCAAGCCGGTAGTTACCCAACCTCCCCACGAGCCAGGATGTGGCACAAGGAAGATTTTTTATGTGGGAGTGATCCGAGTCTTTAGGCTCGGGCAATAATTACCCGTAGACTCCACATACACAAGGTCGGATTTGTCTACCTCCCCAAACGAGACTGCCCTTCGGAATAGCTTCGTCTAGGTTTCCATCTGCTCGAAAGCAGAGAGTTCGACGGCTTGATGCTTGCTCAAGCCGAAGCTGTAAAGCAAGCGTTATTTACCAACCTACCCACAAGGCAGGATGTGGCACAAGGCCGATTTATATGTGGGGCAAATCCGAGCCTTTAGATAGATCCAGCATACATAAGGTCGGGTTTGTGTACCTCCACAGACGAGACTATGCCCTTTGATATAGCTTAGTCTGGGTTCCTCTCTTCCCGAAGGTAGAGAGGTCGACAAGCAGAGCAATCCAAACTCAGAGGTCTGACGCATTTTGAAGTGACAGTTTAGATTTTGAAGTGTTCCCTTCTCAACTGGACACAAATCCCAATACTGGATTTTCAAACTCAGATGATAGGCAGATTTTCAATCCCCGGATCATCCTGATCCCGGAAATATATAATATGTATGAGTAAATGTGGCCCAAGATAGAGAAGTTTCATAGACACGGAAAGAAAAAACAGAATTTACCTTTTATTTATTTGGATAGATGTATAATTTAGTACGTTCTTGCTGCCAACAGAAAATGTGCACTCATAATTCAACTCTCCAAACGTCATTCTGAAATATCATGTGGTTTAGTGAGACTTGCTTTTTCGTACTGGAACAAATCGCCTTGGAAGAGTTTTAATCATAGAAAATATTTAATCATAGATCATAGGATATTGTCTCTACCTTTAACAGAATTTGTATTCACATGACTCAAATATCTCCAGGCTTCATTCGGCTTTGTCCAGTAGTTTGGTGAGGATTAATCTTCTGGCATAGCACAGGCCGACTTGGAAGAGTTTTAATCATAGAAAATATATAATCATAGATTGGAGAATAATGTCTCTACCTTTAACAGGATTTGCATTCACATGACTCAACACTCTCCAGACATCATTCAGCTTTGTCCGGTAGTTTGGTGAGACATGCCCCTTCGTGTTGGCTCTGGGCATCTTGGAAGTTTTATAAAATAACTTGTACTTGTAAAAATGATTTTTCTAGATACAAATCCTACTATTTAAACCACATGTAGAGCAGTTGATTCATACCTTTCCTCAGAGTATTTGCGTGTACGGGAATGTAACGAATCCGACTGGAATTTGAGCATAGCTTTACGATTTCTCATTCTGAATTGCTATCCATAACAACACCCAACTCATAGCACCTGATACATCCAAACGGTCACCAACATAAGTACTGAGACGCTGCTTAACGCTACTGAACCTAGCTATGGTTATATGACCGCTTTAATATGGCAATTAAAATATCTTCTTTGTAAGATTGAAGATTCTATAAAACAAATTGCAGCAAAAGCCTTCTCAAAGAACTCGTTAAATCATGATCGTCTACAAAGTCAAAAAATAGGTTACGTGGAAAATTGTATGAATCGTATTAATTCAATGTCTACCTTTGTTTTCGGAACAAGAAAAGAAAGCAAGTTGTATCGTTTGAAAAAGAAAATCAGTCTCCTTCGTGATACGTGCGAATCGTTTCACATTGCGCCAACACGACTGTTCTTCTCTCTCGACCCGAGGGTAGCAACAACGGGAACAAAGACGTCCAAAACCTTGCCATCACCTACGTCATCTATCTTGGTGGAGGGGTTTTTGTAAAACCATTTCACCGCATGCAAGACATCCTGACCCTGCCATCACCCATGTCATTATCCTAGGTGAAGTAATTTTTATAATCATTTCGCCGCAAGCAAGACGTTCTGACCTTGCCATCACCTACGTTGTTTTCCTAGGTGGAGTGGTTTTTGTAAAAATCATTTCGCCCCAAGCAACACATCCTGACCCTGCTATCATCCATCCACGTCATCTTCCTAGGTGAAGTAATTCTTATAATCATTTCACCCGAAGCAAGGCATCCAGACACTGCCAGCAGCTGTTGTTCCTGATGACGTTCGTCTTCGAGTATAGAATCCAGAGGTTAGCAGTGAATATTTCGAAGACAGTAGGAAAGCGTTGTTCCGGTTAGCAGTGGATATTTTGATAAAAGTAGCAGAGCGGAGTTCGTCCTTCTGTTTCTCTTCGCCTGACAAGCTGGACTAGACATTCGGGTAGAGTAAACAAAATGGCCACTTTTATACACGACGGATTGAATATTCTACGTCTTCTGATTGGTTAACCTTCTATTGGTGGACTATAATGTGAGTCAAGTCATTTGGGCTAACTCACTAGTACATACATATACACAAAAAACTGCAGCAGCAGCTACGTCATCTTCATAGGTGGAGTGATTTTTAAAAAATCATTTCACCCCAAGAAAGGCAATAAAGCCACGAAGACGCAAGGATTTACTGATTGTAAAAGAATAATAGTATAACGGAGAGAGAACAATAAACGAACAAGAATTAAGAAAACGTAAGATAACTACGGTTACTGCATTTAAATGTTTCAAGCTCAGAAGACGGAAGAGAGTTCCACCATCGTGAAGCGTGATGGAAGAAACTCTTAGTATCGAACATACGGTTGCTTGTAGCAATTTCAACTATAAAATGATGAGTCCTTGTCGCCAATCTAGTACTGCGCTTAAATTCATAAGGCCTTAGTGCTAAAGAGTGAAGTACATCAGAAGAATTACCATGAAGATATTTTTGGGAAAAAGGCACGGGAAACTACGTTATAACGGTGAGATATGACTGCAGCCGAGATGCCCGATCATGACCGATAACATTGCAGATGATTTTTTTATTAACTTAAGTATTATGATTAATCAGAAAATTTAAGATAGGATATTCGTAAAATATTCATAGATATTTGTAGTATCTGTTCTACTATATATATATATATATATATATATATATATATAGGCTACATGAGAAACTAGACATTATTAAGTTTCTAAATAATAAAAATCTATTCAACAATAGACATGAGTTAACGGTTTTTTCCTGTCATCATCAAATCTTTGCATTAAATAATTAGCATATAATTTTTTTTAAATCCATAGTCATAATAAATAGCTTAAATACTCTACAAAAAAAGATAACCCTTTATGAAGTCGTCAAAAAAGAAATGTTACGGCGGTTTTTTAATATATACACAAAACCCTTTCAGAAAAAAATAAAATAAAAAAATAAATAAATCTCCATAGACACGTAAACCAGACTAGACGAAATCATCTTCCGTTTTAAATTTAGACACCCCAACCTTACCCTGACTTGACATCTATGAATGTAACTCTATACTGATACAAATTATTAACATCCTACACCCCTTTTTATTTAAACAATCACTGTAGCCGTTACCATGGAAATTTTGATTTCAATAATGAATCTGCTATTAAAACACGTAAATTTCAGAAATAAGTTATTCCCAAAAAAATTTCGCTTCAAGATGGAACAGAGCTAACTTTAATTCAATTTAATTCAAATAATTATATTGAAGTTTTCGGCTCTTGTTTTGAAACATGAGAACTCTTATGTAGCGTGTTGGAATCATATTTTTAAATAAATAATTATATATATATATATATATATATATATATTGCAATAAAATAATGGACAATTCTGTTTTGATTGCGAGGAAATACGAAAAAGACATATCATAGATACTATTTGGTTTCAGTGAAAGAAAAAGGGAAGAAAGAAATTGAGAGAAGATAGATAATTGATAAAGAAAGAAATAAAAGAAGACAGATGCGGCTATAATGGTCTCAGGTATTTAACGTCTGCTTCAGTGAAATGTAAAAACTTGTCCATTTTAAATCTTTTCATTTGTATCCTTTTACTTCTTTAAATAATGACATGCGTTCCTACTTATGATTTTTTATGCAATATTTTGTTAAAGTTGTTAAGATCAAATATTTAACGATGCAAGAAGGGGTGTTCGCGTTTATTTTAAAATTTAAAATCATATTTTAAATTCACAAGGAGTTTACGGTGAGTTCCCAATATTCGCGAATACTTGTAACCCCCCACCAAAAAAAAGTGCCTATAAGTACCTCTTTTGATTGTTAAAACCCCATATGCCTTAAACTTTGATCCTAAACACTTTAGAAACATTTCAGACCTTTTTTAAAACATTCTTGAAAAATAGTATTGGTGACCAAAGAAGGAAATTACTGGAAAGTCATTGAAACTCACCTGAAGCGAGCTGAATGTGTAATGCTCCTCATGCCAATGACACTTCCACCGATCTTCTCTACGGCATATGACTTCACTGAATTTTGATGTGTTCCTCTCAAATTTATATTTAAACTGGGGTCATCAGGAGAGAATGTGCACCGTTTCGGGGCCTTCCTCTCAACGGTTTCAGTTGCACACCGGCCCCCCTCACTGATGTGAGGCCCCATTATTACGATATACAAGTGTTGTAGATAAACTAGTTCAAATGTGTAACGGCGAAATTAAATTTACGAAAATTCCAAAAAACGGCAAACCTCATTACGCATTCACGATCAGTCATGTCATGCCGTCATGTGCGCTGAAACACTCCACGGAGTATTTCGTTTTTCTATATCCACATAGAACTATTTTCAGTTACTTCTATTAGGCGTTTTATACCATAGACTTAACATAAATTTCCTTTCATACGTACAATAACCATTTTTAATTACACATATATCGATACAAACATTGAAAATACTGTATAAAATATATGTAACAAGACATAAAATATAAAGTTTAAAACATTTTTGGGAAACAGAACTGTGGTGATGCTCCAAGACTTAGCATAAGCCACTTTTAAGACCTCAGCCGCAGCCCCTAACAAAGAACAAAGCCCAAGCACTACGCATGTTTTTGTGTTTGGTTTTTACAATGAAGATGAACAATTCTGCCAATTTTTACCAGAAAAATGGACTTTTATATATTTTAAGTCATTTAAATAAAAGGAAAATAATACAAGAATATTTCAAATATGTTTTATCGAAAAAAATACGCGAATTTAGGGAGTTCTCAGCGTATAATTTGTACGTATGTTCTTAAGAAAAAAACACGCGAATATTGCGGGTTTCCGCGAATAACAAGTACATATATTCTAAAGAAAAATCCGCGTATGTGTGAAGCGGCGAATGCTGAAACGTGAATAGACGGGGGATCACTGTAGTCAAGCATTTATATCGATTTAAATTTCATACGAGAATTCAAATAGGAAAACCGTGGCATTTCCATGGGGTTTGCTACTACAGCTGAGTCAGAAACGAGTCCAATTCTTAACTGCTACGTCTGGTAGAGGTGTTAGCCACCGCTCGTGTTCTCCAAGGTACCTCAGTATCTTAGTTACTATAATAAAAATAAATTCCACTGAAAATGAAGAGATTTTTTCCCAAAATAATTGGCGGGGGATGAGATTAAGGAGACCTAAAACATCAGGAAGGGATAAAATTATTAGAACATTTGCAGTTATACTACAACAACTTTTGTTTCTCATGTCCGTAAAAGAAGGGTATTGTTTTCAATGTCCATAAAAGAAGGATGTTGCTTCCCATGTCCGTAAAAGAAGGGTAATGTTTCTCATATCAGTAAAGAAATGATATTGTTTCCCATGTACGCAAAAGAAGGATATTGTTTCACATGTCCGTAAAATAAATATGTTGCTTACCATGTCCGTAAAAGAAGGGTATTGTTTCCCATGTCCGTAAAAGAAGGATATTGTTTCCCATGTCTGTAAAAGAAGGATATTGTTTCCCATGTACGTAAAGGAAATATGTTGTTTCCCATGTCCGTAAAAGAAGGGTATTGTTTCCCATGTCCGTAAAGAAATGATATTGTCTCCCATGTCCGTAAAAGAAGGATATTTTTCACATGTACGTAAAAGAAATATGTTGTTTCTCATGTCCGTAAAAGAAGGGTATTGTTTCCTATGTCCGTAAAAGAACGGCATTGGTTCCCATGTCCGTAAAAGAAGGATATTGTTTCCCATGTCCGTAAAAGAACGGCATTGGTTCCCATGTCCATAAAAGATGGATATTGTTTCCCATGTCCGTAAAAGGAGGGTATTGCTTCCCATATCCGTAAACGAAGGATGTTGTTTCCCATGTCCTTAAAAGAAGGATATTGTTTCCCATGTCCATAAAAGATGGATATTGTTTCCCATGTCCGTAAAAGAAGGGTATTGTTTCCCATGTCCGTAAAAGGAGGGTATTGTTTCCCATGTCCGTAAAAGAAGGGTATTGTTTCCCATGTCCGTAAAAGGAGGGTATTGTTTCCCATGTCCGCGAAAGAATGATATTGTTTCCCTTATCCATACTTTATTATTATTATTATTATTATTATTATTATTATTAATTTCTGTTGTATACTCATTCCGGGTCCCAACCAGAGACCTTAGGTCAGAAATGGCTTCATGACTTTTCAATGAACATTATTTTTAAAGAAAGAAGATCACACACATTTTACATAGATAAATCCCTTCGTAAGGTGCGGGCTGTACTTGTGAGAACAATTTATTGTATTCTTTTAAGGCATGGACAACCAGGAAACACTTCAATGAGTCTATCAAAACCTTTCTTAATCAATCCGAGGATTCCAGCTACAACTGGAAATACCGATGTCGTCATGGTCTACATATTTTTAGATTTCCTCTTAGAGATCCTTGTATTTTGATAGTTTTTTAAAGACCTTCAAAGATACATTACAATCTGCAGAACCTGCCCTATCATTAAGAAGGTACTTTCTGTTCTTGTGGCCTTTCATCACGATATCAGGGCGATTAGCGTTGATTTTCTGTCTGTTTGTATTGCATAGCCCCCCTGATGGCGGTGGTATCATCTATTCTTCTCTCTTAACTATTTTTATTACTCATGCCGACATGTATATTATCTAAATATCCAGTGGGGGTGCCCCACTCACAACGAAGCCATTTCGGGCACGAAAGAGAACACGTCTACATCGCTTGACGGGTAAGATCCAATTCGCTGAAGCCTTTCTCCCATCACTTTCCCACGCTAGCTCTTTGACTTTCCTATTATGGCTCACATCTGACCCCGGCTGTCAAACTCCCGGTTATTGGTTAAGGCGATGGAGAACTTTCAGAGGGAAATTAACAGGAGATAACTGATAACTGACATTCATTAAACATGGCACATGGAACTAGAACAGTCTACCCCAGTGAGCGAAATAAAGGGTTCAGTTCGACATACCAATCACCTGAAGAAGACCGTAGCGTACAACGGCCGAAACTTTGTAATAGATATGGCGACAAAGGTGAGGACAATAGTCTGAATAATGAAAACAGTGACCTATGAAATTGTTACAGATCCTAGGTTTGTAACCGAGTCTGGGTGGTTTCATAACATTTTTTTTTTGTAGTTTCCTTCCCGAAAAGTTACATACTTTCCAGATATTGGCCGACTCTATCGTACCGAGTTTTATATTCAGTGAGTGTTAATACCGTGCAACCTGGTCCTGTGCAGCAAGAATAAAACTTTATTTTCAGCTTTTAACTCTGCACTATGTAGCCACTGATGGGTACGGTGTTTGTCTAAATCAGCTTGTTTGGTACGGGCAGAGTATTGACCATGAAGAGGCTTATCTTGCCATCGTTTCTACATTTGGAACATTGCATTTACTTTTGCTTTATTTTTAGGCTCTTTGCCACTGCAATAAGTGTATTATAGCTTATTTGCACTTTTTCGCCTACTTGAAATCCTCTTTTGAATTTGTCGGCTTTATTTATTACTGAATAAAGATTCTTATTTCTTTCGTGTTTTTTAACATAGATAATCATCCAGTCTTTTCCAGGAATCTTTGAAGACCGATTGTTGTGGTTTTGCAAGACAGTTCTAGTTGAACTAATCCTCTACCTCCTTCGGATCTAGACATATAAAGACTATTAACATTGACTTTAGGATTATGCATGCAGTGACAAGTGAGAAGCTTTATAGTTTTGACATCCATTTGCTTAATATCAGATATGGTGCAATTAAAGATGCTGAAATTGTATAGCACTACAGAGACAGTTAAAATGTTTATGGCTGATATTTTGGTATATTATTAGTAGTAGTTGTACCATAATTATTGACGCAATTGACAGTATTATGATAAAAAAAAATCTAAATCGAGTGGGACATTTTGGAAAAACGATAGAAGATGAGAAACTATAGCGGTTTGAAGAAAGAAAGAAAGAAAGAAAGAAAGAAAGAAAGAAAGAAAGAACATCAGATGACTGACTGACTGACTGAAAGAAAGAAAGAAAGAAAAATGAAAGAAAACAAGGAAGGAGGGAATGATGAATGAATCAAAGAAAGAAAGAAAGAAAGAAAGAAAGAAAGAAAGAAAGAAAGAAAGAAAGAAAGAAAACGTAGGGTTACTGACTGACTGAAAGAAAGAAAAATGAAAGAAAACAAAGAAAGAAGGAAGGATGAAAGAAAGAAAGAAAGAAAGAAAGAAAAGAAAGAAAGAAAGAAAGAAAGAACGAGAGAAAGAAAAATAGAAAAAATGACTGAAATAAAGAATGAATGTAAATAAAGATGTCAGACTGTCTGAATGAAAGAAAGAAAGAAAAAAGAAAGAAAGAAAGATGTCTGACTGACTAAATGAATGAATGAATGAAAGAAAGAAAGACGTCTGGCTGATTGAGAGAAAGCAGGAACGAATGAAAAACAAAAAGAAAGAAAGATGTCTGAAAGAAAAAATAAGATGCTTGAAAGAAACAAAGATGGAAAGACATCTAACTAAAGTGCTTATAGCAGTTATTCTCTTTTATTATTATTATTATGATGATTATCATCATCATCATTATTATTATTATTTGTTTACTTGCCTGAATAGCAATCTTATTGGCTCAATTCTCAGAATTAGGCAAAAAAAAATCATTTGTCCTTTGGGTAACTTCTAATTACATTCCATTACGTTGTCAGTCCAAGAAACATTCTTTGGTTTGGAACTGAGAATTTCCCTTTTTCTTTTGCAAAGATTCCTTCCCAGTATTGATCCTCGCAAAGCCGACACACATCGAATAGACGTGTCGGCTTGCCATCATCACTCACTTCTCTCAAGAGCCGACCGGTAACGGCAATGATTTTGTTCTGACATGGTGGAAAACAAACGAACTAAAAAGAAAGCATTAGCTTAAAATAAGATAACGCAAGGAAAATATAGAACAGCCGTAAATAGCATTGGGTATTTTGAATGGTGTTTGGGGGGGGGGAGGTAGCAATTTCTAAATCGGGTGGGAGATGTTGAAGAAGGAATGGAAGTTGGAGAAGAATAGCGATTTGGCTGAAGAAAGAAAGAAAGAAAGGAGCAAAATGCTTTTTGCTTTCTTTCTTAAACTGGTTAAGAAAAGAAAAGTATTTCTCAGCTGGTGTAATCGACAGATTTTTGGAAATCATGTGTGGCTATTTGAAAAGTAGGTAGTTGCCATTTTATTTGAGATTTCGATGGTGAAGAAGAAGAAGTCATCGTACGAAAAATGAAAGTGAAGACGAAAAGGATAAAAAGAAGAAAGAAGAATTTAAAAGGGGCAGAAGAATTTATAGAGATGAAATAATAAGGATAGATAGATAGATAGATAGATAGATAGATAGATAGATAGATAGATAGATAGATTTTTAGAAAAGATGTCTGGCTATTTGAAAAGTTGTCATTTTATTTGAGATTTTGAAGAAGAAGAAGAAGAAGAAAAAAGAAAGAAAGAAAGAAAGAAAAAAGAAAGAAAGAAAGAAAGAAAAAAGAAAGAAAGAAAGAAAGAAAGAAAGAAAAAAGAAAGAAAGAATGGGTAAACAAAAGAAAGAAAGAAAGAAAGAAAGAAAGAAAGAAAGAAAGAAAGAAAGAAAGAAAGAAAGAAAGAAAGAATGGGTAAACAAAAGAAAGAAAGAAAGAAAGAAAGAACGGGTGAACATAAGAAAGAAAGAAAGAAAGAAAGAAAGAAAGAAAGAATAGGTAAACATAAGAAAGAAAGAAAGAAAGAAAGAAAGAAAGAAGATCCTCCGCTCAACAATTTCGTTATATCTTAAGCCGGTCCAAGGTGCGAACAACAGCGCCCAACTGACGGTCAGTTGACAACTGAAGCTATCGACAGATGGACTAGAAATTTCTCTAGAATGACGAATGAGTTTGGCTGCATATGAAATAGCACTAATCGTTACCGTTCAGCTCCTCGTCGACGCGCAATAAGAACGTCTAATGTTAATGGCGCTAAGACTTTCCCCGGCTGCAACCTGTGCAGTCGGGATTAGGAAGGAATGGGTTGCGAGAATGACGGTGAATAATAACTTAAGATGGATGGCGTTACACGCCGGTTGGATGATGAAGCCAGTGTTGTTCTCCTGTTGCTAGGAAAATGAAGATGTAGGTTTGCTTTAATGGTAACTGATGGAGAGTAGGCGTCGGAAGAGTCAGCGATCCGGACCGGTGAATGTTATTGGCGTTTGGAGACCTGACTGGTACGAATGGGTTACAATTGGGGAAATTTTGGCGGGGTAAAAAAAAAGTTGGGGGCAAGACTAGAGAAATAAGGGAGAAGAGTAGGGAGAGAGTTGAAAGAGAGAGAAATGAGTGGGAGATTGAAGAAAGGAAGAGGAGAGAACGAAAGAAAGATGCAAAGAGATAAAGAGAGGACATAATATAAAATGAGAGAGGTATCTCGAGAGATGGAAAAGAGAAGCGGAGAGTTAAAGAGTTATAGAAGACTAAAAGGAGAGGGAGTTCGAGAAAGAGAGAAAAGAGAGTGGAGATAATGAGATGGTTTGCATTCGTAGAGATAAACGTATTGAGATCGGTACGATGGAAAAAAAAAGATTAGTGTTTATCTCTCCACCTATTGGAACTTACTCAATCCAAACCCCAAGTACAATTAGTATATACGATCCATATCGTAAAATACATATGTTGGGTACTTGGGTACACATCATCAGTGATGTTTCTAGCCGAGGTTCATTAGTGGGAGTCGGATCTTTCAACATCATACCCACTCTCCACGGTGACTCAGCCGATCGGGTATCGACTTGTGTACTTTCCATCAGCTAAAAGTTTTCCCATCTTCCGAAGTGCAGACAATACTACTCCTCTTGGCAATTTATTGTCCAATCCCGGATAACTTCCGGTTCACCGACTGTGTACGCTCTTCCATAAAAAAGGGAAGGAAACAGCCACAATTTCTATTTATTTACTAATTTGAGGCTCTCTCTGGATCAGCCACGCGTCACCTGTTTACTATCTGCTTCACAACCGAGTAGTGGC
>OZ010614.1:62687634-62707634 GCA_963932145.1 Acanthosepion lycidas
AACGTCGAAGCTTCGCTCAGCTTGTGACAATATATATATATTCGGTAGATGCAAAAATAATGACGTAATAATGTCGTTTTTTGACGTTAAAAATACGTCAAAAAACGACATTAATACGTCATTATTTTTGCACCAACCTAATATATATATACATATATACATATATACATATATATATATATATATATACATATATATATATATATATATATATACATATATATATATACATATATATATATATATATACATATATATATATATATATATATATATATATATATATATATATATATATATATATATGCAGCATATTTTCATTAAAGCATGTTTGGTGAAACAATTTAAACGTATTATGTCTATTTATTTTTCTGTTAATCCTTTCAAGTCCACGAATTAATTTCTTAGTAGAAAATTGATGAAGAAAAATTTTTAAATTTTCTTTCAAATAATTTTTACTTTCCTAAATACTTTTAATCTCATCTGGGGTCATCTTTAGGGCTATATATCTTTGTATATGTTATACGTTAACGCATAACACATAACTGACTGAAAGCCTAAACGGCGCAAAGCATTATCGGATATATTATAAAACAATATACTTTCATGAGCGTTTTCCAGTTTCCAATATATATATATATATAGTCAGTTGAATCCGCTACCTTGGTTTCAGTAATGATTAAAGCCACTGGGATGCAAGGGGTTACTGAGTGTTAGAGAATATGAGAAAAACTACTATTAAGGAGAGAGGACAATAAAAGAAGAAGAATTAAGAAGACAGAAGATAACGATTGACATTGCATTTAAATGTTTGAAGATCAAAGGCAATAAAGCCACTAGGACGCAAGGTGTTTCCGAGTGTTAGAGAAAAGGAGAAAAACTACTATTAAGGAGAGAGGACAATAAAAGAAGAAGAATTAAAAAGACAGAAGATAACGATTGACATTGCATTTAAATGTTTGAAGATCAAAGGCAATAAAGCCACTAGGACGCAAGGGGGTTACTGAGTGTTAGAGAATATGAGAAAAAGTACTATTAAGGAGAGAGGACAATAAAAGAAGAAGAATTAAGAAGACACAAGATAACGATTGACATTGCATTTAAATGTTTGAAGATCAAAGGCAATAAAGCCACTAGGACGCAAGGTGTTCTCATCTGTTGACCTAGTGAAGCGAAAAATTTATTGCTTCTCTGAATTAAGACCGGAACTATAGAAAAAAAAGCCCAACAAGCAAGATGCAGTTAGGCATCTATTTTCGAATTTAGATAGAACAGAATCCAGTTGAGGAGTACATTTCTTATGGAGTACTACGGAGACACCATCAACTCCACATGCTTTGTGGGGATCCATTTTAAAGATGGCAACAGAAAACATTAAATGCATATCACACTTCCAAGTGGAAAGTCGGGCAATATTGACTGTCATATTTTATTGATTGTTATTTGCTGTTCGTTCCGATTCGCCATAAATGCAAATATTTAATAAATGCTCCAGGGAAATAGAAAGCGATGCGTGGAAAATTATTATTGTCCTGAAAAGTTACCTGTGAATATTCGACGTTGTGTGAAAACAATTTCATTGCCGTTCACCACGCTTATTCAATATATTTGGGTGTTCGAAATGTAATATCCGATTTTCGAATAAAGCTTTTAATTGTGTCGTCATATATTATTACAAGTGATGCACAAATATAAATTACTAAATTTAAATAAATTGTAAATGATTAAAGCAGAGTTTCCCAACCTGGGCGATATCGACCACCAGTGGGCGATTTCAACTGTTGGGTAGTCAATGTGCAACTGAACAGAAAATGGTGATCGACTGGAAATTTTGACAACTCTATTCAATATATTAGTTTTTTTCGGAAAATAATATCGAATTTTAGAATAAACCTTTTAATTGTGTTGTCATATATTATTACAATTGTTACACAAAATATATTACTCATTCATATTGATTAAAGTAGAGTTTCCCAACCTGGGCGATATCTATCACCGGTGGGCGATTTCAACTGTTAGGTAGTCAATGTGCAACTGAACAGAAAATGGCAGTCGATTGGAAATTTTGACAACTCTATTCAATATATTAGGTTGTTCGGAAAATAATACCGAATTTTAGAATAAACCTTTTAATTGTTTTGTCATATATTATTACAATTGTTACACAAAATGTATTACTCATTCATAATGATTAGAGTTTCCCAACCTGGGCGATATCTATCACCGGTGGGCGATTTCAACTGTTGGGTAGTCAATGTGCAACTGAACAGAAAATGGTGGTCGATTGGAAATTTCGATGTGCGATATAGTATTAAAAAGTGTATCTCAACATGTGGTACCCGAAAAAATTTTCGAAGTAGATAAGCAAAGAACCTGAATAAAAAAGAAAAGAAAAAATAAAAATCAGGAGGCTATTAAGAAATAACTAGATGACATTCCTAGATATAAATATCCTGGAAAGCAACAATTATTTTGGTATTTCCGATTATTTTGAGAAGAGTCATTAACTTTCAAATAATTCTTGAGACGTAATAACATTTTTCGGATATAAATCAGATAAAGGATGACTATGAAAAACAAAAAATATCTACTGAAGTTTTTCTTACTTACTAGTAGTGTACATTCTTTTTACTTTTATAATTACGAACAAAAGTTGTTTACTTTTTTGTCAACATTTGCAACGCTAATCCTAACCATGAAACTAACCGTGACCATAAAACTAAATTATATTTTTTCAGTGGTCAAGTTTGCTTTCATTTATTCTTTAATATGGTAGTAGCAGCAGCATCGCCGTATAAGTCATCGTTATTTGTTATCTCCCTTTAGTATTTTTAATACATAGCTGGGCAGAGTATTGCGAGACAGGAGGATTTCTTTGGTAACAAAGAATACTGAACGTGTCATGTGTCATCTGTCTTTCTTTACGACAGCGAATGTTGGACGATTTCCTCAAAGATGAAGAAGAGACTCGAGACGACAGAGATATGGTTCTACAGAAGGATGCTAAGGATATCATGGACCGAACATACTGGGATGGCAAATCTGAGCAGAGTATTGCGAGACAGGAGGATTTCTTTGGTAACAAAGAATACTGAGCTGTTACGTGACATCTGTCCTTCTTTATGGCAGCGAATGTTGGACGATTTCCTCAAAGATGAAGAAGAGACTCGAGACGACAAAGATGGTTCTACAGAAGGATGCTAAGGATATCATGAACCGAGTGTGTGAGCAACGATGAGATCTTAGAGAGGATGCAAACAAGGAGGAGGCTTATACTTAACATCAGGAAGAGTTTTTTTTATGTTTTGTTTGGTTTTGCTTTTTGTTTTATTTTACAGAATATCTACTTCAATGTGTTTCTTCAAAAATGTATTGCTGGTAATTTTTTTTTTCAAATATGTATTGCTAGTAATTTTTTTTTTTCTTCAAAAAGTCATTGCGGGTAATAATTTTTTTTACAAAAATAGATTGCTGGTATTAATACCTATTTTTACACTTTCATAACGTTTTGACTCTAGTTTGGAAGTTAACTATTTACCCATAGCTGGGACCCAAACAGGTGCTACCATCAACGGAACAATTAAGAGGTAGTTCCACGCTCCTAAAATCCTCACCATCAGAGGTCTTGCTGTTGGATGTAGTTTATCGTCTTACCCAGGACGTACATCATAACGTCAGTTTAAAAACCAGTAACAAACTTTTACCAAACAATTTTGGTTTGCTTTTAAATATTTACTATACAGGTGTGTGGTGGAAAATTTGTCGATATGAAAGTGGGTGATGAAACAAAAAAATTCGAGAACCCCTGTATTAAAGTGTTCACTTTGTCAATTTTATATCAATCGTTTTTAAAATCTTTATTCGGGTGCATCCTGCGTGTACAGTGGAAAATAGAATTAGATTGTTCGGAAAATAATGTCCGATTCTAGTTATGTTCTAAGCGTGATTAATCCTAAAGACATCGACGATAGAAGAAACAGATGATGATTACAATACATCTCAATGTTGATGCATATTCATTCCGAGTATTTTCGACATTAGCACAATGTCATCATCAGGGTCTTGTTTTTTCGAAGACCAAAAAAGAATCAGCATGGTAATTTTCTTTCTTCCTTTAATAATGATGCTAAGAAACTACGGGAGGATCCTATCAAAAATAACTAGACAAAACTTGTCTAAATTATTTGATGAAACATATCTTAATGAAAACATGCTACCAAAATATAGGCAATCTATCTATCTATCTATCTATCTATCTATATATATATATATATATATATATATATATATATATATAAATAATTATTTTTTAAATAAATATATAATTATTTTTTTGAATATATCTCCATCGTGAAACAGAAATTATTGTTTCGAAACCGAAACTCAAGGCCTAAACTTTAATTTTACAGTTAAACTTAAAATTTAGAGCACAGTTTCATACTGGTTGGAAATGGAGGTGGAATTTTAAGCTCTACTTTTGTATCGATATATATATATATATATATATATATATATATATATCCACACACACACAATGCTATTTATGTAACGTGCATAATATATTATGTAATATACTATTCATGCCATACTCATTCTTCTGGATGGAATAAAAATCCCTTGACATTTGCCAGTTCTGTTCAGTGTTGCATGTATTGATTTGTACTCAAGACTCTTTCTGGCTTATCGCACGTAACGTACGAAAACTTCCTGGCAAATGACTTGTGGCCTTTGCTTCTCACATCTATATACATGTAAAATCAACGGATCCATTATTGTATGTATATCTATCGATCGATCGATCGACCTTTTCTTCCCTATATCTAGTATGTTCATATCTATAGATTAACGTTTTTATTTCAATCTGTTTACACACACACACACACATATTTATATATATATATATCACTGTATTCCTCTCTCAATCATAACGTGTTCATATCTCTTCAATTCAGTCTGTTCTAATATATATATATATATATATATATATATATATATATATATATATATATATATATATATATACATACATAGATAAACCTAGTGAGCCAGACAAACCTACCCAGGTTTCATCGTCCGGGAAAGCTTTCTCTGACGATCCGCTTAGGTGAAACCTGGGTAGGTTTTTCTGGCTCACTAGGTTTATCTAGGTCTGCTCTATGGTTGTATTGAGCTCTTTTGTTAGTTGTTTACTCGTATCGGGGTTTTTTCTTTGGGCTTTGAACCTGTATCTGTGCGATTTTTTTCGACAGACTTTCATGTTTCTAGCTCTTTCTTTTTTTTAAACCTTTTTTTCCTTCGAGATTGATTTGATTAAATCAAAAATTCGAGGGTTTTTCGAGACGAGTATACTTATATATATATATATATATATATATATATATATATATATATATATATATATATATACAGTGCGTATGAACACTAATGGGTATGTCCCAATCCTCAAAAATACGTTGGGCACTATTGTAAGTGGGGGTAATATGGTGCATAAGTAGTCTACCACTAGCAGTGGTTTACCTACTTCATGCTGCTGGCGAGTATTGTATTTCGTTGATGTTATAAAGATTACCATTTCATTTGCAACCTTCGTTTTGGTTATTCCTCATTCAGTAACCCTAAAACACACACACACACACATATATATATATATATATATATATATATATCGGTGTATTCCTCCCTCTATCTATTATAGCTTGTTCATATCATTTTATCTCAGTCTGTTCTAATATATATATATATATATATATATATATATATATATATAAATAAAAAGAAAGAACAGTAAGATATATAATCCTGTGATCTTATATATATTTTTATTTTTACAAAATAGTGCTCAATGCAAATTTACAGAGCATTAATATTATAAATTAATTGATTTAAAATATGTTTTTTTCCGCTACACAGTTCTAACTATGTTTCAAAAATGGAAGGTCCGAATTTAATTTTGTAAATTAAATTAAAGACATTAGTTCCATTTCATCCTCAAGCGAATTTTTGAGTAACTTTTAAAATTACTGGGTTTTAAAGACACAGCTAAAATCATAATTCATGTTTCCAAGGTTAGAGATAAATTCACTTCCACTAGACAGGGGTAGTGGAAGTGAATTCATAATATATATATATATATATATATATATATATATATATATATATATATATATATATATATATATATATATACAGGATGTCCATAAAGTTCGTGTGCACTTTAAAAAATTATAACTTTATTTATATTTGCCATAGAAATAATCTGTAAAAAATGTTATAATACAGTGTTTCAACAAGATGGACTCCTTGTCACTTTGCTCTGTACGTTAGAGAGTTTCTAAATCAGGAATTTCCTAACAGATGGATCGGAAAGGGTGGACCATTTTAATGGCCTTCACGTTCGCCAGATTAGACTCCATTAGATTTTTTATGGGGACATGTGAAAACAATTGTTTATGCAACCAAACCTAGTTCATTAGAAGATTTGAAAGCTAAAATAACTAATGTGATTTCAGGCATTACTGTAAATCAGTTGGCAAATGTTTTCCGTGAACTGCAAAATCATATTACCCTTTGTATTGCTAATGATGGAGGAAACTTAAATAAAATGTCAATAAAACCTTAAAAAATATAGATTTACTTCTTTCTAATCCTTTTTTACAGATTATTTCTATCGCAAATACAAATAAAGTTATAAAATTTTTAAAGTGCACACGAACTTTACGGACACACACACACACATATATATATATATATATATATATATATATATATATAAAGAGGGAGAGAGAGAGATATAATATTAGTGGTAAATATACACATACATATGCAATTATATATGTGAGTGTAATAATCAACATGAGAATGTTGATCCGAATTGTAAATAATATATTTGAATATATATATATATATATATATATATATATATATAGGGTGTCCATAAAGTTTGTGTGCACGTTAAAAATGTATAACTCTATTTGTATTTGCGATAGAAATAATCTGTAAAAAATGTTATAATGTTCAATGTCCCTTGTTTTTAGTATAGCTAAAATAAGTAATGTGGTTTCCGGCATTACTGTAAATCAGTTGGCAAATGTTTTCCGTAAACTAACAAAATCGTATTACCCTTTGTATTGCTTATTCATAAAATATAATTAACATTATCAATTCAACATGACAAAGACGATGGACATAAGAACAAGACTTATCCAAACAGATGACGACAACGTGACCATGTTTAAACGGAACGCTGATCATATGTTAATTATATTTTATGAATATGTCCTGAAGATGGTTTATTGGACCGAAACGTCTGACGTTGACATTATATTAACATTAAAACAGTATAATTGCTTATAAGGATTTTTGTTTGTTTTTTTGCGTATATTTTTCTTCATACTGTTGGATCTATATCCATATATTTGCTTATATATATATATATATATATATATATATATATATATATATATATATATTGTTATACATTATTTATATAGACACAAATATTCAAGTAAATGCTCTGTTTATAATAAACAGTATTAACGACAATTACCTGGCCGTATGTCCGAGAAAATTTTAGTTTTAAAGATACTTAAATGCTCTACATGTTACTTTTATTTTATTTTTCATTGTATTGGGGAACTTTTTAATACTACTGTTTCCTGGTCTGATTCAACACTGATCATTAACCGTCTATGCAATATATATATATATATATATAATGTAAATCTATTTAAAGTCGGTGGGTGAAAAAACCTGGGTAGCACAATTTTCAAATTAGCATCTGAGGAAAAAAAAAATGTTAAAAAAAATGAAAGCACCAGAAACCTCCGAACAGGGCGAAAGAAATTGTGCAGTTCCTTAAATTTCTGGTACAAAACATTCATTAATAACTTCAAACGAAGAATGCTCAATACCCTAAATAAAGCAAAAGCAAAATAAATAAATCCTAATGAGCCAGATGCTACCTACCTAGGTTTCACCAGATGGGATCATCAGGGTGAACTGGCTAAGGAGGAATTAGATTATTGATAAAATCACTGCTAAAACCTAAAATTAGCATAAGCCTAAAATGACCTAAAATATGTGACTGGAAAAAAATAAAAACCCTTATTCTAAGAACCAGGCTTTATTAAGCCTGCATCTATTAAGGATTTCTGACCTCTGGTTAATAAAACTTTTTGGTTTATTGAAGGTAGTTATTGCTAACTTCTCTTCCATACATAATATGCAGTATTTGTCGGCGGCTTTATATTTACATTATCTAGTATTTCCCATTTTAGAAAGGGATCCGTTCTATCTTCCTGTTTAACCCTCCAAACGTATTTAGATAAATTAGTGTTATACCTATACTCACCATTCTTGAAGCTACTTACATGATTATAGTAGCACTTTTTAAAAATTGTCTTTAGTACATCCTATGTACATTTTATTATTCTTGTTCTTGGACCCGTGAGTATCAGATTTTCTAAGCACTCTTTCCTCATTATGTACCCTAGAAATTTCAACTGTCTCTCAGCAATAGCAGAGCCAAAAGTATTGGTTAGTAGGCGCTTCCTGGCAGACAGATTCAAAATCCTCGTGGAGGGGGTAAATGTTGTTTTATTCTCGAATCCAAACGCTGGGACGCCCTCCCTATGTAGTCTACACTTGTATTTGTACATCACTGAATTAACATATTAATTAATAATCTTATTTAATATATATATATATATATATATATATATATATATATATATATTGTGTGTGTGTATTTAGGTGTATTTGTACATCACTGAATTAACATATTAAGTATAAGCTTCCTTTTTGTTTCCTTTTCCGTCATTGTCCACATATTTAGTCTATGTCATCCTCAGTATCCTTCTGTAGAACCACATTTTTGTTGCTTCAAGTCTCTTATCCATAGTTGAGAAGTATTGACCAGTATTCACCGCCATATATGGGGATAGATATCACGTAACAGTTCAGTACTCTTTTCTTCTTCCTGCGGTCTACTTTGTGGAACCAGCTCCCCAGAGGATATTTTCCCGGTCTTTACAATCATTAGCAATTCAAGTCTAGGGTAAACCGCTATCTTCCGCACCTATCCGCATAAAATGTGCTTCCTACTGTGTAACCCTCTAGAAAACGAAGTTTTCCTGACTCTTAATACTCTGCTTAGCTTCTGAAAGGCATCTTTGGCTATCCCAATGCGCTTTCGTAATTTTCGTCCTTGTGTTTATTCAAAGTTGTGAACAAAATCCAGGATCGCAATACAATTTGAAAACTCTGTTTCCAAAATCTCGGTGGATAATTCATGGATTATCCGTGGGATTACTAGTTAGCCTGGATTATCTGACAGCGCATCTTCCTGGAAACAATGGGATAAATTTAACAGAAACAACTGAATGAAACGCTATGACCAAATGTTTGGACGGATTAAGAGCAAATCGGACGGCAAGAATGGCTTGATAGAAACACAAATAGAACATAGGATTAAAACAGAGTTATCTGATCACCGACTGAACTTGAATATATATATATATATATATATATATATATATATATATATATTAAGAAATAATATATATATATATATATATATATATATATATATATATATATATATAAAGAAATAACATATATATAAAGAAATATATGTATACATTAAGAAATATATATATATATATATATATATATATATTATAAATTAATTGATTTAAAATGTGTTTTTTTCGCTACAACATTCTAACCATGTTTCGAAAATACTCTGTAAATTTACATTGAGCACTATTTTGAAAAAATAAAAATATCTATAAGAAAATCTTACTGTTATTTCTTTTTATTTATATATATATATATATATATATATATATATATATATATATATATATATTTCTTAATATAAGGAAAAGACAAAATTTAATTTATAAGGCGTTTTTAAAAGAAAAAGCTAAAAAAAAAACCAACCGTTTTCGTCCCAGGAATTATCATGTTTATTTTTTCTGTGAATAGAAAATTTTAAAAACGTGTAAATTAATTTAAATTAACGAATGGAATGAAAGAGAGAGAAAAAAATGAATTTCAAATAACCCAGTAAGCATTCCCTCTGTTTACAAAGGGAAGGCCTACGGGATTTGATCTACAAGGACTCTAGAAGCTTGAAGTGAAATGTGGAGTGGGACCTAGATAAAATCAAAAAACGGTCCGCACTAAAATTAACCACACATTTCCTACTATTTATTATATGATCAGCAATCGCAGATCCAGAAGTATTGGTTAGTTGGCTCTTCCTGGTAGACGGATTCAAAATCCTTGGGGTGGGGGTAAATGTTGTTTTATTCTCGAATCCAAACGCTGGGACGTCCTCCCTATTTAGTCTACACTTGTATTTGTACATCACTGAATTAACATATTAATTAATAATTATTTAAATATATACATATATATATATATATATATATATATATATATATATATATATATATAATTATTTATTTAAAAATATGATTCCATATAAATAATTAATTATTAATTAATTAATTATAATTGTAATTAATTAATAATTAATAAATAATTATATTTATGCTCTACTTTCGTATCGAGCACTATTTTTAAAAATAATTACAAAAATACTAAGGAACTTTGGATTATTTACCAAACCAGTTTCTTTCCTATTTTCCACAATATTTTCACACATATATATATATATATATATATATATATATATATTGTGTGTGTGTGCGTATTTAGGCAGCATTTTCCATTGATGCATGTTTCATTAAATAATATAGACAAGTGTTGTCTATTTATTTTATGTAAATTCTTTTCATGTCGTCTGATAAGCTTAATAACATTATAATTAAACGAAGAAAGAAAATCACATAATGAAAAATAATGCGGCTTACTTATCATAAAATAGACATTCAAAGAATAAATCAACAAAGTTAATGTAATTAATGGCGAAATCTCTTCGCTAACAAATTAAAAGGGCATTAACTTATTGACCAAATCAACGGAAAAAACACAATAATACAAATTTTGAATTGCTACAATATTGAAAAATCTAGTGTTACATTTCTGCACGTTAAAAAATATTCTTAACTGTCAATAACACCACATTTTTTAATAAAACATATTTCGACAAGTAACACATTCATTTTCGTCTTGCAAACTATATGAACCGAATATCTAATCCATAGTACAATTAATAAAAACAGGCACCGTGTCGTTCAGCGAGTGATCAGTAAGTTAATGCCTTATTTAACCTGTTAGCGAAGAGATTTCGCCATTAATTATATTAACTTTATTGACTTCTTCTTTGAATGACTATTATAGATATTAACACACACACACACACACACACACACATATATATATATATATATAGATAGATAGATAGATAGATAGATAGATAGATAGATAGATAGATAGTTAGATAGATAATATTAGTGGTTAATATGCACATACATATATATACATATATCTAAAATATATAAATATATATACATACATACACGTATATATGTATATATATATATATATATATATATATATGTAAAAAAAATAATTCCAAGAGGATAGAATCCAAGTAGAACTCAGTGTCCAGGACAGAGTAAGAATATAATAAAAAGGCTAGGTAGGTCTGAAGAATTGGATCGTATTTACGATTTCAATGTAATAAATTATGACCAAGCGTTTTAGCGTTTTTATTTATACATATATATACCTATAATAAAATTTATATAATAATAATATATATATATATATATATATATATATATATATATATATATAAAGAACAGTAAGATATATAATCCAGTGTTCTTATTAATAATTTTATTTTTACAAAACAGTGCTCAATGAAAAACTTACAGAGTATACATATTATAAATTGGACCATATTTTTAAATTAGAAAATTTATCATGTATAATATATATATATATATATATATATATATATATATATATATTATTAGTCATATAATAATAAATATATGTGTGTGTGTGTGTTGTATTAACCAAGAAATGATAAAAAATAGCACTGCTTATGTTAATATATATATATATATATATATTTCTTCTTCATATTCTTTTTCCTCCTCTTTATATATATATATATATGTATATATATATATATATATATAGTAAATGTTCATCTGTAACCCAGTATCGCCTGCTATATTCATTCTTTCTGCACTTAACCTTTCCGCATTTAGCCTTTCCAAAACCTACGAATTTTTTATCCAGAAAATAAGTAAAAGTCTAGAGTTTACGATATTTTATGGAATATCGATCGGTTCTTTTCGGAAGTTGTAGTAATCTCTGACGTTTGGTCGGCGCAGTAGTTCATCGAATGGAACAAAGCCTCTACCGCTCTAGTAAGTACCTGACACCTCGTGTTATCCTCTATCTATGACCATCCCTAGACCTCCCTGTGGCTGATCAAAACTCCATTGACAATCCCTTTCCACACTGTTCAGTCCTGCATTGCTATCCCAAGATCCAACCCTGAGTCCCGAGCTATGGTGTCAGGGAAAGTCAATTTTCATGAGAAGACTCTTCTAGAAGGATGTCATAGAAGGATGTCATAGAAGTAGATGACCTCCCCATCTACTCGGTGGAAGTGGCCCGCAAACTGTAATCGTTTTTGTTTGAGCTTAAGAAAAATTCGTCTCAATTCCCCGTAAATTGTTTTAAGCATTGCATAGGATCTCCAACTGATGTTCTGGATTTTTCTAAGTAGATTTGTAAATGTTTCATCCAGTCGTCTTTCAAGACGAGCAGATAATGTCCAAGTTTCTGATCCATACATTAGGACTGTTTTAATCAATGTTCGAAATGTTTGAACTTTAAGAGCTTTATTACTTTACTATCCAATCAGAGCTCAGCTTAACAAAAATGATACATTTTCTAACCAATCAAATAATTCCGTTTTATTATTTTACTAACCAATCACGAAAAAATAACTATATTTTTTAACCGGTCACTTTTCGCTCTGGCCAACTTGTTCTCCGATTGAGTTTAACGATAAATAAAAACGACTCCAAATTCAGATTATTAAACGCTTCCTTGTGTGATACGATGTATACACATGTAGAAAGGAAAAGGGTTTTTTTTTTTCCATCTCAAGTGTTTGTTTGACAGACCAGTGGATGGTTACTTTTAGAGTTTGGTCTTCTGAACGGCATCCACTTAGTCCGAAAGGGAATGGCGAAAAGAATGGATTTAGGGTTTTTTAAAAGACGACTTTGTGTCACAACCTGGCTCAGTGGGAAGTCAAGATAAAACTCGGATGCCATTGAAGTAAAGATGAGACGACCGCCTTGTCCGCTCGGTGACAGTGGCCGTCAAACTGCTTTTGTTTGAGCTAAAGAGAGACTGGTCTTAATTCTCCGTAAATTATGTTAAGTGCTGCATAGAATTGCCTGATATTCTTGAATTCTCTACGAAAATTTGTTTGATTCATCCAGTCGTCTTTCAAGACGAACAAATAATGTCCAAATTTCTGATCGACTCGTTCAATCAACGTTCGAAAGGTTTGGACTTTTAAAAAGGATGGAAGGTTTGAGCGTCAAATTTTGTAAAGTTTGTTACACACATCGCATGCAATAGCTTTGCAGATGTTGAAGTCTTTTGGGGAATCTATTATGTGAAATCCAAGATATTTGAAGTTCTCAACTCTTTTAATGGATGTATTATTGAGTGACTTCAACTCGGATGGTTCAGGCGAGGATGTGAAATATTCTCACGTTGCAATAGTTCGCTGGTTCGCTGGTTCGCTGCTTGCTCGAGTGATTACAGCAAGGAGTCTACATCCATCAAACATTTGAGAAAGCAATGAAATATGAAGATCAGGCCTAAAACGGAGTATCTCTGTCATATTTGGGTAGCAGCTGCTCAGTCCGCACTTTCCAATCTCGATCGAGTCCAGAAGCGTCTCTGTGTCCTTGTGGGTGACAGACCCCTTTATTACAGACGGAGTGTGGTATGAGTCTCGCTGCTCTCTCGCTCCTTCCATGGAAAGGGCTCTTACGCACTGTATTCCTTGATTCCGCCAGCTTTAACCTTCGCGCCTAAGACCGGCCACACCGCGCATATTGTAGCGTACTCCCTCCGTAGTCCATTGGTGAGAAATAATTCCCATTCGGGCAGCTTCTTCCCGCAATTCCGTATGTGGAACCGACTTCCAAGAGGATGTTTTCACGGTCTCTACAATCATAACCAGTTCAAGTCTAGGGTAAACTATTATCTTCCCACCTATCCGCATAAAGTGCGCTTCTTACCCTGTAACCCTCTACCTCGAGTGGCCCTCAGGCCTTGTATACATTGAACTTCACTGTAAAAAAAAACGTCTGAAAACCGGTTGGTATTTGTTTGAGTCGCCACATGGTATCTTGTTTTAGACATGGTTCAGGGGAGGTTGTGATATATTCTCACGTTGCAATAGAGACCTACTTGGTTCGCTGCTTGCTCAGGTGATTGCAAAGATTCTACATCCTTGATACTTTGAGAAATCAATGCAAAATCAAGATCAGGTCTAAAACTATTTTCTACTTCCTGCAATCTCTTTATCACAGACGAAGGGTGGCAAGACTCTCGGTGCTCTCTCGCACCTTCGATGAAAAAAATGTTCTTACGAACTTTTCTTCTTCCATTGTGAACTGGATTGAAGGTCATTCTGTGTTCATACTGGCCAGCTGTATTGTCTTCAATCCACGAGTTACTCCGACTCCTATCTCTTAATACACGATCTTGATTACTACCATTTGGAAGAGCGACAAATGTCTTCCAAAAGACTGACAAATTATTAAGAAACAGGAAAAGTTTGCCTTCTTGATATTCTTGATATTTCTTCCACATCATTCCTTACGTCGTCGTCTTCTCTTTTCTACTTTTTCATATCCTTTTTTTCTTCTTCTTCTACTTCTTCTTCTTCTCCTCCTCCTTCTTTCTTCTTCTTCCTCTTCTTCTACATCTTTCTTCTTCGTCTCCTTCTTCTTCCTTCTTCTTTCATCTTCTTCATTTCATCATCTGCTTTCTTCCACATCATTCCTGACCTGCTATGCAATTTTAGTCCATCTGATATTTTATTATTTCACCCTCAAGCAAGGCAAGAAAGCCACTAAGACGCAAAGAGTCTGAGAAAAATATTATCATGGAGAGAAAGCAACAAAAGAACAGGATCCAAGGAGACAGAAGATGACGATTGATATTGCATTTAAATTTTTGAAGATCGAAGTTGACTCGGATGCAAGAAGCCGGAAGTAAGTTCCACAAGCGAAGTTAGCATAAAACTTACGTTTAGCATTAGACATCTTTAGTATAAACAAGTTCTTCTTCGTCGTCTTCTTTTTTCTTCTTCATAATCTTTTTTCTTTATCATCTTTCTTCTTCTTTTTCTTCTTCTTCTTCTTTTTTCTTGTTTCTTCTTCTTCTTCTTTCTTGTTTCTTCTTCTTTTTTTTCTTTTTCTCCTTCTTTCTTTTTTTCATCTTCTTTCTTCTTCTGTCTTCCGCTTCTTTATATTCTTATTTCTTCTTCATCATTTTTCTTCTTCTCCTTCTCCTTCTTTCTTCTTCTTCCTCTTCTTCTACATCTTTCTTCTTCGTCTCCTCTTTCTTCCTTCTTCTTTTATTATCTTCTTCATCTCATCATCATCTTTTTCCTCCTTTTTTTTCCTTCTTCTTCTTTATATTCTTTCTTCTTCATCATCATCTTCGTCATATTCTTCTGTATATCCTTCTTTCTTCTTCTTCGTCTTCTTCTGCATCTTTCTTCTTCCTTTTCTTCTTTCTTCTTCTTTTCATATTTTTCTTCATATTTCATCAACTTTCTTCTTCAGTCTTCCTCTTTCTTCTTTTTCTTCTTCTCTTTCCTTCTTCATTATATTCTCCTTTCTTCTTTTGTCCTCCTCTTCTTTATATTCTTATTTCTTCTTAATCTTTCTTCTTCTTCTTCTTCTTCTTCTCCTCCTCTTTCTTTCTTCCTCTTCTTCTACATCTTTCTTCTTCGTCTCCTTCTTCTTCCTTCTTCTTTCATCTTCTTCATTTCATCATCTGCTTTCTTCCACATCATTCCTTACGTCGTCGTCTTCTCTTTTCTACTTTTTCATATCCTTTTTTTCTTCTTCTTCTACTTCTTCTTCTTCTCCTCCTCCTTCTTTCTTCTTCTTCCTCTTCTTCTACTCCTTTCTTCTTCGTCTCCTTCTTCTTCTTTCATCTTCTTCATTTCATCATCTGCTTTCTTCCACATCATTCCTTACGTCGTCGTCTTCTCTTTTCTACTTTTTCATATCCTTTTTTTCTTCTACTTCTACTTCTTCTTCTTCTTCTCCTCCTCCTTCTTTCTTCTTCTTCCTCTTCTTCTACATCTTTCTTCTTCGTCTCCTTCTTCTTCTTTCATCTTCTTCATTTCATCATCTGCTTTCTTCCACATCATTCCTTACGTCGTCGTCTTCTCTTTTCTACTTTTTCATATCCTTTTTTTCTTCTACTTCTACTTCTTCTTCTTCTCCTCCTCCTTCTTTCTTCTTCTTCCTCTTCTTCTACATCTTTCTTCTTCGTCTCCTTCTTCTTCTTTCATCTTCTTCATTTCATCATCTGCTTTCTTCCACATCTTTCCTTACGTCGTCGTCTTCTCTTTTCTTCTTCTTAATATTCTTTTTCTTCTTCTTCTTCTTCTTCTCTATCTGAATTTTCACGCTCTCTGATTCTAAATACAGGTTTTCTTTACACGGACAATTACACTTAACATCAGAAAGAGCAAGTAGAATAATGAGGAAAGAGGGCTTGGGAAATTTACACTCACAGGACATATAGAAGGCAAGTGGTATAGTGGAAAACAGTGCTTGTGTAAATGGATGGCGAAACAGGATCTATGGCAAAAAGGCAAACGTTACTAAGAGCTACGAAGGACAGGAAATAGTGGAGAGCCATGATCGCCAACGTCCTAAAGGTACACGGTGCAAAGAAGAAGAAGACAAAGAAAGAAGAATAAGGAAGTGGGTGAAAAAAGAAACAAGAAGAAGAAGAAAACTAGATGTTGAAGAAGAAAATGAGGAAGAAAAAAGACGATGAAGAAAGATGTAAAAAAACCGAGGGAATGAGAAGTAGAAAAAGAAGAAAACAGAAAGAAAGAAAAAGTAAGAAGGAGAAATAAGAAAAAAGAAGATGAAAAAGAAGGAATAAGAAGAAAGAAGAACATAAAGAAGAAGGAAGAAGAAAGACGAAAAAAAGATGAGGAAGAAAGAATAAAAAGACGAAGAAGAAAAAGAAGGAAAAAGAAAAAAGAGGAAAAAAGAAGATGAAAAAGAAGAAAGAAGAAGAAAGAGGAAAAAGAAGAAAGAAGAAAAAGAGGATAAAAGAAGATGAAAAAGAAGGAAAAGAAAGAATATAAAGAAGGAAAAAAGAAAAAAGAAGACGAAAAAGAAGAAAGAAGAAGAAGAAAGAAGAAAAAGAGGTTAAAAGAAGATGAAAAAGAAGAAAGAAGAAGAAAGAAGAAGAACATAAAAAAGAAGGAAGAAGAAAGACGAACAAAGATGAAGAAGAAGACAGAATATAAAGGCGAAGAAGTAAAAGAAGGAAGAAGACGAAAGAAAAGGAAAAAAAGAAGATGAAAAAGAAGAAACAAGAAGAAAGAAGAAGAAAGAAAGAGAAAGAAGAATATCAAGAAGGCAAAGGGGTCATGGGAAACAGTGAATAGCCTGGAAGAATAGTAAAAACGACAAATATTGACAGGACCGGAAGTTGTGGAGAGCGGTTACCATCAATATAGTGAAGGGATACGGTGCATAAAACAGTATTTCAAAAAGGGATATTGACAGATTTATAATCAAAACAGAAAGAGTGAGAATAAATTTAGGAATTCTTTTACTAATGTCAAACAGGCCCAAGAGCCTCTCAAGATAGAGAGTTACTGAAGAAAATTGTTGCATGAATGGTTAGTATAAGAGGGTCTTTTTATGAGGATATGCAGGAAAGATAACGCTTAACCATAGACTTGAAGAGATTAAGAAGGTAGTCGTCGGGAAAGTATCCCCTTGGGAGTCGGTTTCATAAAGTAGTGTTTCCTGAAAAGAATCTGTTCAAATGGAACTTCCTTTGCATTAATGTTTCTTTTTTATTGATTGAATGATTTGTTTTAATGATTTAGAGATACGAGTCTTACTGATTAACCCATAGCTGGAGGGAGAAGAGGTAGATGCATACCTTCCTCAGAAGTATTTGCGCGGAAGTGAATATAATGAATCCAATTGAAATTAGAACTCGGGTCTCCAATTAACAATTCCGTGCTATCTAGGTTACTGACCAGGCTCGACGTTGCTTAACTTCGATGATCATACGAGAACCGGTTTATCAACAAGATATGACCGTAAATCATAGTGCATGCAATTCCAAGCTTACATCGCCTGGTATTCCCAAGTGTTCACCCCTCTAGGTACTGACTATGCTCGACGTTGCTTAACTTCGGTGATCGTAGACGTTCCTGTGTATCAACGCGATATGGTTCTAAGCCATACCACACGTGCACCCAAGCTTACAGCGCCTGATATCCCCAAGTGTTCACCCCACTCCCAGGTACTGACTAGGCTCGGCGTTGCTTAACTTCGGTGATCGTGTATCAACGCGGTATGTCCGTAAGACATACTACACAGAATAGTTGTATCAACATGATAAGGCCATAATACATACCAATCGCATATCCCAGCTTACAGCGACTGGATACTCCAAAGTCGTTACCCATCTAGATATTGAGCAGGCTCAACGTTGCTTAACTTCAGTGGTTGTACGGGTATTGGTGTTTCAAAGTATCTAATGGAATACACAGGGAATAGGTCTGATTTTACTGTGTACATGACTTGTTTGGCTTTCACTAACATTGGTGGCATATAAATGATCTTAAAATTTCATTACTTGTATGTATTGTTTCTAGAATTTGGCGGTTACCATCCTAACCTTTTGTTGCAGGTAGTGTGGAAAGCCAACATCCTGAAAGAAGGAATGTAGCTCATTTGAATATTTTCAATTGAAACAGCGATCCACTAGGGAGCGGTTTAAAATGTTTTGTCTGAAAGTAAGGGATTATAGCCAGAAAAATAATTCCTCACACGTAAAATAAATATTGGCATTGCCAAGGTATGTTTTCTTTGTTTTTTGTTTTTTTTATGTAATGGAATAACTTGTCACCACCATGAGTGACTACACTATAGGTAGTAACTAACTATAAGTATCTGTAAGCCAACGGACTACAGAGACTAGCTGCGACCTGTTTCAGCTAAACAGTCGAACTCTCTGCTTTCGGGCCGAGAGGAACCCGGACGAGGCTCCGCCGAAGGGAAGAGTCTCGTTCGGGGAGGAAGACTGCCCCTGAACCCGTTTATACGGGTTCGAAACGGAATATTTTGGGCCGAGCCTACGGGCTCGGAGACCCCACGTTAAACCGGCTTTGTGCCACATGCAACCCTCGTGGCTGCGGGGAGGGGTAGCTAAATATACTAGCTGCGACCTGTTCCAGCTAAACACTCGGACTCTTAGCTTTCGGGTAGAGAGGAACCCGAACAAGGCTCCACCGAAGGTCAAAGTCTCGTTCGGGGAGGGAGACTGCCCCTGAACCCGTTTATACGGGTTTGAAAGGGAATATTTTTGGCCGAGCCTGGGCTCGGAAGACCCACGTTAAACTCGGCCTTGTGCCACATCTACCCACATGGCGGGGTGCTAGTAAATATTGACTAGCTGGAATCTTTTCAGCTAAACGGTCGAACTCTGAGCAGAAAGGAACCTGGACAAGGCTATGCCGAAAATTAGAGTCTCGTTCGGGAAGGTAGACCGACCCGATCCTTTTTATGCGGGGTCTACAGGGAATTTTTGGCCGATCCTACGGATTCGGTTAACATTAAATTCGGCCTTGTGCCACATCCTATCTTGTGGGAAGGCTGGTAAATATTACTAGCTGGGATCTGTTACTCAGCTCTTAGCTGTTGTCGAACTCTCTGCCTTCGGACAGAGAGGAACCCGGACGATGCTATGCC
>OZ010614.1:62712634-62720134 GCA_963932145.1 Acanthosepion lycidas
TCAAATAATTATATTGAAGTTTTCGGCTCTTGTTTTGAAACATGAGACCTCTTATGTAGCGTGTTGGAATCATATTTTTAAATAAATAATTATATATATATATATATATATATATATATATATATATATATATATATATATAGTTAGTTAGTTAGTTAGTTTATGGAAAACTAGGTAATCCGAATGGGTACACACAATATATATATATATATATATATATATATATATATATATATATATATATATATATATAGTCTCTCTTGCTATTAAACCTATGGAGAAGATATAATTTATTTTGTTGACTGCACAGAAACTTTTTTTGTCGACTGTTAGAAAAAGACCATTTTCAATACACCAGAAATTTAGAAACGGCATGCTGTACTGTTTGGCATTCGCGATAGACACTCCAATAAAAACATTTCGGGGTGTTTGGGTGTGAAACTGAGGACTGCGCGGAGGATTCGGAAAGAGTTGGTTGAGTCTAATGGTGATCACGAAGGTGCGGTTACTCGGAGAACTCTTGTCGTTCTAAGAAAAGAATTCCGATTTTGTTGGCAGGAGAATACAATCATGGCTGTCAGACAATTTCTGCGACCACATCACCCTTTACATCTGGCCACCTAACTCCCCAGACTGCAACCCCCTTGATTATTATGTGTGAGGCGCAGTTGAGCAAGAGACTAACAAAACTCCTTGTAACACCAAACACGAACTAAAGGCAAGGATTATGGCAGCATTTACCAAAGACCGTCCAAAACAGTTGCAGGAAATTCTGAAGTTGTCTGGAGGCCGTGTTTGAATCCAATGGAGATTTTATTCAATAAATTTATTCTTTAGCATTTCAAGAAATTTTTCTGTAATTTTGGTAAATTTATCTGTTAAAATAAGACGTCGATGTTTTTTTTTAATTTTTGCATAATTTAGACGACAATTTATCCATTGCACTCTCTTCGTGTGTGTGTGTGTGTGTGTGTGAAGCGTGTACAGCTTAACAAAGACACAGACGAAGAACAGATTTCTGGCTCAACAGTAAAAAATGCAAGTGGAAATTTAAGTCGACATATTCTAAATCATTTGCCAGAGGATCGGCATCCAAAGAGGTTTTTTTTTGTTTCTCGTTAGTGGGGGAGGGCCTCATGGGTGGTACAAGCAGAGACGGGGTAAAACCAGAACAGGTCGATAGAGATAAATCTTCTCACACACAGATAGAGACAGAGAGAGAAAAACAGTGTGATAGATAGATAGATAGATAGATAGATAGATAGATATGAAAAGACTAAAATAGATAGGAAAAGACTGAAATATATAGATAGATCTAGATAGAGAGATAGATAGATGAAAAGACTGAAATAGATAGATAGATAGATAGATAGATAGATAGATAGATAGATAATGAACATACTGAGATAGATAGATAGATAGATAGATAGATAGATAGATAGATAGATAGATAATGAACATACTGAGATAGATAGATAGATAGATAATGAACATGCTGAGATAGATAGATAGATAGATAGATAGATAGATAGATAGATAGATAGATAGATAGATAATGAACATACTGAGATAGATAGATAAATAGATAGATAGATAGATAGACATGAAATGACTGAAATAGATAGATAGATAGATAGATAGATAGATAGATAGATAGATAGATAGAAGAGGCTTACAGATAGATAGATAGATAGATAGATAGATAGATAGATAGATAGATAGATAGATAGAAAGAACAGGCTTACAGATAGATAGATAGATAGATAGATAGATAGATAGATAGATAGATAGATAGATAGATAGATAGAAAGAAAGAACAGGCTTACAGATAGATAGATAGATAGATAGATAGATATGAACAGACTCGGATAGATAGATAAAATGTGATTCAGGCCCTTTAGAGGCAGATGCACAACTTCCCATGATGAGGACATATTACGTCATGTGAAGCTAATGCTAAAGTAGAAGAAAGGTCGCCACATTGCAATGCAAATCACTCCACGCAACCGATTCGAATTCTGAGTTTTCCTCCTTTGAGACCAGCCAAGGCGACAGAATTCAATCGACATTTACTCTTTAGCATTTCGTGATATTTTTCTGTAATTTACCTAAATATATCTGTTAAAATGAGATGTCAGTGTTACAGTGTAACCCGGATATAAGAGACCCTGATATAAGAGAAATCCGTATATAAGAGAAATCCGGATATAAGAGAACCTCGGATATAAGAGAGATTTTCTCTGGTCCCAAATTAGAGCCATACTTACCTAAACAAAATAGACCAAACACGGATATAAGAGAAACCCGGATATAAGATACTTCTTCTCCGGTCCCGACAACTCTCTTATATCCGGGTTACACTGTATTTGCATATTTGAGTAATTTGGACGACAATTTATCCATCGCACCACTAACACATATGTACATATATATATACGTATATGTACACACACACACACACACACACACACACATATATATATATATATATATATATATATATATATATATATATATATATATTGAAATAACTTAATTAATAATTTATAATAAACAGTATTAAATAACATTTACCGGCCTGAATGTCCGAGAAATTTTCACAGAAAGTATTCGTCCTCCGATTATAAACAGAGCATTTACTTAAATATTTATATCTATAAAAAGAATGTATAAACATAAAATTGTCTGTCCATATTTCAGAGATGAGGTATTATGTACAGTATTTACATTATGCGGACTATTGTCCTCATCTTTGTCGCCATATTTGTCACAACGTTTCGGCCGTTGTACGCTCCGGACTTCTTCAGGTGGTTGGAATTTCGAACTGAACCCTTTATTTCGATCCCTGGGGTAGACTGTTCTACTTCCAGAGAAAAGCAATGATAACAAAGTGGCAATATGAGCTCTGGTAAAAACATGCAATGATAACAGCAAAATTGCAATATGAGCACTGGTAAAAATGGTTGCTGAAAACATTAGGTTTATAATACCCAGAAATTCATACCCTCAAGGACACATAGCACAGAGGATAAAGGCGTTGGTTAGATCCAGTGACAGGACCCAAAAGAGTGTGAGTTCAATACCCGGTTAAGGCAGTGGAGAACTTTCAGAGGGAAAATTAACAGGAGATAACTGATAACTGACATCCATCAAACATGGCACACGGAACTAGAACAGTCTACCCCAGTGATCGAAATAAAGGGCTCAGTTCGAAATTCCAACCACCTGAAGAAGGCCGGAGCGTACAACGGCCAAAACGTTGGGACAAATATGGCGACAAAGATGAGGACAATAGTCCGCATTATGTAAATACTATAAAAATGTCTTAAAATAATTGTCGGACTTTGTTCATTTCATAATATATATATATATATATATATATATATATATATATATATGCACATTTCATTGAATACAAATGTGCTTTTATTCAGTTGTTTATACAATTTATCATGTGATCTATTTCTTATTTAACAGTTGAAATAATTAATCCTTAAAAATGGCTAAATGTATAGCCGAAAGCACTTGGATAAAAAGAACATTCGGACAGTTTTTATATAATTTATCATCTGAAAAGAAAAAGAATTTTAGATTGCATGAGAAATTGTATAAAAAACTAAATAAAAGCACCTTATCTGTAGTATTCAATGAAATGTGCTTGAAAGAAGGATTACTATCGTAATACACACACAGACACACATATATATATATATATATATATATATATATATATATATATATCGGTGTATTCCTCCCTCTATCGGATTTTGTATATTTCATAATGTCTGACGTCATTTGTTTACATTTGGATACGCCATGAGCAGATATGAATGTACGTGAGAGATCCATAGAAGATTGAATTTCAAATACAATAAATTCGACCTCGCTAACCGAATGTACCTCTGTGGCCAAATTGGTGAAAGGCACGTCAAGCTAAATGACTGTTCCGTATAGGATACGGGTTCGAATCCTGTCGGAGAATGAATATTTTTGGCGAATATTTCTCGGGCATTCAAGCCGGTAAATGTTGTTAATACTGTTTATTATAAAACAGAGCATTTACTTAAACATTTGTATCTATAAAAAGAATGTAAAAACATAAAATGTTTTAATATAAATAATTGACTTTTTTTCGTAGTTATTTCCCTTGAATACATTTTCCTAGACATTTTTTATTTTTCGGAAAAATTTTCACTTCCTGTTTGTGTTTTTCGAAAGAATCAAAGAAGCTGTAGGCGGATATATATATAGATATATATGGCAGATAAAGCATAATTAATTTTTCCAGCATCCTTACATTTATCCGTTTGGTAAGAATAAGGGAGTACAAAAATTTTCTGTAATTTTCATTGTCCCAAGCGCTTTCGGTCACTTCTTTAGCTATTTTCAAGGGGTGTTTCGTTATTGGTGTTTCGTGTTAGTTTTTTTCCCCTGTTTTGACTGTTTAAGTTGTATTCGATTTTTGTGTTTATTCCGAGCCTTCGCTTGTTGAACGTGGCTGTACTCCGCCTGAGTATATTTCTATTTTTTAATCCATTCCCAGTGTTAAATAAAGTGCGACTGATAGTAGTAGAGTGATATTTAATATACAGGTTCGCTTTAATAGTGAGATGTTTCTGTTGATGTGACTTATATAGAATTTTAGTGTTTTCAACCAGAATCTTTCTTTAGCGTTCTTGTAAATTGTGGATAGATATATGTTTTTCATAGCACTTAGATGTGATAAGTAACACATTAGACGCTTACTACCTCACTCCTACAAACTAAAAAACTAAAAATATTAATTAAACATTCCTTATCTGTCATATTTAATGAAATATGTTTAAAAGAAATTTTTCCTACCCAATTATACGTTATATATATATATATATATATATATATATATATATATATATATACACAGAGAGAGAAAGATCTACAGACAGAGTGTTTCGCTGTATCACAGCTCATCAGTGTAGTTGGATGTCGGATTTTTTTCCACAGGAGGTTTTATGCCAAAGTTCTCGTCGCACGGCAAGGGAAATTTTAACGTTTTTACGAAAGACCTTAGGGGCTAGGAGAGCTCGATTCTAGTTGAAAAGCAATGCATATATATATATATATATATATATATATATATATATATATATATATTGATGCATGTTTCATTAAATAATATAGACAAGTTTTGTCTATTTTATGTAAATTCTTTTCATATCGTCTGATAAGCTTAATACCATTATCATTAAACGAAGAAAGAAAATCACAATATTGATAAGTATTTTTTAATCCTATCTAAGCTTTCAGCTAACATAAGCCAACATCAAAGATGACAATTACATTACAATATTATTAAACAATACACGGACAAAACAATAATGATAGTCTGTTTCTGTTTACATGGAAGATTTCCAAGCAATGACAAACTTGTGCATATAAGATGCTGGAAGCAAAAATCGCATCGCACCTCATGATGTCACACATGACCATGCAAGAGTGAAAACAAGAAGTATTAAGTATGGGATGCCGTTGGTATAAACCAGTGGCTTCTGTTACCAATTATAGGCATTTAAGGATATTTGCGGAGATTTCATAATTTATTTTGTTCAGGTTAGGTTTCAACTGTTTTATGTATATAGCTTCAAGAATTTTTAGTTTTTGTTTATTGTTTTCATGTTTAAGTATAGTTGTGTTTTCAACAAGGATTTTCCAGAATTGTGTATGCGGCCAGGCATGTTGTGTTTGTGTGAGCTCCGGTGGGCGAGCGCGTGTGTATGTGTGTCTGCGTAGGTCAATGGGTGTACGGGCGTGTATGAGTGGCGTTCCGACGACAATTTTTCCTCCCACTTCCATAAAAACACCAATATACGCAATCTATCTAAATCCAAAATAAAAAAAATTAATCAGTTTGTCTGACGATCGCAAAAGCGTGAAACCCAGGGTCACAAACTCACATCAATCCAACTAAATAATATTAGCTCTATCTCTGATAATGAGCGCTTTCCAATAAGTACCACGCATATAATATATAAATAATATTTATAATATATTGCACATACACTTTTCACACATATATATATATATATATATATATATATATATATATATATATATATATATATATTACATTACGATGTATATTATATATTATTACATATAATATATCTCTTTCTATAAAAGGCAGGATGTGTGTGTGTGTGTGTGTGTGTGCCTGTGCGTGTGTAACGAATGCACGGCCGCAATTTTCGACGGATTTGCACCAAAATTTACATGCACATGCTCCAAGTTAGTGGAAAGGCTAAGACCGACTTTGCATTTCCCAACTCCCATCGATAGTGGAAATAATCGATTTTTTCATGCTTCTACAGCAGTTTTCATGTAGTTTGCGGCCATTTTGTACTGGCCAAAGTCAGGGCCTATAGCTGGCTGCCACGAATAGGCAGGAAGATTCTATTGGCCAGCGTGAGAGCCAACAGCTGACTGACACAAATGTTAACCAGCATGCTAGCATGCAAAAAAAATCGATAGCTGCATTTGTCACAAGTGGGAAAAATTTAAATCTGCATGGCACTTTACTCCAATTGGCTCATTGGCTTGCTTAAACTCAACGTTGATTCTGATTCCGCAGAACTGGGTTGGATGTGAAAAAGTATTTGTTGTTAACATTCTTTTTTCATTCGGTTTTTCCAGTTACGAGTCCATTTTTAAATCTGATCGTTTTGTGTTCATTTTGTTTAGTTCTTTTTTCGTAACAGATTTAATGTTTAGTATAGAGCTTAGAAAAAATTGGCAGTGTGAGAAGAAGTAAGGCATGTAGCAACATCAGCACGGCAAAGGGCACTCCTTTAAAGGCAAGGAAGGGCAAAAATATTATAAATCAAGTGATAGCGATTGCTGTATGAGTCGTACGATTTTTGAATCAAGCACGTTGCAACGCCGGGCCATGCTGCTAGTATATATATATATATATATATATATATATATATATATATATGTATGTATGTATGTATTATAAATTAACTGATTTAAAATATGGTTTCTTCGTTACACAGGAATTACCATGTTTCAAAAACCGAAGCTAAAAACTTCAAATTTAATTATTTAACTAAATTAAAAGCGTTAGTTCTGTTTCATCTTCGCTTGAAATTTTAAATCTGTTAATTTATAATATTTATGCTCTGTAAATTTACATTGAGCACTGTTATATATATGTCCTTTCTTTTTATTATAATATATATATATATATATATATATATATATATATATATTGGGCACGTGGGTGGACGCTCGTTTCGAATCTCACAATCTGATTTGTTTCATCTGATGTTATTCGATTCCAAAGTGCCTGAATAGCATACCACGGGTTGACCCAAGCTTTGTGAGTGAAATTTGGTAGACGGAACATTTGGCCGTCGATAGCTGTACTAGCTGGAAGTCAAAAATCATCGTGACCCAGGCTTGAGCATATAATAATCTACAATTTGAACAAAGCTAGATAACACGCTCTTTCCCAGAAACTGT
>OZ010614.1:62725134-62762634 GCA_963932145.1 Acanthosepion lycidas
AACAAAGTTTATACCGGCTCATGATCAAACATAATAGACATTCGTTGTACAATATATGTTTGAACACATACACACACACAAACACACCAGACAGACATAGATAGATAGATAGATAGATAGATAGATAGATAGATAGATACATAGATAGATATGAAAAGACTAAAATAGATACAAAGTTAGATAGATATGAAAGACTAAAATAGATAGATAGATAGATAGATAGGTAGATAGATATGAAAAGACTAAAATAGATACAGTGTTATCCGGATATAAGAGAGTTGTCGGGACCAGAGAAGAAGTCTCTTATATCCGGGTTTCACTTATATCCGGGTTTGGTTTATTTTGTTTACATTAACACAGGCTCTAATTTGGGACCACAGAAAATCTCTCTTATATCTGGGTTTCTCTTATATCCGGATCTCTTATATCCGGGTTACACTATAGATAGATAGATAGATAGATAGATAGATATGAAAAGACTAAAATAGATACAGTGTTATCCGGATATAAGAGAGTTGTCGGGACCAGAGAAGAAGTCTCTTATATCCGGGTTTCACTTATATCCGGGTTTGGTTTATTTTGTTTACATTAACACAGGCTCTAATTTGGGACCACAGAAAATCTCTCTTATATCTGGGTTTCTCTTATATCCGGATCTCTTATATCCGGGTTACACTATAGATAGATAGATAGATAGATAGATAGATAGATAGATATGAAAAGACTAAAATAGATACAGTGTTATCCGGATATAAGAGAGTTGTCGGGACCAGAGAAGAAGTCTCTTATATCCGGGTTTCACTTATATCCGGGTTTGGTTTATTTTGTTTACATTAACACGGGCTCTAATTTGGGACCACAGAAAATCTCTCTTATATCTGGGTTTCTCTTATATCCGGATCTCTTATATCCGGGTTACACTATAGATAGATAGATAGATAGATAGATAGATAGATATGAAAAGACTAAAATAGATAGATACATAGATCGATAGATATGAAAAGACTAAAATAGATAGATAGATAGATAGATAGATAGATAGATATGAAAAGACTAAAATAGATAGATAGATAAATAGAGATATGAAAATACTAAAATAGATAGATAGATAGATAGATAGATAGATAGATAGATAGATAGATAGATATGAAAAGACTAAAATAGATAGATAGATAAATAGAGATATGAAAATACTAAAATAGATAGATAGATAGATAGATAGATATGAAAATACTAAAATAGATAGATAGATAAATAGAGATATGAAAATACTAAAATAGATAGATAGATAGATAGATAGATAGATAGATATGAAAATACTAAAATAGATAGATAGATAAATAGAGATATGAAAATACTAAAATAGATAGATAGATAGATAGATAGATATGACAAAACTAAAATTGATAGATATGAAAAGACTAAAATAGATAGATAGATCGATAGATAGATAGATAGATAGATAGATGTTTGAAAAGATTAAACATTAAAAGCGCTTCCAATTTCGTTGAAGCAGACGGTAAAGGCATGAGAGCGTGATAGCCTCACCCATCTTCTGTTTCTTTCTTTTTTACTTGTTTTTTTTGTTTTTTTTTTTTTCATTCTTAGTTTCTTTCTCGCAGTAGTTTTTCTTGCTCGCAAGAAATCTGGGATTATGTGCTCAGCAAGTGACAGGGGCAAAAACTGTTTACCTAATCGCAATTCGTATTTTAACGAGCCAAGATGAGATCCATACGAGAGAATCAGAAAATAATTCTTTCAGATTTGAGATAAAAATATATTACACGTCGTTACGCAAAAAAAAAAAAGAATCATTTTCTTAAAAAGATAAAAGTGCGTACTAACTAAAAAAATAAAAATAGGAAAAAACGCAGCAGTGTATAAAGGCAAAAAGAAAAACGCCACGATGAGTTCGTGGTTGAGAAGAAAGAGAGAAAGCCGAAGCATTTTTATGGAGAAATAAATGTTGGCAATAGCAATGTGTTAGTCTTTGTTTTTATCGGGTTTCTCAGTACATATTCAGACAGACAGATAGATAGATAGATAGATAGATAGATAGATAGATAGATAGATAGATATGAAATGGCTGAGACAGATAGATAGATAGATAGATAGATAGATAGATAGATAGATAGATAGATAGATAGATATGAACAGACTAAGCTAGCTAGCTTAAATAAAATACACATAAAAATTCTGTTTGAGCGTATAAATGACCTTAGCTTGAGTAACTTTTAATTTGTTCAAGCCTGCATCATCTATTTATAAAAAATACAAAACTCTAACCAATTTCTTTTTCTTTCTCTCTCTCCACCCTCTCTCTCTCTCTCTCAATATATATATATATATATATATATATATATATATATATATATATATATATCAGATATGTGGTGCAGTTCAATTTATATTACAATGAATCATTCATACAAAAAGTAGATTAGTAAAGTTAATGATATAAAATGCCGAAATTCCTTCGCAAACAAAATTTTAAAGTTTGTAAGTCAGCTGGCCTACAGAACGCAACTGAATATATGATTGAGAGATGCCTGCTTTGTCTCCCCACTAAGACGTGTTGTGACACAAGGACTTTTTATGGTCGGGAGCCTGAGCGCATACACCCGGGCTAGGAACAATAATTGCACTGGCCTCGATGCGAGAACCGATCCCTCTCTCTGGTTTAATGAGAGGGTGCGGCCTCGGTCAACTGTTCCCCAGGGCTGGGGACCTCTCAGTATAATTTTCCTCAAATGCGACTCTGTCCTTTGATGGAGTCGTCCCTGAGTGCACTCTGCCCAAAGACAGAGACGCAAGTGAGAGATGATAAATAGATGTGTTAAAAATCACTCCAAAGTGCGATTTACACATTCGGCCTTGGGTGACAAGTAAATACGAAGTCAGCTGGTCACAAAAATAGATCTATTAACAAAAAATAGGTTCATTTTCATTGTATTCGGTTAAATTTCTGTTTAGCGAAGGCGATTCGACAAGTTGACTCGAGTTGGCGTAGGTTCACATGTAGGACAGGTCGGTATGGCCAAGTTGTGAAAGGAATAACATCGACAATAAAATTATTAAAAAAGTAAAAAGTCTGGCGAAACGAAAAGATAGCCATCGTCACCGTGTCAATTAGTGGAGCTATGTGAGCGTACGCCTCAAAATTGATTGGTGGTTATCGGTTTTGAGATCATAAAGTATATTAGAGAATATTTTAGGTGTAGTGGAAATTGATTGGCTATAAAATATATTGTCTGAGTCGAGCTGTGATTGGTCAAAGCGATGGTGTGTTAGGTTTTACTTGGATCGACACACCGTTAGGACAATTCACTACATATACACAAATTTAAAATATATATATATATATATATATATATATATATATATATTAAAAAAATATAAATAAAACATATATATATATATATATATATATATATAAAACATAAAAAATAAATAAAATTAAAAATATATATATGAAAATAAAATATAAATATAATATATATATATATATATATATATATATATATATATATATATATAATGGACTCTCCCGTCGGTTTCGACGTATGAGGATCAGACAGCTTATTGATTCAGTTATGAAAGTTTGTGCGATAATCTTAAGTGGCATTTAAGACCCGCTAGTGATTTACAAAGGAGGCCACATATGGAGCAACTGTGAGGATTGTGTGATGAGATCACTGTTAGATTGGCTGACCTTTTAGATCTTGCTCTCGCTTCTTGAAGATGATTCAGACAAGCAGATTGAAAATTGCTGAGTCCACTAAAACACGTTGATCTCCATTCTATCCGCTTCAAAGCTAAGCGCTCAAGGGTGCTATGTGGTATATTAACTGCTGACAAGTTGCTTTTCAGCTTGTCTTTATATATATATATATATATATATATATATATATATATATATATATATATATATATATATAGGAAAGTGGTTATAGTAGTTCAAACGAGAAAAAATGTGTATATTAAAAAGAAGAGGGAAACTGCAAACGTTTTTGTTGTAATGTGGATTTTAAAAAAAAAAAATATTATGCTTTATTTTCCATAATTTTGCTACAAGTGTTTCCGGTCTCGCCACCTTCATCAGGTGAAGCGTGGAGATTTCCGCATATTATTAAAACTAATTAATTTTTTCTTATGTTTTCGATGTTAAATATTCTCGATATGAGACATTCTCTTTTTAGTGTGTTAGTGACCCAAATGTCTTTCTTGAACTGGCAGTGAAAATTTCTGCGTGAATGGTAATAAAACAATTGAGATTGGTCCGAGAAATGGTGAAGGAGTTATCGGCATTCTTATGTTTTAATGACCCCTGTGTGTTCTTAGATCTATTTCCATTTTCGTGTGTTTCTGTTAGAATGCGTGTATATATGTACATTCCCTCTCCATACATACACACTGTCTTATTACAAGGAATTAGAAGAAAAAAAACATTTGTACATATACACACACACAAACATACACACACATACATACATATACATATACTTCCCAAGTTACAAGGAATCAGTATACATACACACAAAGTCAACACCCAGTGTCGATAGTGTTTGTTTCACGCAGTCGTCATGGCCTGAAGATTGCGTATGAGCATGAAATATAACATAACATAAAACTATATTTTAACACACACGCACACACACACACACACACACACACACACATATATATATATATATATATATATATATATATATATAATGATGATGATGATGGACTCTCCCGTCGGTTTCGACGTATGAGGTTCCGACAACTTTGTTTATTTAACATTGTGTGTGAGTCGCAGGTGACATTTCAGTCCTGCTTGTGATTTGCAAAGATGTCCACAGATTGTGCAAGAGTGTGGATTCTTGGAGTATATGGCTGGAACGGCAGCAGATATTTTATTCCTTTCCCTAGTTTGACGAAGCTTGACAATGTTTGATGCTGCCTTGTTCTTATATATATATATATATATATTACATGAATCATTCATACAAAAAACATACATAGAAGTTAATGATTTAAATGGCGAGAATACATCTTCGCAAACAAATTTAATAAAGTACACTAACCCCGAACCTGTATATGAATGATATGATCCCTGTTTATAAATTCCAGTTTCATAAGGTCTTTTTTAGTTTTTACAGGCTTTCGTCTTTTCCTACAGACATCCTCAGGCATGGAAATAGATTCGTTCTTGTTTTTTACTTCTCGGTAATAAGAGAACAACGAAAATATAGATGTAATCCAAAAAAATGCTTTTAGAAATGTGTTATTGTTTTGGAACGTGCGGTCGCAACGCTGAGGTTGAATTTTTAAATTTTAAGCTTGTGCGTTTTTGTACTAATATGGTAATAGGAGAATTCTATTGTACTGGTAGGTTTTTGCAGTCAATGTGGCATGAACTATATTGTTCAATAATTACTGGAATGTCACAGTTATTATCCGAAAGTTGCACGTTGGATCAGTTATTTCAATATCAATATAAGGTGCATATATATATATATATATATATATATATATATATATATATATATATATATATATATATTCATCCACAAAACAGTGAACTAAAGAATATAAAACACATATTAATAATAGCTTTCCAAACTATATAATTGATAAACAAATAAGATGCTTTCTTAGAAGTTTCCGTACTAAGCAAATAGAACATAATACTGCTTCTACTGATCTCAAACATATTAATCTCCTATATCGTAACCAAATGCATACTAATTATATACAAGATGAAAATATACTAAAAAATTAGTAAATACTAATATAGCTACAACAGATCCTAGCAAAAACATTAAATTAATCATATACTACACTAAATCTAGTATATCCAACTTAATTATTCACAATGATTCTTCTCCCCCGGTTAGGGATTTCCAAAAAACCAACATAGTTTATAAATTCAAGTGCCTTTTGGGAGATTCTATCATCAACGGATTAAATAATAATATTTATGTTGGTCACACCACAAACTTGCTTTCACGACGCTTGACACTACATTTGAATGATAACTCTAACATTTTTAGACATTTAAAACAACATGCCTGGCCGCGTACACAATTCCGGAAAACCCTCATTGAAAACACAACTATACTTAAACATGAAAACAATAAACAAAAACTAAAAATTCTTGAAGCTATATACATAAAACAGTTGAAACCTAACCTGAACAAAATAAACTATGAAATCTCCACAAATATACTTAAATGCCCATAATTGGTAACAGAAGCCATTGGTTTATACCATGGGTTCCCATACTTAATACTTCTCGTTGTTCACTTTTGCGTGGTCATGTGTGACGTCACGAGCTGCGACTCGATTTTCGCTTCCGCGTCTCGTATATACGACTTTGTCGTTACTTGAAATTTTCATGCAGCAAGAGCGGACTATCATTGTTGTTTCATCCGTGTGTTGTTTGATTTATTGAAATTGTCATCTTTGATAATGGCTTATGTAAGCCAGAAGCTTAGATTGAATTTAAACATGTATCAATATGGTGTTCTCCTTTCGTCTTTCAACGATAATGTGATTAAGCTTATCAGACAATATGAAAGGAACTTACTTAAAATAAATTGACAAAATTTGTCTATATTATTTAATGAAACATGCATCAATATATATATATATATATATATGTATGTATGTATATATATATATCAGTGGTTCTCAAATAGTGCGTATGGGCGCAAAAGTGCCCCTTGGAAGATGTCTAGGTGCGCCCTGGCATTCCATAGAAATATGTGTCCAGATATAAGAAATAAATATATTTACTTTATTATATTACGGTACCCATCTCGTTACGGAAAGCCCTCAAGGAAAGCTTCAATGATAGAAAGCTATTGTTTTGCTGTATTGAACTGGTAGGAGTTGCTGGTCGGTCCTCCATGCCTAGTTCGAGAAAATTGATTGCTAAAAGATGTATTATGTAAGATAAAATGATGATGAGGATTAGGATTGTTTATTTCAAAGCTGTCTTATTTATATTTTCATAGTAATTTATCATTTATAATTCATCAATTATTTGTTTATAAGCAATTTTGATAAATTAGTTACTTTACCATATCCATAAATCGTGGGTTGATGATTAAACATAATGAATTGTTTCTTAAAGCTTTTTGGATTTCTATAAAAGAAGAATATGTGTCAATATCTAAAAAGGTCTGACCATTTTGCTACAGTTTGTAACATCATATTTATGTGGATTATGCTTTTCTGCTTTCACCACAATTAAGTGCAAAAAGAAAGGAACTCTTCAATGCACTGAGGAAGAAATGTGAGTTTAACTATCAAATATACGCCCAAAGTTTGAAGAAATCGCTAATACTCATCAGGCTGCTCATGTTTCTCATAAACACAAGAATTAATAAACTTAAGGCATGTTTCATTTTATATTTTTATTGCATTTTTTAAGCATTTCACCCCAAACAAGGCGGGCGTGCCACTATCACTCAAGGGTTTACAGAGAGTGAGAGAAAGAGTAAAGAGGGGTGTTTAAGGAAAGGATATAGAGAAGGACGGGGATCAAAGTCATCAGAAGATGTCGACTGACATTACATTTGAATATTTGAAGATTATACCTATCAGGGAAGCAAGTAAGAGAGAGGAGTTCCACAGACGGGAAGTGCGAGACATGAAGCTATTGGAGAAGAAACGGCTACATTTCTGTTAAATGTAACCGTTTCTTTTTCTTTCTCTCTCTCTCTCTGTCTCTCTCTCTCTCTTTCTAAATATATATATATATGAAAATATGTGAAAATATATAGAAAATAGGAAAGAGCTGGTTAGGTAAATAATCCAAAGTTCTTTAGTATTTTTGTTATTATTTTTAAAAAATAGTGCTCGATACAAAAGTAGAGCATAAATATAATTATTTATTTAAAAATATGATTCCAACACGCAAATCATATTTTTAAATAAATAATTATATATATATATATATATATATATATATATATATATATATATATATATATATATCAGATATGTGGTGCAGTTCAATTTATATTACAATGAATCATTCATACAAAAAGTAGATTAGTAAAGTTAATGATATAAAATGGCGAAATTCCTTCGCAAACAAAATTTTAAAGTTTGTAAGTCAGCTGGCCTACAGAACGCAACTGAATATATGATTGAGAGATGCCTGCTTTGTCTCCCCACTAAGACGTGTTGTGACACAAGGACTTTTATGGTCGGGAGCCCGAGCGCATACACCCGGGCTAGGAACAATAATTGCGCTGGACTCGATGCGAGAACCGATTCCTCTCGCTGGTTTAATGAGAGGATGCGGCCTCGGGCAGCTGTTCCCCAGGGCTGGGGACCTCTCAGTATAATTTTCCTCAATTGCGACTCTGTCCTTTGATGGAGTCGTCCCTGAGTGCACTCTGCCCAAAGACAGAGACGCAAGTGAGAGATGATAAATAGATGTGTTACAAAGCACTCCAAAGTGCGATTTACACATTCGGCCTTGGGTGACAAGTAAATACGAAGTCAGCTGGTCACAAAAATAGATCTATTAACAAAAAATAGGTTCATTTTCATTGTATTCGGTTAAATTTCTTTATAGCGAAGGCGATTCGACAAGTTGACTCGAGTTGGCGTAGGTTCACATGTAGGACAGGTCGGTATGGCCAAGTTGTGAAAGGAATAACATCGACAATAAAATTATTAAAAAAGTAAAAAGTCTGGCGAAACGAAAAGATAGCCATCGTCACCGTGTCAATTAATGGAGCTATGTGAGCTATTCGACAGTGAAAGGGTGGGACCGTGATGCTAGCTTAGTAGCACGTTTAAATTCATACAGTTTGGGAACTAGCGAAAATAATTCACCGAAACAGTCACCCTGAAAGTATTTGTAGAAAAGACAGAGGGAAGCGATTGGACGTCTATGAGAGTGCGACTGTAAACAAGATGCCAGATCAAGCAGAATTTTATTACTAAAATGTTTATGTTACTATTAAGGGGAAAGAACAAAGTAATTTTTCATTATTTTTAAAACTTTTTCTGTCTTTATTAGAGCGTTTTAACTTTTGATTGAAAAATCTTGTTTCTCGTCATCACCGGAACTCTAGTAAATAACATGGCAAATTTTTTATTCATTTTTTTCTTATCACACACATTAATTTGAAAATCTTGCAAAAATAGAAATAATTGTCGGATTTTAATGAAGCTTTCAGGAATGATGGGAATTATTATAATTTTTTTAAAGTAATTTTATATAAATGTAAAGGCCGTTAACAAATCAAGTCACGTGATGTTTTTATTGAATCATGTTTCTTCCGGGCCTCCGTACATTTGATTTAACCTTTTTTTTTTCCCCACATAGGGTAAAGAACAGTAAGATTATTCTCACTGCTGGTTCGCTGACTGTAAAAACCTTGTGCTATTTATAACCTGGACAGATACAGGTACCTAAAAAAACATTATATAAAGGATTCGTCAGTACTGCTAATTTTAGAATATTTAACAACTTTTAGTAAATTTATGTAAAAATAATTAAATAATTTATTAAATAAACAATTAATTCATTTAAAAATTCATTTTTCATCGAAAAAGTTTTTTGCCTTCAGACAATATTATGCATATTGATAAAAACAAATAAAAGCAACTAAAAGCATTTAAAATTAAATAGTATCTTTGTTTTATTGGGTTTTGTATGTTACAATTCAGAGCTGATTTTAGGTTTACGAGGTCGGATTTTTAAAAAAGTAAAACATGATTTACTTTCCTCAAAGCCTTGTGTTTTTAACTAATAAAATGACCTGCGTGCTTCGTCCATAAACTTTTAGAGTTTTTTATTAATTTATTTATGGGGGTGTAATATATATATAAAAATATATATTTTTATAATGACTTTAAAAAAAAAATAACATATTTATAATAATTTCCATCATTCCTGAATAGTTTCTGAAAGTTTCATTAAAATCTGACAATTATTTCTATTTTTGCAGGATTTTCAAAATTAATGTGTGTCATAAGAAAAAAAATGCACAAAAAATTCGCTATGTTATTTTTACGAGACTTCCGGTGATGACGAGAAACAAGGTTTTTCAATCAAAAGTTAGAATGTTGTAATAAAGACAGAAAAATTTTTAAAAATAATTAAAAATTACTTTGTTCTTTACTCTTAATAGTAACATAAACATTTTGGCGATAAAATTTTGTTTTCGTCAAGTTTGACGTCTTTTTCATCAGACTATGCGCTTTTTTTAGCGATCTCATGGAGGTACCTAATATATATATATATATATATATATATATATATATTATCTTTCATGAAAACTTATTTCATGGACGTATATATTTTCACATATATGAATGAATTGGGATCAAATCCAGACCAATTATGGATAGGAATCCGACAGAATGATAAGATAAAGAACAAATAGGAAACGTTTATCAATCTAATATGTTTCGCTTTTATTCAAGCTTCATCAGAGTATGAGACATTTATTCTAAATATAAGATTCTACTGTATATAAAGTGGGGGATCGGTTTCCTATTGCCATTAAGTAATAAAGTGATCACCCCGGAATGACTACATATAGTATTATTTGAAATCAATTATGGATCGGAATCCGACAGAATGATAAGATAAAGAACAAATTGGAAACGTTTATCAATCTAACATGTTTCGCTTTTATTAAAGCTTCGTCAAAGAATGATATATGGGAGGGAGAAATTCTAGTATTTTGTGTGTGTGTGTCGTTTTATTTTCATTGATTAAGCAGGCTTCACGTGCTTTTGGCATGTTAAGTAACTTTCGTGTTTATAATTTATGGCGTTCTGAACTTTAAAAACAAAACACTTCAGTATACTATAGAGAACTGCATATTGAAGTGTGTTTAAAAAATAGTGATAAAGATTCCAGTTTGACCGTTTAAATGACCTCACCTGAAGAGAGTTGAAATCGGTTCCATCAGACGAGAGAACAATCCTTGAAAACGAATGTATCAACACTCGATGAATGTTATAATCCTTGTTTGTTTTTAATTATAAGCTGTATAGTGTCTTTCTTAAATACGCAAGTACTTTCGACTGTACATCCAGTCATCTTCAGGCATGGAAATTATTTTGTTTTATTCAAGGGATTAGTAAGTTAATGCATCTTTAAAATTTTCTTAGCGAAGGGATTTCGCCATTTTATATTATCAACTTTACTAATTTACTTTTTGTATGAATAATTCATTGTAATATAAATTGAACTGCACCACATATTTGATATATATATATATATAATTATTTATTTAAAAATATGATTCCAACACTCTACTTTTGCATCGAGCACTATTTTTTAAAAATAATAACTAAAATACTAAAGAAGTTAGGATTATTTACCTAACGAGTTCTTTTCTATTTTCTATATATTTTTCACACACACACACACACATATATATATATATATATATATATATATATATATATATATATATATATATATAATCCCACGTCGGTGAAGGATAATATGTATACTTATTTTACTGATTGAGCCGCAGATGAGCGTTTAGGTTAGCAAGGTCGATTTTACTGTTTTTAAACTACAATTTTAGACCTTTTTAAATGAAACGCTCCTCTGTGGCCCAATCGGTTATAGGCATGTCAGGCTATATGACGGTTCCGTATAGGATACAGCTTCGAATCCTGTCGGAAGACGCATATTTTCTATGACAATTTTTCGGACATTCAGGCCGGTAAATGTTGTTAATACTGTTTATTATAAACAGAGCATTTACTTAAATATTTGTATCGATAAAAACGAATGTATAAACATAAAATATCTTAAAATAACTGTCGAACTTTGTTCGTTTCATAATATATATATATATATATGTAATTCAGTGCTACTAACAAGGAAAATATTTTTTTTCTGGGGATGGCTACGCTGACCGAAACGAATCTAATTGAAATAATAAAACAAAAAAATATTAATGTCTGCCTGATAATTTTAATTTTTTAATTTCTCAATATTTTGATTGTTGAAAACATATATGTGTGTGTGCGTAGCTATATAGCCATCTTATATCTATAGCTATTTTCGTATCTTATTATCTCTTTTTAGATATATCCATTTATCTGTCGATCAATGTTCATATTTATGTATCTTCTTTTTATATCTACCTACATAAGTACGTATCGATGTTCATGTATGTATTAATTTCTATTTGTCTAATGTCCTTCCTCTTTTCGGAGCAAATATCGGAAATCTGTCCACTCGAAAATTTTGAAAAGGCTTTCTATTTTTTTTTTTTTTTTTTCTTTCTCATTCATTCTTGCTTATAACAGTCAAAGACTTCATGGGAATCCGGCAAAATCGATATCCATTATCGATAATGTTCGATACCAACGTTATCGCCTTCATCTTCACCGCAACTTTCTCCGCACTTTTCAACACTAACTCACTCACTCTCTCTCTCTCTCTCTCTCTCTCACACACACACACACACACTCACGTAACGAGTTATGAAAAAACTTTAATCACAGATATATTTATTCCTGATCTGTATATTGATATACGTTCACAAGTCATAAACAGATCGGGCACACACGCATATATATATATATATATATATATATATATATATATATATATATATCTGCGTGTGTATATATATATATATATATATATATATATATATATGCGTGTATATATATATATATATATATATATATATATATATATATATATATATATATATGTATGTATGTATGGAGAAGACACGGTTGTATGGGGCGGCTTGGTTTGAGGAATTTGGGAAAGGTTTGAATCCTCTTCTCTCTCCAGCTATGGGTAAATAGCAGGACAAACTGGGTTCTATAACCTTGGATGGCAACTGGTCTAGGAGAAGGACAACTCTGAATTCAAAACCTGCGGAGGGTCGTTTGGGGACCTTGTGGCACATAGTGCACCAGGTCTCTGTATTCGGCCCTTCAAAAAGGGTGGATGGTCTCGCACGAAACCTTCACCACTATAATCAAATCTCATGTGCTGTTGTCGAGCTGTCGGTTTCCTGGGAACTGATCTGAGAGTCGAGTATATATATATATAAGATAAGTTAGTCCAGGCATTATATTAAAAAAAGGAGGTACACACAGTGCCGAAACATGCTTGCATTTATGTAGCGGTTTATAACACCCCTTATTACAGACACTCACTCGGGCACATTTGTGTTTATTTAACCTGCTGAGCAGAACTGCTGAGCAGAACTTAGTTACAGTTTCTGGGAAAAAACGTGTTATCTAGCATGATCAACAATTTGAACTATATATATGTATATATATATATATATATATGTGTGTGTGTGTGTGTGTGTGTGTGTGTGTGTTATGATCCGGTTCCTTGTACCACGGTGAGAGTCCAAGGTAGAACCAATAAAGAAGAACTCGAATATGGATATGGAATAACACAGATATATTAAAAACAGGAATATATACAGAGAAGTAGAAAGTGTTAGTGTTATGGTCCGGTTCATTGTACCACGGTGATAGTCCAAGGTAGAACCAATAAAGAAGAACTCGAATACGGATATCGAATAACACAGATATATTACAAACAAGAATATATACAGAGAAGAAGAAAGTGTTAGTAAGAACAATCAGGTTTAGTAGTAATTGTCTGAACGCGATTCTGTTCCGGACTGCCTGTGACTCGACTGACTGACTCGCTCGCTCTGACTGACTGACAGACTCCTGACGGACTTCACTCCGGATTTCAGGCTGAACGGTATTTAGTCACCCCACCACGAGGGCATCATGTGGCACAAGGCCGGTTTAACGTGGGATTTCCGAGCCCGTGGGCTCGGCTAAAAATATACCCTTTGAACCCGTATAAACGGGTTCAGGGTCGGTTTACCTCCCCGAAAGAGACTGCACCCTTCGGCGTAGCCTCGTTCCGTTTCCTCCCCGGCCGAAGGCAGAGAGTTCAACCGATCAGCCGATTAGCCGGTCGCCCGACTTCGAACTGAACGGTATTTAGCCCCCCCTCCCCCCCACGAGGGCATCATGTGGCACAAGGCCGGTTTAACGTGGGATCTCCAAGCCCGTGTGCTCGGCCAAAAATATGCCCTTTGAACTCGTATAAACGGGTTCAGGGTCGGTTTACCTCCCCGAAAGAGAATCCGCCCTTCGGCGTAGCTTCGTTCGGGTTCCTCCCCGCCCGAAGGCAGAGAGTTCAACCGATCAGCTGATCAGCCGGTCGCCCGACTTCGGACTGAACTCCCTGCTTCCTCTTGAAGCGCAGTATTTATTACGTATGGAATAGTGCGTTATGTTATTATGGATAAGGTCCCATAGCAATATATATGAAATCTTTCATGAGCTTCCGATCCATTTAGTTATGATTAATTAATGATGAACTTATTTCTATATATTTTTTTTTCTAATGTTTAACCATTGTTTTTTGCGTGTAGTAGTAATCGAAATTCTTCTTCGACCAGAGGAGAAAATGGCTTCGTTTTTCTCTTTAAAATACACCTGGTATATATTTAGATAAATTTCTATAGCAAACATTCTTCTAAACAGCTTTCGTTAAATATGGACGACAAGGAAAATGTTATTAATTTTTTTTTATTTAGTCTTCCCAGCTTTCTTACGTTTTTCAATTCATGTGTAACAGAGTCAAAAAATAAACTGTCTATATCGTCCATTGTCCCAAGCACTTTCTGACACTTCTTTAGCCATTTTCAAGGGTTATTTTGTTTTAGGTGTTGTTAGTTTCTCTTCGGGTTTGACTGTTTAAATGTATTTCATTTTTATGTCGTTTTTTTATACTAGTAGGAGAGTTTTTTCCGAACCTTCGTATGTTGAGGGCTGCTGGAATTCGAATGTGCGTTTTTCGATTTTATTTTTTAAATTTTTACCATCTATTCCCATTGTTAAACAACGTGAGGTTCATAGTAGGAGAGCGATGTTTAATAAACAGATCCTCCCTTATAGCAAGATGTTTCCGTTAATGTGATTTATATAGAATTTCAGTGTTTTCAACCAGAATTTTTCATTTTTTTTAGTGACAACGAGGTTTTCGGTTTTCCATTTTCTATAATATATTATAAGCTTTACATGTTTTTTTTGTTTTTTTTTTTCGGAATTAAGGCAGAAATACAGGGTCTCCCAAAATAATGTATACTCTCTTTGAATCGTTATAACTTATTCAATTTATGTATATTGATTTGTAAATAAGATTAATACAAGAGAAAAAAATACACATTTAAAGAATTTGAGAGTAAAATATACAAAAAAACATAGAAAATGAACTTTAATAAGATAAAAGCTACTTGGGGCGATGACAGAATGTTTATATAATGATGAGTTCATATCAAATGCTCAAACTGGTTGCCGTTCTGTTCAATACACTTTTCATATCTTGAAGAAATAGACCTACAAATGTCCAGCATCATTTCCTCTGGTATTTGAGCACATTCTTCTTCAATTGCTACTCTCATTTCAGCAATTGTTTCAGGTTCCTGCTGTAAACTTTGTCTTTTAGAAACCCCCATAAAAAGAAATCCAAGTGTGCCAAATCTGGTGATTTAAGTGGGTATTCAACTGTTCATCTTCTTCCAATCCATCTGTTTTGCATATTTTTACCCATATCAGAAATGTATTAATATTTAAAGAGTGTATTACATTATTTTTGAACACCCTGTATGTATGATAAATGTATATATAAAACCCAGTAATTTTAAAAATAATTTACTCTAAAATACGCTTGAGGAAGAAATGGAACTAATGTCCTTAATTTAATTACAAAATTAAATTCGAAGCTTTTAGCTTCCATTTTCGAAACATGGTTAGAACTGTGTAACGAAAAAAAAACATATTTTAAATCAATTAATTTATAATATTAATGCTCTGTAAATTTACATTGAGCACTATTTTGTAAAAATAAAAATATCTATAAGAACACAGGATTATATATCTTACTGTTCTTCATATATATATATATATATATGTGTGTGTATATATATATTTATATATATATGTGTGTATATTTCAATCTCGGTAGTGGCTGCGCACTGCTGATGAGTCCCAAATATAGGACGAAACGGCCGTCCAGTGCTTTCTGCATTCTGTTGAGGTTTCTTTTAGACTCGATGAATTACTTAAAATATAATTATCAAATCCTCCTAACAATTATTATATATATATATATATATATATATATATATATATATATATACTGGGCCAGTTAAAAAGTTTTTTCGCATATTAAGTAAAAAAAATTATTAACAGGTGCATTTCCGTAAGTAAGGATAGAAGTTATGAAGGAACAGTACGTGTATGTATGAATTCAGTTTTCCTCGATATTTGGATTTGTCCATCACTACAGTCGCATTGCCTTTGTCAGCTGATAGTGTAATTCTGTTTTTCCTTCCTCTTTAGGATTCTGATCACCAGCCTTTCCAGTTTCGTGATGTTTGATTTGGGAGGCTTAGCTTTCTCCGGTATCGGTCTCACTTTCCATCTTAGCTCATCCACCTGTAGTTGAAGGCTATTTCCTCGATTCGGGCAATGATGTCCAAGTATGGTATCCGCCTGATGGCTGAGACCTTTGTTTAGTGCTGACTCCTCAGAGACCCTCAGCTGGTGTCTACTGATGTGGATTACTGCCTTCACTGATAGCTGTCAGGGTGAAAGACCTTGTGCATCACTTTCTGATCTTTCAATCTGCAACCGCAAACCTTTTTGTCACTTATCAAAATAACCTCATCATATCTAAACTAGCGATGACCAATATATTGTATAGATTTCACTACCCAGTGCAAGACTTTTTATTCTCACAAATGGATTACCTATATCGGATATACAACTACCACCTTGAGTAGACACCTCATGCGTCACTTAGTGTTATGGAACGTACCTTTATGGACTAAATGGACTCATCCTATTGCTATATATACGGAGAGATTATGCATCTCAAGAGAGATGTCTACAGTTGACCTGTTCCAGCTAAACAGTTGAACTCTCTGCCTTCGACGAGGCTCCGCTGAAGGGCAGAGTCTCGTTCGGGGAGGTTGACTGTCCCTGAAAAGGTTTATGCGGGTTCAAAGAGGGATTATTTTTGGCTAAGTCTACGGGCTCGGAGATCCCACGTTAAACCGGCCTTGTGCCACATGTAACTCTCGTGGGGGGTGGTAACTAAATATCGCTGTCTACAGTTGACCTGATACAACTAAACAGTCGAACCTTCTGCCTTCGGGCAGAGAGGAACCCGGACGAGGCTCCGCCGAAGGGCAAAGTCTTCTCGTTCGGGGAGGTTGACTGCTCCTGAACCTGGTTATGCAGGTTCAAAGAGGGATTATTTTTGGCCGGAGATCCCACGTTAAACCCGGCGTTGTGCCACAAGTAACCCTCGTGGTAGTGGGGGGTAAATAAATATCGCTGTCTACAGTTGACGAGTTGACTACTGTACTTTGCCGTCAGTCGGACGTGCAACACTTTTGTATTCGTTCTTTTTGTTTAATAATAGGTTTTAACTAAACTGCTGAGTTCGGGTTTTCTTTCGGCTCTATTCTGGGTCCACAACACTTAGCATATCAAAGTGCTATAAAAGAAAATATTTATCTACCAACAATTTACAAGAATCCTTTAAAAAAAATTCTGGTTGAAAACACTAAAATTCTATATAAATCACATTACCGGAAACATCTCGCTATGGGAGGCTCTGTATATTAAACATCGCTTTCCTATAAACCTCACCTTTTTTAACAATGGGAATAGAGTGTTAAAAGTTAAAAAAAAAATAGAAAGTAGCTCACTCGAATTCCAGCCACGCTCTGCACGCGAAGGCTCGGAAAAAAACGCTCCTAGTATTCAAAACACAAAAGAAAAATACATGTTAAACACCTAAAACAAAACACCTTTGGAAAATGGCTAAAGTAGCGTCAGAAAGCGCTTAGGGTAATGGACGATGTTCTGGTAAAAGAACGATGACTGAGACATTAAGTTTATAAGTCCCCAAAATTCATACCCATGTGTTATCAAAGACAAATGGCCTAGTGGATAAAAGTTGGACACTGCAGCGGTAAACAAAAACTTGGATAGTTGAATTAAAGGGAGATAACGGAGATATCCGAAAGAGGCATGGCACGTGGAACTAGAAAAATCTAAGGTGGACGAAACAAAGCGTTCAGTTTGAAAATCACCAGAAGGAGGCCGGAGCGTACAACGGTCGAAACGTCGTGAACACGGCAATAAATATGAGGGCAACTGTCCGAACACGGTGAACAATGAACAGAAAATGATGGGTGACTGGAAATCTTTGTAGGCGTGGGCGATATAGGATTTTAAGTATTAAAAATGTATTTCAAAATATGCTACTCGAAAAAAAAAAAGAAAAAGAAAAAAGGCTAATTGGGAATAAATGGGTCACATTCCTAGACGATATATATATATATATATACCTGTAATCAAGAAATATTTTGGCATTTTCTACAGTCTTGATAAGGGTCATTAACTTTCAAATAATTCCTCAGAAGAAATAGCATTTTTGGGGGGTGGGGAGTGGATATAAATCAATTAAAATACGTTTACTTTTTGCCAACACTTGCAACAAAAAACTAAATTACAAATATAATTTTCTATGGTCAAGTTTACTTTCATTTGTTTTTTAAGAAATTTTGACAACTCTATTCAACATATTAGGACCTTCGGAAAATAATATCGAATTTTAGAATCAACCTTTCATTTGTTTTGCCATATATTATTACAATTGTTACACAAAATATATTACTCATTCATAATGATTAAAGCAGAGTTTCAAAACCTGGGCGATATCTATCACCGGTGGGCGATTTCAACTGTTGGATAGTCAATGTGCAACTGAACAGAAAATGGTTGTAGATTGGAAATTTTGACAACTCTATTCAATATATTAGATTGTTCGGAAGATAATATCGAATTTTAGAATAAACCTTCTAATTGTCTTGTCATATATTATTACAATTGTTACACAATAATGATTAAAGCAGAGTTTCAAAACCTGGGCGATATCTATCACCGGTGGGCGATTTCAACTGTTGGATAGTCAATGTGCAACTGAACAGAAAATGGCAGTCGATTAGAAATTTTGACAACTCTATTCAATATATTAGATTGTTCGGAAGATAATATCGAATTTTAGAATAAACCTTCTAATTGTCTTGTCATATATTATTACAATTGTTACACAATAATGATTAAAACAGAGTTTCAAAACCTGGGCGATATCTATCACTGGTGGGCGATTTCAACTGTTGGGTAGTCAATCTGCAGCTGAACAGAAAATGGTGGTCGATTGGAAATTTCGATGGGCGATATAGTATTAAAAAGTGTATCTCAACATGTGTTACCCGAAAAAATATTCGAAGTCGATAAGCAAAGAACCTGTATAAAAAAAAAAGGAAAAAATAAAAATCAGGAGGATATTAAGAAATAACTAGATGACATTCCGAGATATAAATATCCTCGAAAACAACAATTATTTTGGTAATTCTGATTGTTTTGAGAACAGCCATTAACTTTCAAATAATTCTTGAGACGTAATAACATTTTTCGGATATAAATCAGATAAAGGATGACTATGAAAAACAAAAAATATCTACTGAAGTTTTTCTTACTTACTAGTAGTGTACATTCTTTTTACTTTTATAATTACGAACAAAAATTGTTTACTTATTTGTCAACATTTGCAACGTTAATCCTAACCATGAAACTAACCGTGACCCTAAAACTAAATTATATTTTTTCAGTGGTCAAGTTTGCTTTCATTTATTCTTTAATATGGTAGTAGCAGCAGCATCGCCGTATAAGTCAGCGTTATTTGTTATCTCCCTTTAGTATTTTTAATACATAGCTGGGCAGAGTATTGCGAGACAGGAGGATTTCTTTGGTAACAAAGAATACTGAACGTGTCATGTGTCATCTGTCTTTCTTTACGACAGCGAATGTTGGACGATTTCCTCAAAGATGAAGAAGAGACTCGAGACGACAGAGATATGGTTCTACAGAAGGATGCTAAGGATATCATGGACCGAACATACTGGGATGGCAAAGCTGAGCAGAGTATTGCGAGACAGGAGGATTTCTTTGGTAACAAAGAATACTGAGCTGTTACGTGACATCTGTCCTTCTTTATGGCAGCGAATGTTGGATGATTTCCTCAAAGAAGAGACTCGAGATATGGTTCTACAGAAGGATGCTAAGGATATCATGGACCGAGTGTGTGAGCAACGATGAGGTCTTAGAGAGGAAGCAAACAAGGAGGAGGCTTATACTTAACATCAGGAAGAAGCAGCTTAAGTTTTTGGGATACGTAATGAGGAAGGAGGGCCTGGAGAATCTGATACTCACGTGTCGAATAGAGGAAATGAGAGGCAAGAAAAAACAACGCTTGTCATACTTGGCGGGCTTAAGCAAGTTGATGACAGAGCGTGGTCTGGGGAAGGAAGCAGATGAAAGGAACTTGTTGAGAGCAATGGATAGAAAAAGGTGGAGAGCCATGATCGCCTACCTCCTGAAAGAACATGGCACTTAAAAAGAAAAAAGAAAGAAAGTGTTTTTGTAATTTACCCACGCGCGCATGGACTCTCCCAGCTATAAATAGGAGCAGGTACTGCCTTTTGGAGGGTGAAGTTCCAAGAAGCCAGCTCTGACAGTCGGACCGAACATTCTTGCTGTAACAATCTCATTTGTATATATTTGTATTACTGTTTCTGTTAATATATTTAACTCAATTCCCCTCTTTACGTCTTTATTTCTGGGCCTAAATATGCCACAACAGAAAGTCAGTTTAAAAACCAGTAACAAACTTTTACGAAACAATTTTGGTTTGCTTTTAAATATTTACTATACAGATGTGTGGCGGAGATTTTGTCGATGTGAAAGTGGGTGATAAAGCAAAAACGTATTAAAGGGTTCATTTTGTTAATTTTATATCAATCGCTTTTAGAATCTTTATTTGGGCGCACCTTACGTATACACTGGAAAATAGAATTAGATGATTCAGAAAATAATTGGAATAAAACATTTAGTTGTGTTCTAAACGCGACCAATTCCAAAGACATCAACGATGGAACAAATTGATTATGATTGCAACACATCTCAATGTAGGTTCATATTCATTTTATTCCAAGTATTTTCGATATTAGCACAATATCGTCATCAGCGTCTTGTTTTGTCTAAGACAGAAACATGCATAAACTTGGTAATTTTCTTTCTTCCTTTAATAAGGATACTAAGAAACCTGTCCGAAATTATGAGAGGATCTAATTAATAAATTACAAAATCAAAGACTCCGAGTTCAAACATTTTGAAAAATGAAAATAGAAAATAATAAATATTAGTTATAAACCAATGAACAAAAAATATATTTTCTTATTTTTTAAGCAACCTTTCTTTAAAACATGTTTTGTTGAATTACAAGGAAAATTTAAAATATATTAACTACCATTATAGTAGCTACCAGAAAGTAAATACTATAAACATGGCATAAATAAAGATATACTTAATATAGATATATTAATCAAAATTACAAAAAATAATAGATCTATCAGGCACGCGCTAATGTATCGTACTTTCCGTCTTTGTTTACAATTGATAGGTCCGCCACCGCCGCCAAGCGGTCACTCTGAGAACTCATAAGACTCGTTCCACTAAGCCCACAAATTTTTAAATACATTGCTGACGATTTGAACTTTTTCTCCTGCAGTTTTTTTTTTCATTTTGCCCGTTGCATCCGAAGTCCGTTGATGGTGGTTCGTAGATGAGAGGTTTCTTTATATATATATATATATATATATATATATATATATATATATAATTATTTATTTAAAAATATGATTCCAACACGCTAAATAAGAGTTCTCATGTTTCAACATTACCTAACCAGTTATTTCCTATTTTCTATATATTTTCACACACACACACATACATATATATATATATATATATATATATATATATATATACTATTCAATTATCGAATGTATAACTTCCCCTCTATATTGATTATAATTCATAAACTTTCCCCTACTTTAATATCTCCCCAACTCACTTTACATTAATCTCTTACATCCTTTTATCTACAGTGTAATCCGGATATAAGAGAGTTGTCGGGACCGGAGAAGAAGTATCTTATATCCGGGTTTCTCTTATATCCGGGTTTGGTCTATTTTGTCTACATTAACACAGGCTCTAATTTGGGACCAGCGAAAATCTCTCTTATATCCGTGTTTCTCTTATATCCGGGTTACACTGTATATATTTTAAAGTTATTTTTTAACCCCTTTTTTATTGCTATTTTAATTGTAAATTAATATCACATTCTTCCTGTAACCTCAAATTAATGTGATATGGTTAATATTCGGGTTTAATTTTTATAAAACTTCTTCCCTTTAAAACAAATATCTTCTACCCTCCCTTGATCTTCCGTGTCTTTCGTCTGACTGAAACATTGAAATGGATAAATTCTATATTAGTTTATCGACTGGTGTGTTTTTTTTTTAAGCTTTCTCAGTTAAATTTCTATTTCAGACACGAACTCAGTCCACACAGGGTTTTGATAAGACAGATGGCCTATATCTTCGTCTGCTGAAATAGGCTGTTCTCCATATGAGGTGATTTAGGATTTTACTGTTTATTGTTTATTTGCTCTGTAATAATAAATACATTGAGCTCTTTTGGGGGATCACTTTTAATATTTTATGTTATAAAATAAAATAAGGCATATCTCGGCTGATTTACAGGCAAATACTCAAGAGCGAGAACAGGATGTGAACGGGACAAAGCCCCGTCACAAAATGAACATTATCTTCGTTTACAAATGTTCCCGACACTGGAGTTCCGGTCGAAAAATAAAATAATATTTAAAGTGCTCTATTTTTCGTCCAATAAAAATGCTTCCCTCCTAATTATACTCGCTTCGTTTTCGAGCCTGTTAAGCCATAAAAAAACGCTATAAAAGGGGTCACACGGAAGTTCAACAGCACAGTCAACAGGTGGCCAGTGTAGAGACCTGTCACGGTCAGTGAGCGACACCAGCTATCAGCAGGGAGTGCCAGCGTCAACATGTGTGAACCACTATGAGAGATCGACCTAGATCCGAAGCCGGCTTATGAACTTTACCACAAGGTAGCTGTCCCTAACCCTCACGTTCCTGTTGAAATAAGCCACGTAAATCTATTTCTGCTGTTGTCGTATTTCTTTCTTGCAACCATACGCTTATCTATAACATTTATATTACTAGCATCCACTTGTATTATATACCAAAAAACTTGTTACCTTTACTATATATATATATATATATATATATATATATATATATATATATACAGTGTAACCCGGATATAAGGGACCCAGATATAAGAGAAACCCGGATATAAGAGAGATTTTATCTGGTCCCAATTTAGAGCCTGTGTTAATGTATATAAAATAGACTCGGATATAAGAGAAACCCGTATATAAGAGACTTCTTCTCCGGTCCCTACAACTCTCTTATATTCGGGTTATACTGTATATATATATATATATATAATTGGTGAATACGGAATGAATTCCAATAACCAACAATTACTATTCTTAAAAGAGTGCTCAATACAGAGTAGAGCAAATATAATTATTTATTTTTAAAATTATAACATAAATATGTTATAAAATCACTACAAAAATACCCATTTTGTTTCAACACCTTTGGTGTCTTGTCAGGTGACCATCACTTGATAAGACACCGGAGGTGTTGAAACAAAATGGCTATTTTTGTAGTGATTTTATAACATGTTTATGTTATAATTTTTAAATAAATAATTATATATATATATATATATATATATATATATATATATATATATATATATGCATGTGTGTGTGTGTGTACGCAGTTGACTCGCTCGTCATCGAGCATGAATCATTAGTTTTGTTCCGAGAAAAGTTACCAGGGAAACAATGAATCATTGTTTGACTGCCAAATTGACTTTTAAGTTCTGGGAGATATTTATCAATAAGTTGGCAGATGGAATACGTGAAATTACCTACCGAATTGTTGTAGTGGGTAACAATTTCTGGCTGGGTGCCGGCGGCCTGATAGATTTTTTATTTATGTGACGTTATCGACCACCTGAGCTTTGTGACAGTTTTCCAACATTTCGGGAACAACTAATTTGTTTTCCACAAGCTAATGAATTCTGTGTTGGTTGGCATGTGCTTGCATGCGAGCAATTAACCCAGCATTAGTCAACACAAATGCGATTAAAAGATTATTACGGCCAGATAATCCGCTTTTCTCATTGCTAGTTCTTTTCTGGACATAAAGTGCGTAAAAACTGTCCAAATGTTCCATATATTCGGTTATTCAAGCAGTTTTTAAAACTGAATATATGGATTGCTATATATATGTACCTGTAGTGATAAGATATATATATATGTGTGTGTGTGTGTGTGTGTGTGTGCGTATGTGCGTGTGTGTGTTTTGAACAATAAAAAATATTAAAAATTAAAATTTTCAGACACACTGGGTTGTATATTAATACTGTTTTATCATTATTGGTGCAAAAATAATGACGTAATAATGTCGTTTTTTGCCGTATTTTTTAACGTCAAAAAACGACATTATTACGTCATTATTTTTGCACCAACCTAATATTTCAATTTTCAATTAGTTTCCTCGCCTAGTTTCGGCCATCATGGCCATCATCAGGAGAAAAATCACTGCTCGTTAGTAGCAGCCAATTACAGGAGTGAATGACTGTTTCTGAAGAAAGTGAAATTTATCAGTAGTTTTCATTTAGCCTTCAGATATATATATATATATATATATATATATATATGTAAGAAAAGAGTACAATTCCAGCGTTTGTAATATTTAATTTAAAAGAGGTCTCAATACAGAGCAAAATATTATTTATTTTACGATATTAAAACAACAACATGTTATGGAAATTGTGTACTGATTTTTAACATGTTTTGCGACAAGACAACCGAATGCCACAAGACACGATTGAAACCCAACCGATTTAGTGCCAGTCAGAGTTTTTATCACTGAGCTATCTTCATTCGACAGAATGAGCTGGCTAAATCTAGCGTATTGTTTTTACAAATTGTTATGGTCCGGTTCCTTGTACCACGGTGATAGTCCAAGGTAGAACCAATAAAGAAGAACTCGAATACGGATAAGGAATAACACAGATATATTACAAACAGGAATATATACAGAGAGGTAGAAAAGTGTTAGTACGAACAATCAGGTTTAGTAGTAATTGTCTGAACGCGATTCTGTTCCGGACTGCCTCTGACTCGACTGACTGACTCGCTCGCTCTGACTGACTGACAGACTTCTGACGGACTTCACTCCAGACTTCAAACTGAACTGCAGACTTCAGACGGAACTCCTTGCTTCCTCTTGAGGTGCAGTATTTATTGCGTATGGGATAGTCCATTATGTTATTATGGGTAAGGTCCCATAACACAAATGTAAATAAATCAGCTGGAGTGCTCCATACATTTTACTGAAGAGCTTCGCATTAACGCAGATGGCTGTTGTTTGTAGAATTAGCTTGTCATTCAACAGTGCTCAATTGAAATATATTTTCAAGAGCTAAATTATGCGCAACATATATATATATATATATATATATATATATATATATATATATATATATATATATATATATTGCGGATACTTTGGCAGCATGTTTTCATTAAGGCATGTCTCATTCATTAATTTAAACATGTTTTGTCTAGTTATTTTTAATAGGATCATCTTGCAATTGCGGACAAGTTCCTTAGTATCCTTATTAAAGAAAGAAAGAAAATTACCATTTATTCATTTTATTCCGAGTACTTTCGACATTATCGCAATGTCGTCATCAGGGTCTTGTTTTTTTCTGGGCCAAAAAATGGTTACGGTTTATCTGAAAATTAATTTTTGTACGAATGAAGTGAATAACTCGAAGGTTATGTCCGATACAATTTTAAATTTTATGAAGTAGACTCACGTACAAACGTCAAGTGGTGTAACTAAATTATTATAATGTCTAAATATTTAAAAAAAAAAAAAAAATATATATATATATATATATATATATATATATATATATATATATATACTGTTTACTAAATAAGTATACTGTTTAATAAAGTTTCAGACGACTGTCAAAGTACTGCTATTAATTTTTACTGTTTGTATAAGTGTTTTCTTTTCTGGACAGAGTATGTAAAACTTGTCTAAATATACTCTATGTCCGAGCGCTTTTAGTTATTCTATTTCAAAGTTTTTGGGGGTTTGAATGTGTTGAATTTTTTTTAATCGCACACGGATCACGACAGACATATCAGCGATGGCCAGGCTGGAACAGGATATGGAAACGCAACATCAGCTTCGATACCAAATTCAAGCTCTACAAATCATTGTTAGTATTAATGCTCCTCTGCAGAGGTAAGACTTGGACACTCCTGGTTCAAACAGAAAAAAAAGGACCCGGGCGTTCGAAAACAGATGCTTGAGAAATCTCCTTCGCATCTCCTACGTGGGAGAGCGTAAAATAAACGACTCTGTACGGAGCAAGGCTAAAAGTCACATGGACCAACAGGACCCCTTTTCGCCACAATTACGCATACTGTGGTCAAGTATTGAACTCACAAATCCTCAACCAAGGCTTTTATACACAGTCATATGTACTTGGGTACATCAGTGACTTATAAACCTAATGTGTCACTAATATTTTTTTTACCTCGGCTCATATTACAATTTCTGTTATTGTTGTTTTTCTCTTTCCTCTCTGTATTACAGGTTCCTATATTGTATTCATGTTTATGCTTGGTTGGCTTAGGAAATTTTTATAGCCCACATCAGTTTCCATACCATATTCAAGCCTCTACGAATCGTGAGGGAAAGAGGGTTATGTTGTCTTATCGACATCCACAGCAAAAGACGAAGAGGGTTTATTGCTCCGCCTTTTTTATAGTCCTGAAACAGACGCCTAGAATACGTCTTGGCAGACAAATTGGTTGTAATACCAAATAATACGGATCGCCACAACTGCAGCCTGACAAGAAATAATATGGAAGAGCAAGATCAGCTCACAGACGAAGTTCAAGCCTTTAAAAATCGCTTATCCATTCTCCTCTACGGGTGAGAGACTTGGATACTCCTGGTTGAGACAAGAAAAAAAAAGGATCCAGGCGTTCAGGAACAGATGCTTGAGAAAGCTCTTTCGCGCCTCCTACTGCGAACGCAAAAACAATGATTATGTGCGAAGCAAGGCTATAAGTCTCGTGTGCCGACAGGAATCTCTTCTCGCCACTATTAAGCAACTGAAGATGTCATGGTTTGGTCACGTCCCACGGCATAGAAGCCACTGCATGACCATCAGTCAAGGCAGTGTTAGAAGCGGACGCAAGCGGAGACGGCAACGGCAAAAGCTGATCAGCCAACATCAAAGAGCGGACGGACATGACAATGCCGGAACTCCTGAGATCCACCGCCAACAGATCATCCTGGAAAAGGTTGTTAGCTTCTTCTACTTTTAGGTCCCTGTTCCCAACGACTGAAGAAGTGAAGAGACTGATGATGATAATGATGATGATGATAATGATGATGAGGATGATGATGATGATAGCTTTACGTTTTGCAAAAAGAAATTCATTTTTAACTTAAGCAAATAACTGAGAGGTGAACTGGTGACCCAGTAGTTTTGCATGGCTTTTTTTTCGGCCTGACAATGCTTAAGATTCTCCATCACCCACTATGCAGCATCGACAAAGATATATATATACCGAGAAAAGCATGCCGTCTAATCACTCTTGATTCTGGAACAAAATTAACAAAAATAACCAATTTGCTAATGTGGCCCCAAAACTTTGCAAGCCAATGTAAGAGAGCCGTTCAAAACGTTCTAAGCCTCACCAAGAAGGAAGAACAAACAGTTCTTTACTATTTTTCAATATAGCTCTCCCCCATCTCCTTGACATCAATGCACTTGGTCGAACGATGCTTAAGCTTTGCAATTCTATCAAGGTAGAAAGTGGTATCCTGGTCCTCCAAAAACATCTCCGCAGCACATGTGATCTCATCAGTGTTTCCAAAATGGTGACCTTGTAGGTGGAATTTAAGTTTAAGAAACAGGAAGAAGTCAGATGGAGTTAAGTTTGGTGAGTAAATTGAGTGGGGTAGCAATTTAAGCCCACAGTTGGCTGCTTCAGCAACTGCAACCTGAGCAGTGTGAACGGGCGCATTATTCTGGAGAAGGAGCACACATGGCGCCAGCTTCTCTCTATGTTTTGACTTGATCGCTTTCTTCATTTGTCTCAATTCTAATGCATAGTACTGTCCGTTAATATTTTTCCCTTTTCCAGGAAGTCTATCATGATTAGGCCGTCAGGTTCCCCTAAAAAGAAGCCATCATCTTGCCAACAGACGTTGTCTGCTTGAACTTCTTCGTGGGTGGAGAACCAGAGCGTCTCCACTGTTTGCTTTAAATATTTGATTCAAGTTCGAAGTGGCGAAACCAGATTTCATCTTGAGTTACTAACCTGCAGCGGAAATTCTCAGGGTCAGCCTGGAAGAGAATCAGAAGTAGCCTGGAAATGTCAACACTTTTCAGCTTCTGCTTTGGCGTCAGCATTCTTGGGACCCAACTTGCAGACAGCTTGCTCATCAACTGGTCCATCAGTGGTTGACGTTTTTGTTCAACCTGACCGAAAGCCATCTTCTGTGCTGTCCCCGAATCACCTGAATTCCGCAGCCCACTTCTCAACAGTTGCATAGGAAGGACAGTCCTCAGCAAGTGTCTGTAACATGTCCTCATAGATTTCCTTCGGTGCCATACCCTTTCTTTCGCAGATCTCTATTTATAACTATAAGGCAAAATGTCTGTGTATGTGTGTGTGTATGTGTGTGTGTGTGTGTGTGTGTGTGTGTGTGTGTTTAACGAATGCACGGTCGCAATTTTCGACGGATTTGTGCCAAAATTTACATGCACATGCTCCAAGTTAACGGGATGGCCAAGACCGACTTTGCATTTCCCAACTCCCATCGATAGTGGAAATAATCGATTTTTTCAGGCTTCTACGGCAGTTTTCATTTAGTTTGCAGCCATTTTGTACTGGCCAGAGTGAGAGCCTATAGCTGGCTTCCACGAATAGACAGGAAGATTCTATTGGCCAGCGTGAGAGCCAACAGCTGACTGACACGAATGTTAACTAGCATGCTAGCATGCAAAAAAAATCGATAGCTTCATTCGTCACAAGTGGGAAAAATTTAAATCTGCATGGCACTTTACTCCAATTGGCTCATTGGCTTGCTTAAACTCAACGTTGATTCTGATTCCGCAGAACTGGGTTGGATGTGAAAAAGTATTTGTTGTTAACATTCTTTTTTCATTCGGTTTTTCCAGTTACGAGTCCTTTTTTAAAGCTGATCGTTTTGCGTTCATTTTGTTTAGTTCTTTTTTCGTAACAGATTTAATGTTTAATATAGAGCTTAGAAAAAATTCGCAGTGTGAGAGAGGCAAGAAGTAAGGCATGTAGCAACATCAGCACGGCAAAGGGTATTCCTTTAAAGGCAAGGAAGGGCAAAAATAATTTAAGTCAAGTGATAGCGATTGCTTTATGAGTCGTACGATTTTTGAATCAAGCCCGGGCAACGCCGGGACATGCTGCTAGTATTAGGTTGGTGCCTGGGTTAGACTGTTCTAGTTCCACGTGCCATGTTTGATGGATTGTCAGTTATCAGTTATCTCCTGCTAATTTCCCTCTGAAAGTTTACTATGCCTTAACCGGGTATTGAACTCACACACTTTGGGTCCTGGATCTAACCAACGCCTTTATCCACTGTGCTCTGTGTCCTTGACAATCCATCAAACATGACACGTGGAACTAGAATAGTCTACCCCAGTGAGCGAAATAAAGGTTTAAGTTCGACATTCCAACCACCTAAAGAAGGCCGGAGCGTACAACGGCCGAAACGTTGTGATAAATATGGCGACAAATATGAGGTCGATAGTCCGAATAATGTAAATAATGTACATAATACCTCATCTCAGAAATATAGACAGATAATGAAAGGCCGAAACGTTGTAATAAATATGGCGACAAAGATGAGGACAATAGTCCGAATAATCTAAATAGTGTACATAATACCTCATCTCAGAAATATAGACAGATACTGAAAGGCCGAAACGTTGTAATCAATATGGCGTCAAAGATGAGGACAATAGTCCGAATAATGTAAATAGTGTACATAATACCTCATCTCAGAAATATAGACAGATACAGAAAGGCCGAAACGTTGTAATAAATATGGCGACAAAGATGAGGACAATAGTCCGAATAATGTAAATAATGTACATAATACCTCATCTCAGAAATATAGACAGATACTGAAAGGCCGAAACGTTGTAATAAATATGGCGACAAAGATGAGGACAATAGTCCGAATAATGTAAATAATGTACATAATACCTCATCTCAGAAATATAGGCAGATACTGAAAGGCCGAAACGTTGTAATAAATATGGCGACAAAGATGAGGACAATAGTCCAAATAATGTAAATAATGTACATAATAACTCATCTGAGAAATATAGACAATATTAATTACATTATAAAAAAATTAACAGTAACAACATACATTCATAAATTTTAAAAAAAAAATCACGTCATTACTTTTGATTTTAAAACTTGTTGCAAATTAAAATCCTTGCATTTGCTTTGATAAAGGATGAAACGCGTCGGCTAAAATAAGTTTTTTTTTTTTTTGTCTTCAATTATTCAATTATTTATATATTAAATATATTTGTCGGCCTCAATGTTTATTATTAGGTTGGTGCAAAAATAATGCCGTAATAATGTCGTTTTTTGACGTTACGTCAAAAAACGACATTATTACGACATTATTTTTGCACTAACCTAATATAAACAGAGCATTTATTAGGTTGGTGCAAAAAATAATGACGTATTAATGTCGTTTTTTGACGTTAAAAAATACGCCAAAAAACGACATTATTACGTCATTATTTTTGCACCAACCTAATATAAACAGAGCATTTATTAGGTTGGTGCAAAAAAATGACGTATTAATGTCGTTTTTTGACGTTAAAAAATACGTCAAAAAACGACATTATTACGTCATTATTTTTGCACCAACCTAATATAAACAGAGCATTTATTAGGTTGGTGCAAAAAATAATGACGTATTAGTGTCGTTTTTTGACGTTAAAAAATACGTCAAAAAACGACATTATTACGCCATTATTTTTGCACCAACCTAATACTTACAGATTGGTTTCTATGAAAATAACGGAAAATATAATAAAATGATTGTCAGACTTCATAATATATATTGTCATTTGTTTACGTTAAGATACGTTTCGAGTAGATATGAGCGTTCGAGAAAATCATGGGAAATTTGTTGTTTAAAAACAGAAATTTGACTTTGCTGAGCAGACGCTTCCTCTTTAGCTAAATGGTAGAACACGTCAAGCCAAATGAAGGTTTCGTGTAGGATACAGGTTCGATTCCAGTCGGAGGACATATATTTTCTACGTTCATTTAGGTCGGTAAAAATTAATAATACTGTTTGTTATAAACATAGCATTTACTTAGATATATATATATATATATATATATATATATATATATATATAATGAAAGAACAGTAAGATATATAATCCTTTGTTCTTATTGATATTTTTTATTTTTATTTTTACAAAACAGCGCTCAATGGAAATTTACAGAGCATAAATATTATAAATTAACTTATTTAAAATGTTTTTTCGCTACACAGTAGTAACCATGTTTCAAAAAAGGCGTCTAAAAACATTAAATTTAATTATATAATTAAATCAAAAGCATTAATTCCGTTTTATTTTCAAACGAAAACATATATATATATATATATATATATATATATATATATATATATATATATATATATATATATATAATATATTGAAATATAGCGGTTGAAAGAGAGTCTCCAAAAGATCAAGTGAATTGGTATACGGTAGTACCTTTCGAGAACTAATATTGCAAATAATTGTAAGAGTGTGCAATTTTTAGCAGTACATTATGAAAGTTAGGTGATTTTAAAAATCGGTAGCTGTTCTGCATATGCAGCCTGTTTTTTTTTTTTTGTTTTTTTTTTTGATTGATTTTTCCCTTTTTATGCAGTTGGTACGCAAGTTCTTTTGCGAGACTTTATCTGAGATCAAACGACTTATTCGCCACGAGGAAAATCTCGCACATAAAGACTTAACAGACATTCTTTGTTCGTTGTATTTGCTAACTAGATATACTATAGGATAGGCGGATAGATATGAAAAAGGACTGAGATAGATAGATAGATAGATAGATAGATAGATAGATAGATAGATAGATAGATAGATAGATATCAAAAGAATGAGATTAGATAGATAGATAGATAGATAGATAGATAGATAGATAGATAGATAGATAGATAGATAGGAACAGACGGAGATAAATAGAGGTATACTGTCATATATAAACATGAAAATAATGAGATAGATAGATAGATAGATAGATAGATAGATAGATAGATAGATAGATAGATAGATATGAAAAGAATTTGATAGATGGGAACAAACTGATATATTTAGACAGATGGATAAGCTTGCGAACACATTTCTTCCTGTCGAAGTGTTCAAGATGTGTATATATCGTATTCTACATATAAATATCGTCATATATATATATACACCACCAGTTATCAAAGGACTTTTTCGGTATCAGAAGACACTCACCTCACGAAAAAACTTAATATACTTTCCTCCTTTGCTCTGTTGAACAGAATATGTTCAAGCGAGCGATACCGCCTTTCAATATTCCCGTTTTGAAAATATCTAAAAACCAGTGAAAATATTCTAGCGCGTTTCTCCCTCTTCTGAATAACTTTGACATCAGGGGTCGAAGCAGTGCATATATTGTGGGAATTCTCAGCGCTTTCGTCTTTCAGAAGGCATTTTCAAAGCAATATTACATTAGCTTTGCTAAAAATATTATATTTAGAATTTTAAATTTGTCACTACTCTTTGTTACGGGGGAGTTTGAATGTGGCGTCCTCATGTGGTCGTTTGCCGTGTCGCTTCTTTTTTTTTTCTTTTTTTGATTAAATAAATACACACCCCCTTGTGCAAATTAATTGAAACAATCGCTTTAGTCTCCTTTCTTTCACCATACGATCAGTTTAAGACCCACTGGAGTGTCAGGGTGCAATCGATTTCTATTTCTTCCTCAGATTAGGTGGTGGGCAGTAATATGAATCTCTTTTCGGTGTGTAGTATGAAATTTGTTTGACCTTGAAAAATATTCCGTCATCCGTGATTGCATCAGATTTTCTTCACAACCAAACACTCTTGTCTCGACTGTCGATTAGTTGTCCTAAGACCATTGCCTGCGATGGACATTACACCAAGGTGGCATACGAAAATTGTAACACTGCATGAACACAGTGGCAAGCCTTACCAGTGAGCAAATCAAAGTACTATAGACTGTCCAGGAATCTCTCCTGATTTAAATCCAATCGAGAATCTGTGGTCAATCTGCAAGGAACGTGGAATAGACATACGAAGTACTAACATGTGAACTGGCTCATGTTTCATTAGGAAAGTACGAAAAAAAGTAAATAATAACGGAATTATTCGTTTTGTTTCAATTAATTTGCACAACGGTGTACATCATGATTTCCTAAAATCACAACGGGGCGGATTCCTGTCGGACCCTACCTCTGGTTAACCCAGTCCCTTTTTGTTCGCCTAATAAATGCGAGTGACAATCGTTCCCGAACTAGGAATTCTCTTTTCTTATTGTCCTTATCAAGATTCCCAATCTCCCCGCTTTTTATCTTGACTGGATCAGCTTTATATATTTCCCCTTTCGCAAATTGATTTGTTCCTCCTCCGTCACGAGTGAATGAGCTTCTTGATTCTTGGCAGCAGAATACAGCTGCTACTCTTATTTTTCTTGTGTGGACGGGACATACTATCACAGTTTGTTGTTTTTTTTATTTTGGTTTAAATGTTTTGATTTCTTTTATTTTGATTAATTGAGTTGTAGAACAATCACGTTGTGAAGATAAACACTCAGTTGTGGAGCAAGCTGAGGGAATAATATCTCAACCTTGAGAAAGAGAGCTATTTATGGTGCCATGGAGCATCTCATTGTGCTCAAGTGGGATAGTCCATTGCTTGGACTGTGATTGGCTGCTGGTACAAGAGTGGAGGTATTTCTGTATAAATACCAGCTTGATTCCAGTCAGTTTGCGGGGTTTGTATTGAGTTACAACCTGCTTTATTTTTGTCTGCCAGCTGGACGCTAGCTGGGACCCTTACGCCGGTAAGTGCTGTTTATTCTGTTGTTATTCTACACGAGTATCTGTCTATATTTCTGAGATGAGGTATGATATGCACTATTTACATTATTCGGACTATTGCCCTCATCTTTGTTGCCATATTTATTATAACAGTCAATATCAGCTGAGTGCCTCTGAGGAGTCAGTATTGAATAAGAGTCTCAACTTCGCCACAACCATCAGGCGAGTGCCATACTTGGTCATCATTGCCAGAGTCAAGGAGGTGGCCTTGAACATCCCTCAGGCTCAAACGGATGAACTGAGATGGAAGGTGAGACAGTCCTTGGAGAAGGCCTAGCCGCCCAAGTCAAACCTCAGGAAACTGGAGAGGCTGGCGATCGGATTCCTACAGAGGAACGAAAACATCATCATACTACCGGCTGACAAAGGCAATGCGACTGTAGTGATGGACAAATCAGATTATACAAGAAAGCTGGAAGACCTCATTAGCAATATAGAATCTCTCCGCAATTCACACTATTTACATTATTCGGAGTATTGTCCTCATCTTTGTCGCCATATTTATTACAACGTTCCGGCCTTCTTCAGGTGATTGGAATGTCGAACTGAACCCTTTATTTCGCTCACCCGGGTAGACTGTTCTAGTTCTACGTACCATGTTTAATGGATGTCAGTTATCAGTTATCTCCTGTTAATTCCAAGTTCTCCACTGCCTTAACCGAGTATTGAACTCACACTCTGGGTCCTGTCACTGGATCTAACTAACGCCTTTATCCACTGTAGCATGTGTCCTTGAGTTTATTCATTTCGACTTCTATTTCAAAGCCGAGGCTTTTGAAGAGTTTGAAAAACGCCTTTCTCATATTGTCAATTCTTTTTCTGTTGCCTGGTGCTATCAGCAGACCGTCATCCCTATATAGACAATGGTTGTTTATATGTACAATTTTAACAATTTCATATATGTAGGCCTATTAATTCTGAAATCTCACGCCACCAAACGAATCTTGTGGTACATCGAAGGCGTCTTTTTTTTATTTCTTAACCAGGGTTACTTCATTGAGGAATAAAATTGATTCGCGGCAATGTAAAATTATTTCCGTTTGATCAGGTCTTATATTTACAAAGCCTTTGGCGAAGCAGATCTTTTTCAGATATAGATGTGTAAAAATTTCGGGAACCAAAACTTTAGCGATACTTTTCGCTTCCTCGTTTATACTTTTAATGTAATGTAATGTCTGCTGCTTTTTGTAAATTTTAGTGACTTCCACAACATTACAAATATGTATTTATAAAAACTTTTATCCATCTATATCTGAAAAAAGTCTGGTGAAGGCTATATACTTCGACAAAGGCTTGGTAAATATAGCACCTGGTCAAACAGATATACTATTACATTGCCGCAAATCAATTTTGTTCAACAATCAAGCAAAATTAGCAATAATGGCATGTCCGGATCCCAAAAACATTTTGAACAAGAGATCGGAAATCATGAGCCGTTGCATACATAAATAATCGTCTTAAGCTCATATGAGACAATTACCTACCACCGATATATTTAAAATACACATTCTCTTCTCCTATTCCACCTTCTATTACACCCAACGCCTTGTCTATTTCCTTTTAAAAATAATATAGCGTCCATTTACTTTTTTGTTAATAAAGTGTTGGGCGGTCAATAGAGATAAAATCGCCAGAGTATACCGTAAGGCTGAAACCAAGGTAGCGGAATCAATTAATCTCTTAATTTTTAAAGTATATTTCTATCAATAAAAGGCAGTGTGTGTGTGTGTGTGTGTGTGTGTGTGTGTGTGTGTGTGTGTGTGTGTGTGTGTGTGTGTGTGTAACGAATGCACGGCCGCAATTTTCGACGTTTTGCACCAAAATTTACATGCACATGTTCCAAGTTAGCGGGAAGGCTAAGACCGACTTTGCATTTCTCAACTCCCATCGATAGTGGAAATAATCGATTTTTTCAGGCTTCTACGGCAGTTTTCATGTAGTTTACGGCCATTTTGTACTGGCCAGAGTGAGAGCCTATAGCTGGCTGCCACGAATAGGCAGGAAGATTCTATTGGCCAGCGTGAGAGCCAACAGCTGACTGACACGAATGTTAACTCGCATGCTAGCATGCAAAAAAAATCGATAGCTTCATTCGTCACAAGTGGGAAAAATTTCAATCTGCATGGCACTTTACTCCAATTGGTTCATTCGCTTGCTTAAACTCAACGTTGATTCTGATTCCGCAGAACTGGGTTGGGTGTGAAAAAGTATTTGTTGTTAACATTCTTTTTTCATTCGATTTTTCCAGTTACGAATCCTTTTTTAAAGCTGATCGTTTTGTGTTCATTTTGTTTAGTTCTTTTTTCGTAACAGATTTAATGTTTAGTATAGAGCTTAGAAAACATTCGCAGTGTGAGATAGGCAAGAAGTAAGGCATGTAGCAACATCAGCACGGCAAAGGGCACTCCTTTAAATGCTAGGTAGGGCAAAAATATTTTAAGTCAACTGATAGCGATTGCTGTATGAGTCGTACGATTTTTGAATCAAGCAACGCCGGGCCATGCTGCTAGTATATATATATATATATATATATATATATATATATATATATATATATATATATATATATATATATATATGTATATATATATATATATTTGAATAAAAATAGACCACGTTAAGGTTCCATGTAATAAATTATTTCACCATAACCCCTTTAACAGGGCTCTGGATCATCAGACTTTACTTCCAAAAATTGAAATGAAAAATGAAAAATGAAAAGAAATTCACACATTTTTGACGGACCTCATCAAGTATACGTAAAATTAACGAAGTGAGGAAGAGAGGTGGGAAAGAGGATATGAATGTGTCATATGTAGCATTTAAAATTCTTATTTTTAATTTTTAACTCCAATGTGTCGGCTAGATGTTGTTCGAATTTATTGTGTCTAGTCTCAAGATATAGATGGCTAAGGAGTGGAGGGGTGGAGACCGACTTTAAAGGAAGAAGCTACACTACTTTCACGAGGACAGTTTTTCTTTCAAATTTTTAGACGCTGTTAATTCGCGTTACTTTAACGGGGATGTTTGGGAGGTTAAAGTTTTTTCTGTATCTAAATGTTTAAATAATCTACGAAGAAATTAATTTGAAATTCGGTAAAGTCTGATGATCCAGAGCCCTGTTAAAGGGGTTA
>OZ010614.1:62767634-62780134 GCA_963932145.1 Acanthosepion lycidas
AGAAGATGTTTGTTTTTCAGTCGCTAGAAATGCCATCTATTAGTTTCATTTTTTTTACTAAATCCTTGACTTTCTTAAATTGCTGGAATTATATTTGGAATTGGAATCAATTCAAAGTGAAAAGCATGTATATTTTGTACGTATATTTTGTATGCATATTTTGTACGTATATTTTGTACGTATATTTTGTATGCATATTTTGTACGCATATTTTGTACGTATATTTTCTAAGCATATTTTATACGCATATTTTCTAAGCATATTTTATATGCATGTTTTGTACGTATATTTTGTACGTATATTTTGTACGTATATTTTGGACGCATATTTAGGACGCATATTTTGTAAGTATATTTTGTACGTATATTTTGTACACACTGCAATATACAATCTCTTATGGAGAAAGATTATTTATTTAATGTTGGTTATTTCTTTTAAATTATTAAAGCTTCTATAATAATATGAAATACTCAGGAGTGTTCTGCAATATTAAGGAGACTTTCTCTTCCTTAATTTCAAATGAAAATCGCCAGATACAAGTGATGGGGAAATTTATGGAATAATATAGAATATTAAGGAGAGTTCTACAGGACTAAAAATCTTTTTTGTCACCTGATCTCTATTGAAAGCCAGGAAATTCCAGTAATGGGGAAAATCATATAATATAGAATACTGAGGAGAGTGATGGAGGTTTAAGAAGACTTGTTGTCACTTGATCTCTATTGAAAACTAGAAAATTCTGGTGATGGAGAAATTCATATAATAATATGGAATACTGTGGAAAGTGCTGGGGGATTGATGAGACTTCCTGTTACTTGATCTTCAGTGTAAACCACTAGATATCAATAATGGGAAAGTCATAGGAGAGTCCTGGATGATTGAGACTTGATGTCACTTGATCTCGAAGTGATGTTTCAACTGAATTGAGTCAAATATGGTGACTAAAAATAGATATTCCCTATTTTTTCTATGTTCCATTAAGACGTCCGCAGTGCTCCATACTTTCGGCCTTGTGCCACACTCTAATCTACGCTTAGAAAGCCAACTTTAAGATACCCGTATGGAGTAGATAATAAGTTTATAGCCTAACGCAAAAACATATACTGTTTTTCATCTGAAATGTTGTGGGAAATTAATATTCACCAACGGATTAAGTACATTGACAAAGTATAGCTGGCCACGAGTATTCGTAGATATCCGTCTACTAAGGTGGCTAGCCCATCCCTATTGCAGACGCTTGCTCAGGCGCATTTCTGTTTATTCAACACCCACAGAGTACGCATAGGGTAACTATGCTGAGCAGACCTTAATTACAGTTTCCGGGAAAAAGGAAAGAAATATACTGATTCAGACGGAAAGAGCGTGTTTTCTTGCGTGATCAACAATTTGAACAAGGCACAACCCCTCGGCCACGATGACTTGTGACTTCGTGCTAGCACAGCTATCGACGGAGCCCAAGGGTTCCGCTTACCCAATTTCACTCACAAGGCTTGGGTCAACCCGTCGTATGGTTTTTAGGCACTTTTCAAAAGTACCGCACGCTGGGATCTTTCATGGGGAAATTCGAACCCGGGTCTCATGGTCAGAATGCGAAAGCTCTAACCACGAAGCCATGTGTCCATATATTGTTTTTCCTAGACTGAGAGCTAAGGCTTAAGAGCCTCGTCTACTTTACTATTTAACCCATATCTGGGGAAAGATAAGAGATGGATTCGTAAGTTTCGCAAGGGTATTTGCGCGTAAGTGAATGTAGCAAAAATTTAGGAGATACCTAAATATGTAAATATATGTTTTTCGTTTTTTTCTTACGATGATGTTAACCTTGTACAAGCCCCAAAAGCCACTCGAGGTAGAGGATTACAGAGTAAATAACACAGGTTATGCAGATTTGCGTGGATGATAACGATTAACCCTAGATTTGAACAGATTAAGATTTTAGTGATCGGGGAAGCATCCTCTTGGGAGTCGGTTCCAGTAAGCTGCTCGAGTGGAAATTACATCTCACCAGATGAATACGAAGGGATTAGCGATAGAGCAGCGAGAAGTTTAGCTGTGGGAAAGAGGTTGTAGAATGGAAAATAATTCATCACCCACAAGGACGCGGAGACGCTTTTGTACTCTGTATAAAGTGGAAAGTGCAGACTGAGCAATTGAGTAAAATAAATTCATTATTTCCTCACTTCTTTAGGCTACTGACTAATTGATCTTCCTACGCGAAGAAGGTTGGAGAGCTTCCCTCCCACACGCCTGAGAATCGCAGTAATCCAAAGAATAGTGATAATGATGCTCGTTAGAATAATTCAAGAAATAATAAATTTTAGACTAGATTATAATTTGAAAAATCGAAATCATTGCAACAAACATGAGAATACAAACAACGAAGATGAGGATACACACTCGAACTCAGGCGAACAAAATGTTTTGAACAAAACGAAAGATGTGAATGTTGTCTAAATAATCTCAAAACGTCTTCGAATACTGGAAAAGGCCCAAGAACGTATCGGCTGACTAACACAAGAAAGATAGAGATGTTAGTTTAAATAATTTAGGGAATAATAATATGAACATGTAATAAAATTGAAGAAGGCCGGAAAACATACCGGCTGAAATATATTGATTAATACAAAAATGTGGATATCCGTCTATATAATCTATGGAATAATGATAAGGCATCATCTCAGAATGTCTAATAAAACTGGGGAAGGCCGGAAAACGTACCGGCTGAAATATACTGATTAATACAAAAATGTGGATATCCGTCTATATAATCTATGGAATAATGATAAGGCATCATCTCAGAATGTCTAATAAAACTGGGGAAGGCCGGAAAACGTACCGGCTGAAATATCCTGATGTACACGACAAAAAGATGGGATGTCGGTCTATATTATCAATATCAGAAAATAGTGTTTATTTATCTAAAATAAATGAATAAATAAAAAATAATTAAACCATGATTTGGGTGTAGTGTGGGGGTATTTCTAAAAAAAAAATCGATTATTTTCCGGCTGGTGTAATCAATACAGATGTACAAAATTGATTTCTGATAGCGAATGATTTTATTTATTTTGCGTGACGTCGCGAAACTCCCGATGAACAGTCTGAAAAAAAAAAAAAAAAAAAAAAAAAGAAAAAAGAACGAGCCGTTTAATTGAAGCCGGTTGTCATTGGCGACCATCACGTGACATCTTCTATGGAGATTGTAGATTCGTTTGTATATAGAAGAATTGAATACACATTTGTGTCTTCTTCTTTATTTTTCTTCTTTTTTTTTTTTTTTCAAGGCAACCCAAGAACGGTCCGCAAATATATGAACAGATCTCGCATCAAAAGATGTATTCCCAAGAAAGGCCTGACAGTAATTCGATTCTGCGAAATAAATAGATCGATAAAAAAAACCCTTGGGGAATATGTGGGGTCTGCATCTACGCTAATGGATTCAAATTTATTGCCGAATAAGGTTTAAGAAATTTCTTTTCACGAGTACCATTAAATAATATCATGAGTACCCGGCGCTCCTAAATAAAGTTTTATTTAATTATTAAAAACAGTGGTGGGGTGATGGATAGCGGTTCGGAATACCAAATCGGGGAGCCGAGTTCAAATTCCAATCAAGTTCGCTACATTCACTAACGCGCAAATACCATTGCGAAAGCTATGAATCCATACCTTATCCTCTCCCAGATATGGGTTAAATAGCAGGGTGGACGAGGCTCTTAGCCTTAGCTTTCAGTCAGTCTAGAAAAGAACAAGTCTGAATTCAAAAACTGTATGTATCCCTGGGAACTGGGTTGCTCTATGTAGCCGGGAGCCACCCTGGCAGGTTTACAGTGAAAACATCGACATCAGAATTGTTCTTAGGAAAAAAAGAAAAAACAATTTCTGGAAATTCCATAAAATTAAATGAGTGGGGTTAATAGATGTAATATATATATATATATATATATATATATATAATCCGACACTTGACAAAAAACAAAACGAAATAGGCAATAGAAATAAAAGTTGTATATGCAGAGACCCGACAGTTTATTTAGAAACAGTTAGCGTAACACACTACATTATTTTTCAATGTAACCGCCACTGGTGGCGACCACCATCTCAAGGCGGGCGTGAAATGAGTCACACGCTTTGGCGACCATCTCCTTGTCCATAGCGGCGAATGCCTCCACGATGGCAGCCTTCAGAGAGTCGACCGTGTTGTGGGCGTGCTTCAAGGTCTTGGCCTCGGTCTCGACCCAGAAGAAATAGTCAAGGGGTTTGCAGTCGAGTGAGGAGGGCAACCACAAGTCCGGCAACCAGTGGTGAGAAACATTGTAGAGCAGCCTCCCCTTGGTCGTCTTGGCCTTGTGTACAGAAGCGGAGTCCTGCTAGACGACGTAGATGGCGTCCGGCGGCGATCTCGTTCATCCAGGGCTTCACCACGCTCCTCAGCATCTCCTGGTAGTTCTCAGCGGTGACTCTCAGGCCCTTTTGAAAGAAGACGCCCGCCTCGCTGGATATGACGCCAAGGACCATGACGGAGAAGGGAAACTTCGTATGCTTCACATCGGGAACATCCTCGATGTCTTTGCAGATCAACCTGTCGTTCTGCCTGCTGCTCGTCTGGTCCTGGATGAAATTCTTTTCAGCAAAGAAGAACCTCAGCATCCCGAGGAACCCGTGCTTAAGCTCGTTCAGCGAAGCCGCCGCTTTGACCTTCCTCGACTCCTTGGAGGCATTCGTGATGAGCATGCGGTGGGACTTGTATAGGAGGAGTAACCTTCTTGATCGTTCGGCAGGTCATCGACTTGTGACAGCCCATGTCAGCAGGGATCTTGGCGTAGCTCTGGCTTCTATCATTGTCGACTGTCTCCATGATGGCGGCGACGAACCGGTCGGTCCTAACGGCCGAAGAACGAACGTTGTGGGCTTTTCGTTTGGCAGTAAACTCGTCCTTGTTCTCACACGCCTTCTACTTCCTCCAAACGTCAATGGCCATGGTCCTCTTGAACCAAACCAGGCCATCACTTACGCAGGCTTCTTCCCGACGTGAAAAGAAGCTACCACCGCTGCTCTGGTCTCATATTCCATCCTGGAAAACGGTAGAGAGAAAAACGTTCGTTAGTTGTCAAACTGTCGGGTATCTGCATATACAATATTATGGGGTCCACCCTTTTCTGATATAAATGGACTCGTCCTGCTGCCATAAAATAGCCACAGTCAGTCAGTCATGATGTCTGAAGGAGAGGAACAGGTGGAGGAACAGGATGGCGAAACAGAGTGGAAAGTACATAGACACTGTGATTGAGTTGACGTTAGAAGTCAGTTACAAGGACGCCAGACTCTAAGGAAGTTTACTTCGAGACTGTATATAGCGATCTTTGATTAATACTAACTGGCGTTCCTGGATTTTACTAACAGCATTATCTTTTGTATTTTGTGTAAATACATTTAATTTCTTAGCTTAAATACTTGCGTTTGTCATTTATTGGAGACCGATTTTTCACGCGGAATCCACAACATACAACTTTTGTTTTTATTACCGATTTCGTTTTCTTTTTGCTGCAACACCCTGTATATATATATATATATATATATATATATATATATATTTAAAGATTTTCTAAAAAAGAGAAGTTTCAAAAATAATTTCATTCATTTGTAAATAAGTACTGAAAGTTTCATTAAAAGCTTTTCTGTACAGTATTTACATTATTCGGACTATTGTCCTCATCTTTGTCGCCATATTTATCACAACGTCTCGGCCGTTGTACGCTCCGGCCTTCTTCAGGTGGTTGGAATGTCGAACTAAACCCTTTATTTCGCTCACTGGGGTAGACTGTTCTAGTTCCACGTGCCATGTTTAATGGATGTCAATTATCAGTTATCTCCTGTTAATTTCCCTCTGAAAGTTCTCCACTGCCTTAACCGGGTATTGAACTCACTCTTTGGGGGTCCTGTCACTGGATCTAACCAATGCCTTTATCCACTGTGCCATTGGTTAGATCCAGTGACAGACCCAAAAGAGTGTGAGTTCAATACCTGGTTAAGGCAGTGGAGAACTTTCAGAGGGAAATTAACAGGAGATAACTGATAATTGACATCCATTAAACATGGCACGTGGAACTAGAACAGTCTACCCCAGTGAGCGAAATAAAGGGTTCAGTTCGAAATTCCAACCACCTGAAGAAGGCCGGAGCATACAACGGCCGAAACGTTGTGATAAATATGGCGACAAAGATGAGGACAATAGTCCGAATAATGTAAATACTGTACATAATACCTCATCTCAGAAATATAGACAGATACTGAAAGGCCGAAACGCTGTAATAAATATGGCGACAAAGATGAGGACAATAGTCCAAATAATGTAAATAATGTACATAATACCTCATCTCAGAAATATAGACAGATACTGAAAGGCCGATACATTGTAATAAATATGGTGATAAAGATGAGGACAATAGTCCGAATAATCTAAATAGTGTACATAATACCTCATCTCAGAAATATAGACAGATACTGAAAGGCCGATACATTGTAATAAATATGGTGATAAAGATGAGGACAATAGTCCGAATAATCTAAATAGTGTACATAATACCTCATCTCAGAAATATAGACAGATACTGAAAGGCCGATACATTGTAATAAATATGGCGACAAAGATGAGGACAATAGTCCGAATAATGTAAATACTGTACATAATACCTCATCTCAGAAATATAGACAGATACTGAAAGGCCGAAACGCTGTAATAAATATGGCGACAAAGATGAGGACAATAGTCCAAATAATGTAAATAATGTACATAATACCTCATCTCAGAAATATAGACAGACTCCAAAAGCTTTTCTAATTAAATAATGTTTTAGATTTATTGCATTTTTTTTTTATTTTACGATTCAGAGCAGATTTTTGGTAAATGTGTAACTGTTTGAAAAAAAAAAACTTGATGATTTAAATTCTCCAAAAATTTCGGCACGTTTATGCACGCACAAAAAATTCTAAATTCTTTTTACTGAGTGGTGGGGAAGTCGCTGAATTGTTGTAAGCTTTTCCATATATGATAAATATACTTTTTACTTTCTAACTGAACCTCTACAAATTAATACAGAATTTTTAAAATATTGTAAAATATTGTAAATATTTTTATAAATAAAAATAATTGTTGTAAAAATTTGTTATTCATCCAAAAAAAATTTCACTATGATGTTCACAATATCTTTTATTCATAAAGACAATTAAAAGTTTTTCTAATTAAATATTGTCTTAGTTTTACATTAAAAAAAAACAAATCAAATAATATTTTTAAAATACTGATTGTCGATTAATAGTAATTTTTTTTTCATTTATACAATTTTAATTTAATCGCAATATCACGTAACCGCTATAATTAATAAAAAAATTTAAAAGATTTTAATGTTTATAAATTAAAATAAAAAAAAATGAAAGCAATTCTTGTAAAAATTTATTATTCATGGAAAAAAGTACTGGCCATAATATACCTTATTTTTTAAAGCAATTAAAATCTTTTTTTTTTAAATTAAATCACGTCTTAGTTTTAATACATTTTTAATTCTGCTATTCAAAATAGAGTTTTCTATAAAAGATTTCCTGTCTCTGACCTCAACGCTCAAAATATGGAAGTCAGAGGAGAAATACAATTGGCTAAAAAATAATAGACTGATAGATTATTATTATTACGTTAAATAATCCTTACCTAACTATAAAAAAATCAATTTGCTTGCTTTTATTTTTGCTTTTGTAGATGGCTATTAGGCAGGGAAACAGATAGAGATGCTCGCATAAACAACCTGGGTTGACTCCCCCAGATATACTGTTGTCTTGCCCCCTCTCTTTTGGGGAGGTCTGCATTCTTCTCTTTGCCATCTTCTTTGTTGTAAGGGGGTGCTGGTTGACGGTTTTGAGGTGATCTTGATAAAGTTTTCTTTTTCTCGGCTGATTGCTAGTTTTTAGTTCGGAGGTCAGATGAGAGACATCAATAAAGAGAATTTTAATCTTATCTACTTTATTAAACACATCGACGTATACATTTTAACTAGCCAAGTGAAGTCGCCTATCAACCCCGACTGAGGAGCAAGCTCCCGGGACACGAAGTAACCACGGCTGATCTCTTCGACGTGCAAAAACTTACTCACTATAATAACGTTTTATCTCTTTAACCTTCCTTCGCTAGTTTTAACAAATAAAAAAGGACTTCCTTTGTTTTGTCTTACATCTGACCTCAAAGGTCAAAATTAGGAAGTCAGAGGAGAAACACAATTCTCTAAAAAATGATAAATTACTAGACTGTTATTTAGCATTCCTTACCTAACTATCATTTATGAATTTTATTTCAACTACATTATATTTAACAGTATGATATGTTGAGCCTCTAGGAATAAAGTGTGACACGGTGACACACTAACGTTCGCATTTATTATATATATACGTGTGTCTGTGTGTGTGTGTGTGTGCCTGTGTGTGTGTGTGTGTCTGTTTCTGTGTGTGTCTGTGTGTGTGTGTGTCTGTGTGTGTCTGTGTGTGTGTCTGTGTCTGTGTCTCTGTGTGTGTGTCTGTGTGTGTGTGTGTGTCTGTGTGTGTCTGTGTGTGTGTGTGTCTGTGTGTGTGTCTGTGTCTCTGTGTGTGTGTGTGTCTGTGTGTGTGTCTGTCTCTGTGTGTGTCTGTGTGTGTGTGTGTGTGTGTGTGTGTGTGCGCTCAGAGGCGACAGGATGTTTGATGCTAAACGTAATCGTCAGGCCGACAATTACGTCTAGCATCAAACAGCCTGTCGCTTCTGAATGTTAACTTCAATGTTCACTTTTACATTTCTATTTACATACGCTCTGTCTCAGATATTGAGCACTTTATCCCATAAATATATCATACCTTAAAACTATATTTCTTCATATATATATATATATATATATATATATATATATATATATATATATATATTAAATTAGGCAGCATATATATTATATATAATGAAATAAATAATCAATCAGCAATATTAATGCGATTAATGGCGAAATCACTTCGCCATTAATCACATTAATATTGCTGATTGATTCTATGTATGATTATTTCTTTATATATATATATATATATATATATATATATATATATATGGCATGTATTATATATATATATATATATATATATATATATATATATATATATATATATATATATATATATATATAAAGGGTGTTCCATTAAGGCAGATCAAAGTCAGTAGTAAATAATTCAGTGTTATTGGTGAAAATGTATTTATTGGCTCATGTTATTTAAGTCATAATAATTATGTGTAAAAAATAATATCGCCTAAATGTCCGCGAAGGCTTTGGCGGCACACATCCACTCGATGGTCCAAAGTTTTGATGACGTCTCTACATGTTTGCTCCTCAATCTCACCAATATGCCTTATTATCTCATCCTTCAGTTGTTGAATTGTTATTGGCTCGTTGGCATAGACCTTACTTTTGAGATGACCCCATAGTAAGAAATCTAAAGGCGTCAAGTCGCATAATCGTGGTGGCCAATTGACCTCGCTGTTTCGAGAGATGATGTGACCTGAGGACTTCTCATTCAAGAAAGCCATTGTTGCATTGGCTGTGTGGCATGTGGCGCTGTCCTGTTGGAACCACAAATCTTTGACATCATAGAATTCAATTCAGGCCAAAAATTGCCAAAGATTTAAGTTGTTAAATCTGAAAGAAAAAGAAAAAAAAATCATTAGACACTTAAACTTAATTCAGATTTAAAATCGGTCCAAGTTATTGGAAAACCCTTTATTTTAAGCTTAATTCTCAGGTTAGAGACCAATAACTGTCGAATAACATTTGAGACAGCTCAATTAAAATTCTTTTAAGAACATGAAATTCTCAATCTTCAACTTAATTAAGATGATATTTAATATTTACCCACAACCACATCACAGCTACATAAACAAAACAACTAATATCTCATATTCCAAATTTTGCGACCGAATACATAGAGAGATTAACATCAAAAAACTTGAAAAACATCTCTCTTGAACTTTTTTATGCTCGCCATTATTCTCCTCAAAGTCATCCATACCATTGTGTCCTACTTTCTTTCGGGATAAACGATATTTATCCGCCATTCTCATTCACAAAATTCTGCCCACCTTTGACATATGTAAAGGTACATAATTTTACGCATAACAATTTTTTTCCAATTGCACTCTTGAAACTTAAGCGCGTTGTTTAATTGTTAATCTTTCCATGGATGAAATTGCCAAAGGTTTAAGTTGTTAAATCTGAAAGAAAAAGAAAAAAAAATCATTAGACGCTTAAACTTAATTCATATTTAAAATCGTTCCAAGTTATTGGAACACCGTTTTTAATATAGCCTTGTCGAAGCACATAGTATGCATCTAAGGAAAGTCTCCAAATTGTGTTCGCTGTGATGTGAAGATGGAGACCATTGGTCATGCCTTCTTTCCTTGCAGCGTCGTAGGTCCGTTGTGCAAGTTTGTTGAAGGCATCATGGTTCGGATGCTGCGCGGAAAGTTCTTTGTCCTCGAGGCCATTACCGTACCGTACCGCCATTGACTAAGACTGGGTACTATGATGATCGTGGCTATGGGCGACTCGCTATAAAATAATTAAAAACAATGATAATTAATAATAATAATAATAATTAATTAATTAATTAAAAGGTGTGAGTAAATAAATGTTAAATAGTCTGAGTTTGTTTGAATTTACGAACATTTTTTCCATTTGCAATCTTGAAACTTTAACATGTTATTTGATTGTTAATCTTTCCATGATTGAAATTGACAAAGACATAAGTTTTAAATCTGATAGAAAAAGAAAAAAAATCATTAGACGCGTAGACTTAATTCACATTTAAAATCGGTCCAAGTTATTGGAACAGCCTTTATATATATATATATATGGGAAACGATATATGATTTTTAGTGAAAGGTGTATGATGACAAAGTGTCAAAAGTTTTCATGCAATACGTTTGTTTATGTCGGTACGACTACGCATGTGCACGAACGGGAGGCGCTGGGAATTTCATTCTTTTTTATGCGTTTTACCTATATAATGTATCCGATTTCATTAATATTCGTTTTCTTCTGTTTATGTTCCTATTATAGTTGTTATTAAATAACTGACATTGTGCTAATACCCTTGGGAAAGGTATGAAACCTCTTCTTCTCCCCTCCTCCAGCTATGGGAAAATAGCAGGGTAGAACGAGTTCTATAGCCTTGGATGGCAACTGGTCTACCGCACAAAGAAATGGCAACCTACTACGGGAAAAAAATCTGCCTCGTCAGTCATGATTCGAAAGATACATGATCGCCTAAGCGTTTATGACGCCTGGCAAATAACTGACTGACTCTTTACATATATATTTAGGCAAATTCCTAATTACTAAATTCCAACTGACATAAAATGACTTATTTAGCAGCAGGAGAAAGTCGCCAAACGTCTTAACAGACATTCCTTGTTTGTTTTATTGAACAAAATATTTATAAATGAAGGTTTACTGTCTAAGTATTCCATTTTATGATATATATATATATATATATATATATATATTGTCATCCACAGACAGACTGTTTCGTTGTATCAATGTGCCGAGATATCCGATTGCCTCAAGCCAGGATAGAAACTCGACTATATTTTATTTTATATGAGCAGTACTTAATGGAAAGCGCTCAATATCAGTGATAGAGCTGACATATTCAGTTACATGTATATGAATTTGTGACCTTGCGTAAACCTGTGTGTGAGAGTGTCATCTCAACCAGGGATGATACTCTCACACCACAAACATAGTCGAATGTACACCTGTGTGTGTCTATGTGTGTGTCTATGTGTATGTGTGTGTGAGAGAGATAGTGAGAGAGAGAGTCATCTCGAATAGGCACGGAGAGAAATTCCCCCTTCCACCATCAAGCATAGTGAAACAAGCATAAAGTGATCCAGTTTTTAAAAAATAAACCAGTTTCTCTGATGATCGCAAAAGTGGAGAACCCAGGGTCGCAAACTCATATCCATAGAACTGAATATATATATATATATATATATATATATATATATATATATATATATATATATATATATATATATATATGGGGGGGGAGAAAATATAGAAAATAGGAAAGAACTCATAAGGTAAATAATCCAAAGTTCTTTCGTATTTTTGTTATTATTTTTAGAAAATAGTGCTCGATACATAAGTAGAGCATAAATATAATTATTTATTTAAAAATATGATTCCAAGACACTACATAAGAGTTCTCATGTTTCAAAACAAGAAAACTTCAATATAAAAAGAAGTGAGATAGATAGATAGATAGATAGATAGATAGATAGATAGATAGATAGATAGATAGATAGATAGATAGATAGATAGAAACGCTTCGTATTGAGGTGAAGTTAACGAAATGAAATATCGCAAGTTAGCAAAATCTGTTTAAATATTAATAAATTCCATGTGTTTAGCTGCCATAATATACGTGCCTGGTGCCCG
>OZ010614.1:62785134-62797634 GCA_963932145.1 Acanthosepion lycidas
CGAAGCGGATGTAGTTTATCGTCTTACCCAGGACGCGGATGTAGTTTATCGTCTTACCCAGGACGCGGACGTAGCTTATCGTCTTACCCAGGATGCGGATGTAGTTTATCGTCTTACCCAGGACGTAGTTTATCGTCTTACCCAGGACGCGGATGTAGTTTATCGTCTTACCCAGGACGCGGACATTGCTTATCGTCTTACCCATGACGCGGACGTAGCTTATCGTCTTACCCATGACGCGGACGTAGCTTATCGTCTTACCCAGGACGCGAACTCTTGTATATCAGTTATATACTAAATTTATTTGAAACTATATGTCATTTTTATAATCCAACATTAATCTATTATAATTTACAGGTGTGCGGGCACGTGACAGAGCGAGAGAGATCATATCTCTGTCAGTCTGTTACTGGTAATACTAATATTACCGGTTCCTTATAAGGAATCCTTCGACGCTGTTGACCGAGTAGCCTGTGCTGCTGTTGGCTAAGATTTATAAAATCTTTCTCTTTAAACATTTTTTCAGGAAAATATGTTTCTCAAGTCCAGTAACTCTTTCCAGTATTTTCCGTAGATGTTTCCTTCCTATCCTTTTGTTCAAAGTAGTGTGGAACGTAAATTATGTCATTAGAGACCCTTTCAGTTACTTTGATATCCATTTTAGTTGTTGCTGTTGTTGGTAGTCCTCAAATGATGTGTTTTCTGCAATATGGTACAGTTCTGATTCTGTAGCGCCAGTCCACAAGGCTAAAAATTATGGTATTTGCCAAGACAAACAAGCTTCACTGGCTAAAGTCATTTTTTAACCACTGATAATAGAAAGAAGTGTTGACTACAGCTTATCAAATAAGTTTCGGCAATTGAAATATCTGGGAAGTGTTTTAAAAGAGGACGGAATAAACGATACGGAAATCCGAACGCGCATTGAGATAGCGAAAGATGCCTTCCAGAATCTAAGCAGTGTAAGAGGAAATAGGAAAATATCGTTAGAAACAAGGAAAGAGAAAATGAAAGGAAGTAACGAAAGAAAAGCAAAAAGAAAGAAAGAAAGAAAGAAAGAAAGAAAGAGAGAAAGAAAGAGTGAGAGAAAGAAAAGAAAAAGAAAGAAAGAAAGAAAGAAAGAAAAAAGAAAGAAAGAAAGAGAGAGAGAGAAAGAGAAAAAGAAACAAAGAAAGAAAGAAAGAGAGAAAAAGAGAAAAGTGTTCTAAATGAATGAAAAACTACAAGTTAATGCAAGAAATAAAAAAATGAAAATCAGTAAGTTAACAAACAAAAAAGAAAAAAAAAACGAAAGAATTTTAAATCATTCAAAGAAAGAAGGAGAAAAAGAATCGTTGAAAATATACGATAAAGAGAAAGGGGAAAATGAAAAAGAAAGAAAGGAAAAAGAAAGAAAGAAAAAATGAGCTCCCAAAACGGAAAAAAGTAAATTAAAAAAGAAAGAAATAGCGAAAAAATCTATAAAAAAACGAAAGAAACAAACAAAAAAAAAAAGAAACGAAAAGAAAAAAAAGGAACGAATTACTTTTAAAGAAAGAACGAAGGTGAAGAAGAAACTTGAAGCAAAAGAGAATGTAGCTCTACAGAAGGATGTTGAGACTGTAGACCGAAACTGAATGAAACGATGAAGTTTTGGAGAAAATTGGAACAAAAATGAAACTTATACTTAACACCAGGAGGAGACAATTGAGGCTTCTGGGCCATATAATGAGGAAGGAGGGCTTGGAAAATCTGATACTCACATGACGGATTGAAGGCAAGAGAGCATAACATAATGAGTTTGAATAAATGAATGGCGGAAAAGACAAAGTTTATTAAGAGCTACAAAGGACAAACATTTGGGGAGAGCCATGATCGCTTACGTCCGTACAAGTTTGGTACCATGCATTCATAACAAAGTCTTCAGCTGATGAGGCTATTTAAGAACATCTACCTATCTATCTATCTATCTATCTATCTATCTACCTCAGTCCTTTTCATTATCTATCTATCTATCTATCTATCTCCCTTTTCATATCCCAATGTAGATAGCTCCGTACTTTTCCTGTATCTATCGATATATCTGTCTATCTATCAGTCTGTCTATCGATTTATCTATCTCTGCCTTTTTCATATATATCTATCTATCTATCTATCTATCTCCCTTTTCATATTCCAATGTAGATAGCTCCGTACTTTTCCTGTATCTATCGATATATCTGTCTATCAGTCTGTCTATCGATTTATCTATCTCTGCCTTTTTCATTATCTATCTATCTATCTATCTATCTATCTATCTATCTATCTATCTATCTATCTCAGTTGAATTCACATCTATCTCAGTCAGTTTATATCTATCTATCTATCTCAGTCGAATTCACATCTATCTCAGTCAGTTTATATATATATATCTATCTCAGTCGAATTCACATCTATCTATCTATCTCAGTCAGTTTATATCTATCTATCTCAGTCGAATTCACGTCTATCTATCTATCTATCTCACTCTCTTCATATCTATCTATATATCTATCTATCTCAGTCTGTTAATTATCTATGTATCCATCTATTTATATATATATATATATATATATATATATATATATATATATATATATATATATATATATATATATCAGTCTGTTCATATCTATCAAGTTTGTTTATATCTATCTATCTATGATCCTGTCCCTATCTATCTATCATTATATCTGTCTATCATTCTATATTTATATCGATCGATCGATCTATCTATCTCAGTCTGTTAATTATATATATATATATATATATATATAGATATATATCAGTCTGTTCATATCTATCTATCTATCTTAATCTGTCCATATCTATGTATATATGAATCTATCTCAGTTTGTTCATATCTATCTATCTATCTATCAATCTATCTATCTCAGTCCGCTCAAATCTGTCAATCCCAGTTAATTCATATCTATTTATCTATCTGTCTGTCAGTTTGTCTGACTGCCTGCTTCCCTTAATCTGTTTCCAACAATCAATCTATCTGTCTTTTTATAGTTGTACACATGTGAAACCTGCGTCACTCTGCGGAGACGCATGAAATGGCTAGATTGCCTCCACCAACAGTGTGTCCGTTGCGTATTGGTTATCTGGTGGTAAACATGCGTGAGTGACGAAGTTATCCTCAAATGCAGTCAGTCTACCAGAATAAAGGCTCTGATACTCCAGCCGCCGTTGCCATGGAATGGTCATGTGGTCATCATGAAAGACGATAGGATCCCTGATCAGTTTCCATACGGTGAATTGAGAGAAGATAAAATGAAAGACCAATGCACAAGCCGAAAAAATAATTCAGATATAAATATTTCATCAGGGACATACCGAAAATGACCAACATTAGGTAAAATGACTAGGGAAAGACCTTGCTCGAGAACGTTCAGCTTGAAAGAGCGCAATATACAGTGAGGAGAGGGACTTTGTACAGAATCGTTTTGGGTATTGAACGGCTCGAGAGAGGTCTGTAATGAATGTGCTCGCATTAGCCTAAATTGGACAGGGATACCAAAAAAATCATCAAAGATCTCCCCCACACACAGAACCCATCCACGTTACTTCACTGTAGCCATTAGTAAAGTTTTGTACTTGGGGGGGGGGAGATATCTCCTAATCCGCGCTCTGGCAACCCTGTAGACAAGGAAGATTGAAAAAAAAAAACGATGCACAATAAACAAAAGTAATCTTCGATTATAACAATCCGAAAATTTCATCAAAATAAAAGATGAAGAACTGGAATACATTTAGTTAGAAGAGAACTTTTCACATTTTCGATCTCTTTAATATTCACTTTCTTTCTCTCTCTCTCCCTCTCTCTCTCTCTCTCTCTATCTCTATCTCTCCTTATCTATCTATGTATCTCTATCTATCTATCTCTATGCCTCTCTCTCCATATATATATATATATATATATATATATATATATATATGTATATATATTCAGTTGTATGGATATGAGTTTGTGACCCCGAGTTTCACGCTGGTTACACAAATAGATTCAATTTAAAAAAAATAAACCAGTTTGTCTGATGATCGCAAAAGCGTGAAACTCAGGGTCACAAACTCTTATCCATACAACTGAATATGTTAGCTCTATCACTGATATTGAGCACTTTCCAATAGGTATTGCGAATATAAAATAATATATATAGAAAAATATATATATCTTTGTGTGTGTGTGTGTGTGTGCGCGCACGCACGTGTGTTTGGAAAAATAAATTTGGGGTCGGACAGCATTTGAAATACACTTTAAAATAAGACAAAATTCCAGTAACTACAGTGATTTTTTATTATTTTGACAAAAATAAGCACACAACTATAAAAAAAAAATGATAGTTACAACAGCATCATATTTTATTTTCGTCAATAAAACCACCACACATCATAATTACCGTTTTACAAATTCTTGGCATTCTTTACAACATTTTGGTGCTACTATAATAAGATATCTATCAAGACATTTGTGACCTACCGTAAATGACAATGCACTCTTTATTGCTGGAAAATCCTCAGGAAAAACGGTGACCTGATTACTGTTTTTTAAAATGATATCAAATCAGTTTACAAATATTAAAATCAATATTTGAAGATTTTTTTTTAATTTTTGTATAAAAAATTGTTACTGATTTTTAATACATAACCAGTTCACTTCCTTTAAACCTTACCCTAACCCCTAACCCTAACCTGAATTCCTAACCATAGCGGGTTTTCTTTCAAGGAGGCCTCATACCTTGAGCGGATGTTCTTTCGGGGGTGCTACTATAGTATCATATTTATAATCGTATTTGTGACCTACTGTAAATGACGATGCATTCATTGCTAGAAAAGGCCTAGGAAAAATTATGACTTGTTTGCTGTTTCTTTAAATGACATCAAATCATTTTATAGACATTAAAATCCGTATTCGATTATTTATTTTTATTTTTTTTTTTTTTGTATAAAAAGTGGTTACTGATTTTTATTACATAGCCAGATCACTGTTCACTGCTTTTAAGCCTTAAACCTAACCCAAAACCCTAACCCTAACCCTAACCCTAACATATTTCATACTTCTAACAGCTGGTAAATAATATATCATAGTAGAAAATGGATAGTAGATATCATACTTTAGTAGCATAATAGCACTTTTTAAATTGATCTTCTTAAGCATTATTCAAAGCCTGAAAAGCTTACGCTCACGCGTTGAGTATTCTCTTCAAATTCTCTCCACACAAACACACACACACACACACATACACACACATATACATACATATATATATATATATATATATATATATATATATATATATATATATATATAGATATATAGATATTCAGTTGTATGGATATGAGTTTGTGACCCTGGGTTCCACGCTTTTGCGATCATCAGAGAAACTGGTTTATTTTTTTTAAACTGGATCACTTTATGCTTGTTTGACTATGCTTGATTGTGGGAGGGGGAATTTCCATCCGTGCCTATTCGAGATGACTCTCTCTCTCTCTCTCTCTCTCTCTCTCTCTCTCACACACACACACACACATAGACACACACATAGGCACACACACACACAGGTGTACGCTCGACTATGTTTGTGGTGTGAGAGTATCATCTCTGGTCGAGATCACACTCTCACACACAGGTGTACGCAGGTTCACAAACTCATATACATATAACTGAATATGTCAGCTCTATCACTGATATTGAGCGCTTTCCATTAAGTACTGCTCATATAAAATAAAATATAGTCGAGTTTCTATCCTGGCTTGAGGCAATCGGATATCTCGGCACATTGATACAACGAAACAGTCTGTCTGTGGATGACAATATATATATATATATATATATATATATATATATATATATATATATATATATATATATCATAAAATGGAATACTTAGACAGTAAACCTTCATTTAGTAATGTTTTGTTAAATAAAACAAACAAGGAATGTCTGTTAAGAGTTTTCGCGACTTTCTCCTGCTGCTAAATAAGTCGTTCTATATCAGTTGGAATTTAGTAATTAGGAATTTACCGAAATATATATGTAAAGAGTCAGTCAGTTATTTGCCATGCGTGATAAACGCTTAGGTGATCATGTATCTTTCGATACATGACTGACGAGGCAGATTTTTTCCCGCAGTAGGTTGCCATTTCTTTGTGCGGTAGACCAGTTGCCATCCAAGGCTATAGAACTCATTCTACCCTGCTATTTTCCCATAGCTGGGTGGGGGAGAGGATTCATACCTTTCCCAAGGGTATTAACACGTAAGTGAATGTAATTGATTCGACTGGAATTCGAACTCGGCTCTACGTTCCTCAATCCGAGCCGCTAGAAAACAAACAACGAATGTCAGTTATAATTTATTTCATGAATATACAAAAATATATTCATCTCTTTCAGGCGGACATTTTGTCGTCTGCCGAAATAGACTATTCCCCATATGAGGGAAAAGGATTTGATTATTAATTGTATTGCTCTGTATGTGGATCAGTCCTATTATTTTCATATTACTAGGATACACTTGGATTATATACCAACGGATTTTCTACCTTACTATATATATATATATATATATATATATATATATATATATATATATATATATATATATATATATTGTGTATTTAGGCGACAAATTCTCTTGTAGGCATGTCTGATTAAGTAAATTACAAACATTATGTGTGCTTATTTTTAGCATAATCCATTCATATTCACGGATATTTTTCAAAATAAGGCAAGAAATACACTGTAACAGTGAAAATCACTTTTATTTCACAAGTATTTTCCATCTCTTTCTGAGATCATCATCTGAAAAAGGAAGGCAAATTGTGAAATAAAAATGATTTTCACTGTTACAGTGCATTCCTTGCATCATTTGATTTTAGGACACGGAAAAATATCCGTGAATATGAACGGATTATGCTAAAAATAAGCAGACATAATGTTTTTACTTTATTTAATCAGACATATGTGTGTGTGTGTGTGTGTGTGTTTCTATGGGTGTGTGTGAGTTCTATTCATATCGATTTAAAACTGTTCACATCTAGCTATTTCAGTCTGTTCATATATTTCGATCACGCTATCTTGATTGATAGCTAGGTTTCGTCTTTACGTCCAGGGACTGCAGACGGGGGTGTGCGGGTGGTGCAATTCCATTACAGCTTGGAAAACCGAGTTCGCACGCCAGTCGGATTCGTTACATTCACTTACGCGCAAATAACCTTGCGAAAGGTATGAATCCATTCCCCCCCAGCTATGGGTTAAATAGTAAGACGTTTTATCTAGGAAGATCATCGTTATTCGCAATAAAAAAATGTTGAGGCAATATTCACTGGCAGAAAAATAATTCTTACTATACGTATCGGCTTTAAATATCACACAGTCTTGATAACCCATAAATTAACACACAGTATTGATAACCCATAAAATCAAATCACTCAAAACCCGCAGTCGGCTTTCGACTCCAAGATACGGATTCTGACTTGCAAAGCAGACAGGTCTCTGCCCGACCCTCACACACACAATTATAAAGTTGAAAGAACGCAATCTTACTACTCCGCCGTAGTGTTTAGTGCATTTGTGTACTAGTAAAATCTACATTACATATATTGTATACATCTGTATATCTCTACTTTTGTAAGTTTTCGTCTTTACCCAGTGTCTGTCTCCTATTCCAGACAACCGATAAATAAGTGTCGCAGGTGAGGGAAAAGGAGAGCAAGGAGAAGGGAGAGTAAGGAGGAGGGCGAGTAATGAGGAGGGAGAGTAAGGTGGAGGGAGAGTAAGGTGGAGGGAGAGTAAGGAGCTAAATGAGAAGTGTTACAAAAAAAAATTAAATAAATAAATAATAATAATAATAATAATAATAATAATAATAATAATAATAATAACATCAGGTGTGCCTAAGGAAGCCTTTTATATTTTTACCTAACAACGGCCGACAATCAACACGTGTACACCCTTCTCTGTTCTGTTTTCGCCTGTTTCGACTCTGCCTAAACTGGCTAACTCGTCGAGCTAGCATTTTCTTTTCTACAACTATTATTTCCCCCAACGTGCTACCATATTCTGTGTTGAACTATTGTAACTGCTAGCGCGATCACAACGGCGACGACTATGTTCGCTTCTCTGCCGAATGAGTTTTGTCTTTACTATTGCTACTGCTAAAAACAAGGAAAAATGAGCCATCGATTGAAGCACTTATCCTGTGTCTTGAGATAACGATAGCTCCGTACGAAACCGATTCCACTGTACTGGGATTTTATTTTGATTTTATTTTTTTACGTGTGCGTGTATTCGTATATATGTATATATATATATATATATATATATATATATATATGTATATGTATGTATGTATATCGCGTACGACCGGTCTATACGTCCATTTTCTTTAACGAAACGAGGGAAAACAAAAAGGCATTTTTTGATCAAACTACCTTGACTTATATATTCCAATGCGTTTTCTGTCTATCTATCTGGCTGCTTCTCTATTTGCGTAAAGATAACGCAATCAACAACAGTAGCGAGCCACTCAAATAATTATCTGCTTTCTTTTCAGTTTGTTTGTTTTTTGGGCTTTTTTTTTACTGTTTTTTTTTTTTTTTTGATGACTGACAGACGTAAGGAAATTCTTGGAGAGTGGTTACAACCAAAATACGGAACTAAATTTTTTCGGAGTATAGAAAATCCCCACTAACCACGAAAAAAAAAAGAAAGAAAGAGAGAAAGAAAGAAAAAAAAGAAAAGATAGACTGAGAAACAGTTGATTGAAATGTCTTTTTAAACAAGCAACGAAGAATGAAGAAATGAAGGAAAACATGCAACAAAACAAAAATAATTAAGCGGGAAAACATGGATTTTCATCGACAATTGAACCTGTTCTTCATTTGCAGCTATTTGATCTTCTCACACGTATGTATACATTGCTGTTCTATTTACTATTCACTGTATAAAATGAAGAGGCAAGGACTGTAGTATAGTAGAAATATTGATCACCATACAACACCTGCTTTCATTATTATTATTATTATTATTATTATTATTGTGATTATTATTATTATTATCATTATTATTGTTGTTGTTGTTTTATTTTCTTCTCTCTTGCACATTAAGAAGTTAACGTTTGAGCCACTGTGCCTCCCACTAATGTCCTTTTCATTCGTTATACTTAATCGTGTTTATTTCTTTCTATCCGGTTCCAATGGCCAAATTTTCGCATTTTCAATTTCTACATCTCTTGAAGACCTGCTACACCGAAAATAGCATTATTATTATTATTGTTATTATTATTTTTATTATTATTAATAATAAGATTAAAACATTTCAAACCTTTCTTCCCATAATCCACCCATAGATCAAGTGACAACAAGACCTTTTAACTATCATTGCGTGCCTCCAATGAACAGTTTCAGAATCTCATATTTTCTCCGTCGATATTTAAACTGCTAAGAGTCCAAGCATTGTACCCTGTTCTCTTAAAAGCATAGGTACTACTGACATAGAGATCAAATTAGAACAAGACCTTTTTCTACTGCTATTGCATGGCTGTAATGAGCAGTTCCGTGTCTAATATTTTTTCTGTCTATCTTTAAATTACTAAGAGTTCAATCATTGCGCCCTGTTCTCTTAAAAGCATCGAGGTTACTGATATAGGGATCAAGGGACAACAAGACCTTTTCTACAATCATTGTGTGGATATACTGAACGGTTCCGAATCTCATATTTTCCGTTCATGTTTAATTTACCAAGTGTTCAAGCATTGTGTCGTGTTCTCTTAAAAGTATAGGTATTACTGACAAGGATCAAGGGGCAGCAAGACCTTTTCTACTGTCATTACGTGGCTGAAATGAGCGGTTCCAAATCACATAAATTTTCTGTCTGTTTAAATTACTAAAAGTAGAATCGTTGCGCCCTGTTCTCTTAAAAGTATCGGCATTACTGACCGGGATTAAGGCACGACAAGACCTTTTCTACTGTCATTGCGAGGTTGATATGAGCGGTTCCAAGATTCATATTTTTCTATTTATTTTTAAATTACTGAAAGGGCAAGCGTCTTATAAGCTGCGGGATTACTAACATAGGGATCAAGAGACAACAAGACCTTTTCTGCTGTCTGTATTGCAACGTTCCGTATCTCGTATTTTCCGTCTGTTTACGTTACTAAGAGTTCAAACATTGCGCCCTGTTCTCTTATATACACCGGGATCACTGACGATACTACTTTCTTTGGAATGGCATAAAATTCTAGTTATTTGCTAAAAGGTGAGGTGACGTGAGGTGACGAGTATGGACCACTCAGTGAGGATCAAACTCACGACTTGGTGGCAATAGTTTATATGATTGTCTTACTAGCCACGGAGACGTATCCACAAATATATATCTAGGTGGACAGACTCGAACAATTTCGGATTTTTCAGACTACCGGCGGTGACAGTGAGTGAAAGAGAACGTGTAGAGTTTAGTGGAAACCGGAAACCCAATCCAAAACAGGATACAAGGGATAATTTGCTAATCGTGTTCAAAAGACCGGGAAGGAGTGTGAACCGGGCGAGAAACGAACTTAACTACTAGATAGATAGATAGATAGATAGATAGATAGATAGATAGATACGAACAGTGTTAGATAAATAATGAACAGCGATAGGATAGAAAGAATGAAAAAATGGAACTAAGGTAGATAAAAAAGGAACTTTGATAAATAGAGATATATATAATGATCAGACTGAGATAGATAGATAGATATGAACCGATATAGATAGATAGATAGATAGATATGAACCGATATAGATAGATAGATAGATATATAGATAGATAGATAGATATGAACCGATATAGATAGATAGATAGATACATATGAACCGATATAGATAGATAGATAGATACATATGAACCGATATAGATAGATAGATAGATATGAACCGATATAGATAGATAGATAGATAGATACATATGAAACGATATAGATAGATAGATAGATAGATAGATAGATATGAACCGATATAGATAGATAGATAGATAGATAGATACATATGAACCGATATAGATAGATAGATAGATAGATATGAACCGATATAGATAGATAGATAGATAGATATGAACCGATATAGATAGATAGATAGATAGATATGAACCGATATAGATAGATAGATAGATAGATAGATATGAACCGATATAGATAGATAGATAGATAGATACATATGAACCGATATAGATAGATAGATAGATAGATAGATATGAACCGATATAGATAGATAGATAGATAGATATGAACCGATATAGATAGATAGATAGATAGATACATATGAACCGATATAGATAGATAGATAGATAGATATGAACCGATATAGATAGATAGATACATATGAACCGATATAGATAGATAGATAGATAGATATGAACCGATATAGATAGATAGATAGATAGATAGATAGATAGATAGATATGAACCGATATAGATAGATAGATAGATATGAACCGAGATAGATAGATAGATAGATAGATAGATAGATAGATAGATAGATATGAACCGGTATAGATAGATAGATAGATAGATAGATAATTCTCGTGCCTGTTTCTAGCGAGATCTGATCGCAAACGAAGCTTTACTGCAACGAAGCTCTCATCCCAAGGTCAGTATTTATTACTTTTTATTTACATTGATGTGGGAAATATGTAAATGGAGCCTGTGAGGAAAAGATAAGGAAATTGATATCTTCAGCATTTGGGTTTCATCTCATCGCTGGCTCCTAAAGTCTTCATCCGGATATTTATTGAAAACGGTCATCTCGAACTGAGCAGGCGTCTCAACAAAATGAAGGTATTTCATTAACGCACACGCATTCTATATGCCGGCATATATCAGGTTTCTTTTACCAAGCGGCCTTTTTTTTATTATTGATTTTATTTTTATTTATCCATCTTTTTATTATTATTTTTTTTTTTACTTTATATTATATTTTATTTGTTGATTTTAATTTTGTTCATTTATTTTGCTCTATTTTTACATTTAATTTTTTTATTAATTTAAATATTTTTTTGGATTATTTTATTTTATGTTTATTACTTTATTTTCAAATTATTTTGGTTTTTCTATTTAATTGCTTTGTTTTATTTTTATCAGATCCATCTTTTGCTATGTTTTATTTTTTATTTTTGATAATTCATTTTTACTCTATTTTAAATTATTTATTTCTTTTATTTTAATTAGATTATTTATTTTAGCTATATTTTATTTATATTTATTTCATATTTTTATATTTTATTTATATTTTATTTATATATTATTAATTTATAAACAAATTATTTATAAATATATGATATAATAATTTTATAATAATTTATAATATAATAATTATATATAATATATAATAATATTTATAATAATATATATAATAATTATATAATAATTTATAAATATTTTTATTTTATTTTAATAATTTATTTTTTAATTTATTTATTGTATTGATTATATTTTAACTATATTTTAGTTTTATTTATTTAT
>OZ010614.1:62800134-62820134 GCA_963932145.1 Acanthosepion lycidas
AATATTCGTCATTTAGCGGTTAGGCACGTCAAGCTAAATAACGGTTCCGTATAGGATGCAGGTTCGAATCCTGTCAAAGGACGAATATTTTCTATGAAAATTTCTAGGACATTCAGGCCGGTAAATGTTATTTAATACTGTTTATTATAAACAGAGCATTTACTTAAATACTTGTATCTATAAAAAATGTTAAACATAAAAATGTCTTTAATAAATATATATATATATATACATAGATAGATAATATTAGTGGTCAGTATATATATATATATATATATATATATATATATATGCTCAGGAATCTGCAATCCTCTATCATGAAAACAACTTCAAAGTGGCCGTTTGACCAACACAAGGACTGACCAAAATTAATGATACAAAGAACAAATAAAAACTATATATGAAGTTCACTTTCTTCAGAAACAATCATTCACTCCTGCAGTTGACGGCTACTAACAAGCTGGGATTTGTTTTCCTCCTGATGATGACCATTCTGGCCGAAACTCGTCGATGAACCTAATTGAAATAATAAAACAAAAACATTAATATACAAACCAGTGTGTCTGAAAATTTTAATTTTTGAATATTTTTATTGTTCGAAAGACACCCACACCTACAACACACACACACACACACACACTCCGATATATATATATATATATATATATATATATATATATATATATATATATATATATATATTACACAAAGTACTGTTTTGTTACCACCAACAAACTGTATATATATATATATACCGTGTATACTCGCGTATCGTGCGAACTTTGAAGATCTATTTTTGAAGCTAATTTTACTACAGGAAATGGATATATAGTTTGGTCAACGGCGTAAGTACAGGGCCAGCAGTACATAAACTAATTTTATATCTCATGTATGATGCGACCCCCTTAAAATTACGTTCGAAATTAGGTCTTCAAAAGTCGTATGATACGCGAGCATATATATATATATATATATATATATATATATATACTTGTGTATTTGGGCAGCAATCCCTCTTTTATACATGTTTCATTACAAACGCCTGACAAGGCACTGCGGTTAAGTTTGTCGAAATGTTTTTATGTCCGAGTGCTTTCGGCTATACTTTAACCATTGTCAAGGATAATTTTATTTTCACTTTTAACTGAATGTATGCATTGTTTTAAGTATGTTTATGTGAACACGGCCACAATATGCTGACCATGTTCGGAAATTGAAACATTCCTATAATTCTCGAGACATACATAAAATAACCCATACATTGCAAGTCTAGCATCAACCGTTATCTATCTTAGATATCCTCATAATCTCTAATTCTTACGCCCACAGATTAACCCCTTTCATTAATCCTCTATTTTGAGAAACACTTGAGCCTTGTAATTTTTCATCCCAAGCAAGGCAAGGGTGTCACTAGAATGCAAGGGGTTACAGAGAGACAGAGAGAGCAAAAGAGGGGTGTTTGATGAAAAGAAATAGAGAAAAACGCGGATCAGGATCAAGGCACCAGATGTCGATTGACATTACATTTGAATATTTGAAGATTATAGCTATCAAGGGAGCAAGTAAGAGGAAGGAAGTTCCCCTGTCGGGAAGTGCGAGATAAGAAGCTGTTGGAGTAGAAGAGACTGCTACATTTAACCGTTTCGACAGTGAAAGGGTGGGACTGAAATGCCAACCTAGTAGCACGTTTAAATTCATACTATCGGCGTACCATAGAAAGGAGCTCGTCATGAAAATATTTGTATTGTGTATACAATAGTATAAAAGATAATATGACCATCGATATATATGAAGGCTTTCCAAGGCTAGTGTTCGGGTTTTCTTCTGTATTTAAAAACATCATGGTCGACAATTGACGTGCTCTATCATGAGCGACTCGTATTTGTTGAGCAATAGCGTGTAAAACGATAAACGTCCTTCGAATTTATTTTTTTCTTCTTCTTCTTTTTTTTTTTTCTTCTTTTTTATTGCTTTTCGTTTCCTCTTTCTTTTTTCTTACCATTGCTATTCTGCCATCTTTCTTCTTTTTCGTCTCTAATTTTCCCCTCTTTCTTCTTTTTCTTCTTCTTCTTTTTCTTCTTCTTCTTCTTTTTCTTCTTCTTTTTCTTCTTCTTTGCTACTTTTTCTTCGTTTATTTATTTTATTTTATTCTTATTCCTTTATTGATTGAAGGGGCGTGGAAACACAGTTCTAGGTAATTTATGTGGACGCACACGTCTATGAATTAAGATTTTATGTCAGGCTCCAACTTTCCTATGACGACTTAATCTGTCACAATGCATCATTGCGAACAGGCTGGTTAAAACACCTCGACCCGACCCACTTCCAAAAAAGGAAGTCCAATGGCCACATACCGAAATTTTTTTTTTTAATTCTTCCTTGGCCAGAAAGAGAACTTCCTTTCCAGTGCTTACCAACGAAGATAGCGTTTATATGTATATTGAGTATTTGGGCAGCATCCCCTGTTTTATAAATGCTTCGGTAAAGACGACTGACAATGTACGAAGATTAAACTTTTTATTTAATTTTTCTTGCATTCGTATATGTGTTTTCTTTTCTGGACATAAAGCGTGTAAAAACTGTCGAAACATTCTGCTTATCCGAGCACTTTCGGCTATTCTGTTAGCCATTGTCAATGATGCGCTAAAAAAATTTATTTTTAACTGAATGTGTAGAATTTTATGCCAGCATATTGATATATATATATATATATATATATATATAAAACAGTCTGTCGTCCCTGAGTGTTGACTTCAATGTTCACTTTTATAATTAGATACAGTTTATCTCTGATATTGAGCACTTTATCCCATAAATATAGCATACTTTAAACTATATTTCTTCATATATATATATATATATATATATATATATATATATATATATATATATATATATATATATTAATGAATATACATATACCTACGTTTGGTGTGCGACTTAAGTTATATTTAGTTACTTCATTTTACTATACCTATATATATATATGCAAGATTCCTCAGAAATACTTCCCAGATATACCTACATTTACAATACATATAAATGAGAAAAAGAACCTTATCTCACCTGCCTGATGATTTCTTCTTCTTCTTCTTCTTCTTCTCTTTCTTCTTCTTCTTCTCCTCCTTCTTCTTCTTCTCTTTCTTCTTCTTCTTCTACTACTACTTCTTCTTCTATATAAAACCCAACGTCACGCGTTTCTTTACTTATTTTTGAAATTAATAATGTAGCTTTCTTTATTTTTTTTAAAATAAAAAATAAAGCATTAAGATGTTATTTGATAAAAATTTGCCTGGGGATAGCGTAAGATTAAAACCAAGGTAGCGGATTCAACTGATCTCCTGATTTTTAAAGTTAAAAGCTCTACAAGTTGTTTTTACTTTCATTTTTCCTTTTTCACACGTGTATTGAGCACTTTTTAATACAACTGTTTCCTGGTCTGATTTAACTCTGACCATTAACCTTATACATATATATATATATATATATAGATAGATAGATAGATAGATAGATAGATAGATAGATTTATATATATATATATATATATATATAGATAGATAGATAGATAGATTTATATATATATATATATATATATATAGATAGATAGATAGATAGATTTATATATATATATATATATATATATAGATAGATAGATAGATAGATTTATATATATATATATATATATATATAGATAGATAGATAGATAGATTTATATATATATATATATATATATATAGATAGATAGATAGATTTATATATATATATATATATATATATATAGATAGATAGATAGATTTATATATATATATATATATATATAGAGAGAGAGAGAGAGAGATAGATAGATAGATTTATATATATATATATATATATAGAGACAGAGATAGATAGATAGATAGATAGATTTATATATATATATATATATATATATATATACACATACTCACACATATAGATAAATTTATATATATATATATATATATATATATATATATATATATATATATACGTACATATGAACAGACAGGAATATATGGAGAGATATTGATATGAAATATACGTTTACTCTTTGCAAAAGACTGAAATTGAATGACAAACATATTTTGTATACTATATACATATATATATCATTATTAAAAATCTAAAATTTTGAAAAGAGACCCTTTCCACTAGTCAGGATTCTGATATATATATATATATATATATATATATATATATATATATATATATATATATATATATACCCCCATATATATATATATATATATATATATACACCCACATATATATATATATACCCATATATATATACCTATATACCCCCCTATATATATATATATATATATATATATATATATATATATATATATATATCACCTATCTATCTAGCTAGCTAGCTGTTTTCATGTCTTACAGGTTTTATTTATCATTCTGTCTGTTTTCATATTTGATTGACGTCATCTATCCATCTGTCTATCTATCTGTTTTCCTGTCTTGTTGGCTTTATCTATCTATTTATCTGTCTGTCTCTCTATCTACCTACCTAAATATCTTTTTTTCACATCTTGCTGGATCTATGTATCTATCTCTCTATGCCTTTTCATCTCTTTTTCTTGATCTGTATATCCCAATCGTGTCTTTGTGTGTGTGTTATTGGCTGTCAAAATCGTTACACACACACACCCACACACACACACTTACACGCACGTCCCCGACACACGCTGCCAACACACGCTCGCGACACACCCACGAATTCACCAGGTTTGCAGAAAATTTGCCTACCATGCTCGAACGCACTATCGCACGCACTTGCTTCCATCCTTTGCGTGCGCCAATTCGCAAACTGCAAACCAGTGGACTATGTCAGATGAAATCCTAAAACTTTAGGAATTGGGGTAATTCTCCCATGGTCATGTGCTATTTTGTTCAGTTTCATCTGTGTTGTCATATTTGGGCTGGAGCTGCGCAGTCTTCATTTTCCAGTCTCGATAGTCTCCAAAAAGCTTCATCCCGTCAACAACCATTGTCTCTGTAAAACCGACTTCTCAAGTGGACGAGTCCACGATCATTATAATCTTATCCTGTTCAAGTGTAGAGTTAACCGTTATCTTCCCCTCCTATCTGTATAAAATGATCCTTAACATAACCCGCTACCACAGTGGCTCTTAGGTCTCATACAAGGGTAGACTTTACTGTAATACATGAAATTATATATGAAATGGACAAAGTCCGACAATTATTTTAAGACATTTTTATATTTATACATTCTTTTTCACAGATACAAATATTTAAGTAAATGCTCTGTTTATAATAAACTCCACCTATACATATATATATATATATATATATATATATATATATATATATATATATATATATATATATAATATGAAATGGATTCAGTTTGATAAATATTTTTTCTGTTTATCTGTGATTTTTATGGATACAATTATTTGAGTAAATGGTCTGTTTTTAATTAAACAGTATATATATATATATATATATATATATATATATATATATTAAGACATTTTTATGTTTATACATTCTTTTTATAGATAAAAATATTGAAGTAAATACTCAGTTTATAATAAACAGTATTAACAACATTTACCGGCCTGAATGTCCAAGAAATATATATATATATATATATATATATATATATATATATATATATATAATGTATGTATGTAGATATATATATATATATATATATAAATGTTGTATTTGGGCAGCAAACCTTCTGTTATGCACGTTTCGTTAACAGCGACTGACAAGGGGCATCCGTTGAGATTTTGTATAATTTCTCATGTGTTCGTATAATTTTATTTCTCTTTTTTTATTTACATTGATCGGGCTATTGTCCTCATCTTTATTGCCAAGTTCACAACGTTTCGGCCGTTGCACGCTACGGTCTTCTTCAGCTTATTTGAATTTCCAACTGAACTTAATTTGATTCCTTGATTTTTAATTTTAAATTGCTTTGTATTAAGAAGACATAATGAATATAATATTAATTATATTTTGGTTCAGAAACTATACCGATATATATATATATATATATATATATATATATATATATATATATAAGATGCGACGGAAATGCTTCCTATACATACCTACATTTACAATACACTTGCTTTTCTTCTCTTCCCCTTCATCTTTTCTTTCTTCTTCCTTCTTCACATCATAGGTTATATATATATATATATATATATATATATATATATATATATATATATATATATATATATATAACTAAATCTAAATTTCATAGATAATTGCTAACCAGACTCTTCCTAACAAAAAGATATAATTTTTATTGTAGCATACCTACGGATGATAATGTGTATGTCCCCATTCATATAAATACAGTAGTAAATACTGTATGTTGATCGTATATCCACACAAGCATAGAGATACGCACACTAGAAGAACACTTTATCTATCTCTGTCTGTCTACCTACCTACATACCTGTTTTCATGTCTTGCTGGCTTTATCTATCTATCTATCTATCTATCTATCTATCTGTCTGTCTGTCTGTCTGTCTATCTCTCTAAGCCTTTTCATCTCTTTTTCTTGCTCTGTATACCCCAATCATCGTTGTGTGTGCATTATAAATACATATAATGTGTGTGTATATAAAAATGTTTTGATCATACAAAAAGTCCCTTTAAGATAATTCTATAATTTGTTAAAATATTAAAAAAAAGTAACCGGTTGTCAAAGATATATATATTTCTAAGAATATTTCTTTCTAACTTAACTGTATACTTTTTTCCGGAAGTAAGGTGTCGAGCTGTTAATATGACAGTTCCCCGAGACATGTATAAATACGGCACATCCCGCAACATCTAACCTCTACTTTTAACTTTTTTAAATTTAGCGTTGACCTTCGTTCTGATTAGTTAAAAGAGACACACCCATAAGATCTAAAAATCTGATTTCTTCCCCCTTCATATTAACTCTTTAATAAGCAAATTCATTGTTTTCTATTTTCAAATCTCAATCATTTTCACCAAAGTTGCCGAGGATTGCCTGATGACGAGATAAAAACTTTAAGTCTCGCAACATAGAAATTTCCATGTCGCAATGTAAAATATTTTTAATAAAAATATCATTATATATATATATATATATATATATATATATATATATATATATATATATATATATAAGCGAACATAGAAGTCAACACTTAGAGGCGACAGTCTGTTTCATGCTATATGCAATCGTCAGGCCACTTACACACGCTCTATCTCTGATATTGAGCACTTTATCCCATAAATATAGCACATAATTATTCATACAAAAAACAAATACAAAGGTTAATGATTTAAATGGCGAGAAATCCATCTTCGTGAACAATTCAAATAATATACAAAAACCCCGAACCTGTTTATGAATGAAAAGATCCTGTTTTATAAATTCCAGTTGCATAAGGTCTTTTTAGTTTTTAAAAGCTTTCGGCTGTTCCTACAGACATCATCAGGTATGGAAATAGATTTGTTGTTGTTTTTACTTCTCGGATAATTTATCGAAAATAGAGATGTAATCCGAAAAAATGCTATGAGAAATGTGTTATTGTTTTGGAACATGCGGTCGCAACGCTGAGTTTGAATTTTAAATTTTAAGATTGTACGTTTTTGTACAAATATAGCAATAAGAGAATTCTTTTTTACTGGTAGGTTTTCCGTCAAAGTGGCATTGTTCAATAATTACAGTAATGTCACACTTATTATCCGAGAGTTGCACGTTGGATCAGTTATTTAAATTTCAATTATGAGTGCAATTTTAATTTATAATTACATGAATCATTCATACAAATATATATATATATATATATATATATATATATATGGGTAAATAGCAGGACAGACTGGGTTCTATAGCCTTGGATGGCAACTGGTCTAGAAGGACAACTCTGAATTCAAAACCAGCGGAGGGTCGTTTGGGTGCTTTGTGGCACGTAGTGCACCAGGTCTCTGTATTCGGCCCTTCAAAAAGGGTGGATGGTTCTGCACGAAACCTTCACCACTATAATCAAATCTCATGTGCTGCTGTCGGTTTCCTAGGAACTGATCTGCTTGACACTCATACGTCGAATTCGACGGGAGAGTCGAGTGTATATAAACAAATGAAAACTTATCTTAGCAAATGTGTTTCGTCCGGCCTCCCAGAATTTATGGTTTCAAAAAAAAGAAAACAATTTCTTTCGAATCGTCACGATTTTTGTTTTGCCCTGAACATTCTGATTTTAATTTTCATTTTGTTTGGGCCGAACGTCGTATTTGGGGCGAATTAAAAGGTCATCCAAATTTCCTCATTGGGGTCAAATCAAACAAAGGGGGTCATTTATCAAAAAATGTTATTCTTTTATTGCGTAAAAGAATTCAAATGACTTAATTTATTAAAAAGTATAATTCCCTGGATTTGTGTAAGTGCATTTAGAAAAAAAGATTCTTAGTTTTAGAATTGACGATTAAGGAACCGCCAGCCTCCGGGTGGATTGATCTTGATATTCAGAACGAATTTCTGTCTCAAATACAAGACCTCGTATCAGAGTCGCCATCACTTCTGCAGCATGCGCCCATCACACACACACACACCTAGCGCCTACGTGCAACTTGCAGACTAAAAGCTTCCACAGAATGCCTCTGTTACCTTTATTATTTACTTTTATTCGTATTTTTCCAATGAAACAAGCCCCAGTGCACATGTTAGTGCTTCGTATGTTCATTCCACGAAGTCGTTCCTCGCAGATTGACCACAGATTCTCGATTGGATTTAAATCAGGAGAGTTTCCAGGCAAATCTATATTACTTTGATTTGCACACTGGTAAGGCTTAACAGTGTGTTCGTGCAGCGTCACAATTTTCGTACGCTTCCTTGGAGTAACGTCCATTGCATAGAATGACCGTAGGACAACTAATCGACAGCCGAGATAATAGTGTTTGGGCGTGATCAAAAATCTGATGCAATCAAGGATGACGCAATTTTTTTCAAGGCCAAACAAATGTCGTCATACACCCCGAAAACAGATAAATGCAAATGGCCTAACCTGAGTAAAAAATAAAAATCCATTACACCCTGTCACTCCAGTGGGTCAAAAACTGACCGTATGGCGAAAGAAGGAAACTAAAGGTGGTTGTTTCAATTAATTTGCACAATGGTGTATATATATATATATATATATATATATATATATATATATATATATATATATATATATATATATATATTCGACTCTCCCGTCGTATGAGGGTCAAGCAGCTCACTTCCTAGGAACCGACAGCCCGACACCAGTAAAGGGGAAGGTTTTGTGCCGAACCATACACACTGTTTGAAGGGCCAGATGCCATCCAAGGTTATAGAACCCAGTCTGTCCTGTCCTCATCTTCTCCCTGCTGGAGGGCGAAGAAGAGGATGCATACTTTTCTCGAGGGTATTAGTGATGGTAATGGGTTCGACTCTCTCTCTCTCCCTCTCTCTCTCTCTCTCTCTCTCTCTCTCTCTCGATATATATATATATATATATATATATATATAGTAATAAATTAAGAAAACACCTTAAAAATCTATATCGGTTATAATTTATTTCATTAATATTGTTATATTCGTCTCTTCAGACCGATTTTTTTCTTAAAAATATTCGGTCTGAAGAGATGCATATAACAATATTAATGAAATAAATTATAACCAATATAGATGTTTAAGGGATTTTCTTAATTGATCATTATATATTACTCTTCAATTTACATTGAGCTCTCATTGGATTAAAGTTCTCTTTGGGATAATCACTACCAATTACAAATTGGTATTATATATATATAATTTCTATTGATAATTGGTAGGGATAATTGCAAAGAGGACATTAATCCAAAGAGAGCTCAATGTAAGTAACAGAGCAATATAATAATGAGTACAAACGATCCTTAAAAATTGATTCGGTTATAATTTATTTCATGAATATTCAAATATTCATCTCTTCCGATTGAAGTTTTTTAATAAATGGAATCAATTTGCCCAGACAAAAGGGAAAAAGGGAGATGAAAAAAGAAAGGAAAAGAGAAAACATTGTATATTAAAAGAGGAAGAAAGAACCCCATTTACATTATTCGGACTATTGTCCTCATCTTTGTCGCCATATTTATTACAACGTTTCGGCCTTCTTCAGGTGGTTGAAATGTCAAACTGAACCCTTTATTTCGTTCCCTGGGGTGGACTGTTCTAGTTCCACGTGCCATGTTTGATGGATGTCAGTTATCAGTTATCTCCTGTTAATTCCCCTCTGAAAGTTCTCCACTGCCTTAACCGGGTATTGAACTCACACTCTTTGGGTCCTGTCACTGGATCTAACCAACGCCTTTATCCACAGTGCCTTGAGGACATCTGTGCATGAATTTCTGGGTATTATAAACCTAATGTCTTCAGCAACCATTTTTACCAGTGCTCATATTGCAATTTTTTGCTGTTATCATACATGTTTTTACCAGAGCTCATATTGCAATTTTTGTTGTTATTATCGCTTTTCTCTGGCACTCATTATTAGTGGTTTCCATATTGTATTTATTTCTATGCTTGGTCGGCTCAGGAGATTTTTGTGACCTAGCATATGTGCTGATTCCTTAAGTTTACGAATTTTCCAATGGTGTTCCTTGTCTATGATCTCAACCTGATCCCACAGAGGGTGGTGATCTCCCTTTTCTTTTCATATGTGGTCAGCCACGCTTGATTTTTCCACTTCCTCTCGTGTTACATCTTTCTGGTGTTCTTGAACCCTTACCTTAAGAAGGCAGCCTGTCTCCCCTTTATATTTCTTTCCACAGCTGAACGGGATAGCGTACACATCTTTAGTCATGTTCTCCTCTATGGGGGGTCTTACTCGGGAGAGATATCTGCGAAGTGTCGTCAAGCTTTTGAAGGTTGTCCTGATGTTATATGGACCACAGATCCTTAGTATTTTCTCTGATAACCCCTTCACATAAGGCAGGCAGACTGTTTTCTGTGTTTTTGTCCTCAACTTGTATTAAAATTTTCATGAACCGAAATGGATTTTTAAAGATTGTCTTTACTTAGTATTATCATTTAATTCTTCATATAACCCGAATTAATCAAACTCTTCTTTGGAATTATCCCTACAAACTACAAATTGGTATTATATATATATATATATATATATATATATATATATATATATATATAATGGACTCTCCCGTCGGTTTCGACGTATGAGGATCTGACAGCTTATTGATTCAGTTATGAAATTTTGTGCGATAATCTTAATTGGCATTTAAGACCCGCTAGTGATTTACAAAGGAGGCCACTTATGGAGCAAGTGTGAGGATTGTGAGATGGGATCACTGTTAGATTGGCTGACCCTATAGATCTTGCTCTTGCTTCTTGAAGTTGATTTAGACAATCAGATTGAAAATTGTTGAGTCCACTAAAACACCTTGATCTCCATTCTACCCGCTCCAAAGCTAAACGTTCAAGGGTGTTATGTGGTATATTGACAGCTGACAAGTTGCTTTTCAGCTTGTCTTTGTATCTTAGTCATGGGCGTCCTACATTCCTGTAGCCCTGATCTAACTGGCTGTACATTAGGATCTTGGGTATCCTGTCATCAGACATTCTCAAGACATAACCAGTCCAGCGTAGCTGAGACTGTATGATAAAAGTCTCGATTCCTCCAATATTACACCTGTTAAACAAGTCTACGTTAGATGTCCTATCTTGTGTAGACTTGTTTAACAGGTGTAATATATATATATATATATATATATATATATATATATAAATTCGTGATTTGGGAAATTATTGTTGGTAAGTGTTTGATTTATATTGTCCAATTCTCTATAAATTAATGAGCCCGAAATGGAAATCGTTTTTGCAAGGCTATTAAGAATTTGTCGGTATATAAGAGTTATTAATCCTAACAAATAACTTGTGTTTCCTCATTTGTTATAAAAAAAAATGTCAAAAAATATCTAAATAAATTCTCGAAAATAATTAATCAGCTAAAAAATTCACCCTGTAATGATTTACCGTTCGGAGATTGTTTTCTTAACTATTCCATCAGTTAAGTATTCGTACGTGACACACGCTTGGGCAATCAAGTCTCTTTCGATCGATGATTGACTAGACAGAAAATTTTCCCGCCATTGGTTGCCATTTCGTTTAGCGTTAGACAGGTTGCCAACCAAGGTCTATGAAATCCAGTCTTCCCTGCTATTCAACGTACTGCTATTCAAAAATCGTACGACTCATACAGCAATCGCTATCACTTGACTTAAAATATTTTTGCCCTTCCTTGCCTTTAAAGGAGTGCCCTTTGCCGTGCTGATGTTGCTACATGCCTTACTTCTTGCCTATCTCACACTACGAATTTTTTCTAAGCTCTATACTAAACATTAAATCTGTTACGAAAAAAGAACTAAACAAAATGAACACAAAATGATCAGCTTTGAAAAAGGACTCATAACTGAAAAAACCGAATGAAAAAAGAATGTTAACAACAAATACTTTTTCACACCCAACCCAGTTCTGCGGAATCAGAATCAACGTTGAGTTTAAGCAAGCGAATGAGCCAATTGGAGTAAAGTGCCATGCAGATTTAAATTTTTCCCACTTGTGACGAATGCAGCTATCAATTTTTTTGCATGCTAGCATGCTAGTTAACATTCATGTCAGTCATCTGTTGGCTCTCACACTGGCCAATAGAATCTTCCTGCCTATTCGTGGCTCTCACTCTGGCCAGTAGAAAATGGCCTCAAACTACATGAAAAGTGCCGTAGAAGTATGAAAAAACGATTATTTCCACTATCGATGGGAGTTGGGAAATGCAAAGTCAGTCTTGGCCTTCACGCTAACTTGGAACATGAGCATGTAAACTTTGGTGCAAATCCGTCGAAAATGGCGGCCGTATATATATATATATATATATATATATATATATATATATATATATATATATATATATATGCACACAGTTAAGAGACGGTTTTAAATACTCTATTCCGATGTTGAGGTAATTTTTGATTTTGCTGTAAAAAAAAATATGTGTATGTATGTGTGTGTGTGTGTGTGTGTTTAAATCTTATTTTACACACATTTCAAAGTAAATTTTCTTATTTCTATCTCTCTGTTTTTCCCTTTCTCAGTCTCTTCTGTCTCTCTATCACTTTCACTCTGCCTTCATCTTTCCCTCTTTCTAACTACCTCGATCTCTCTCGATCTTTCTCTTCTCCCTCCTCTTTCTCTTTGCTGACTTTTTCCTCTGACTCTATCTTCCTCTCTTTTTCGTTTTCTTAACTTGCATTTTCAACTTATATATATATATATATATATATATATATATATGTATTGGTGTTATTATAGAAATGAGGTGGGGGGGGCGAGCGAGTGTATACGTGTGTCTGCATACCTCAGCAGGTGCTCGGACATGCATCTATGTTAGCATGAGTGACATCACAACGACGATTCCCCACCCCCGCTTCCATAATCACACCAATATACGCATTCTACATAAATCCAACATTTTCAAAAAATTCATCAGTTTGTCTGACGATCGCAAAAGCGTGAAACCCAGGGTCACAAACTCACATCAATCCAACCAAATATAATGTTATATATATATATATATTAGGTTGGTGCAAAAATAATGACGTAATAACGTCGTTTTTTACGTATTTTTTAACGTCAAAAAACGACATTATTACGTCATTATTTTTGCAACAACCTAATATATAATGTTATCTCTCTCTCTCTATATATATATATATATATATATATATATATATATATATATATATATACGTTTCATTAAATAATATAGACACTTGTCTATATTATTTAATGAAACGTGTATGTATGAAAAGATGCTGCCTAACTATACACAATATATATATATATATATATATATATATATATATATATATATATATATATATAATGTAATACATATTAATCCTCGGGTCTTCTTCCTTTTATCACCCCCTCACGCCACTCTTACATGTTCATAATTTTTAATCTTTCTTTCTGTTTTTCCCTCAATACAATATATGGATGTCTTGAATTTAACTTGAGTAATTTTCCTTTTATATTTGGTTTGCAAATCTGAAAGATTGAAGGCTATTTTTATAGCTGTCATGAAATAAAAATTATTACCTATGGTATTTTAAATGTTTGATATTCATTAATATATATATATATATATAGTGCTGTTTGATAAAAGTGACTCACCTGATTTTTTTTCTTACTAAATGTTCTCTTCTTCGACGAAACAAAAGTTGAGCTAAATTCAAAGGATAAGCGATCTAAAATCCGAAGAAGAAACTTTGAAAGCTCTTTGAATTTAGCAGTAAGTATTGTCAAGCATCCGTTCAGTGTAATGTTCTGGGGATGCTTTTCTTTTCATGGAACTGGTTTCTTAAAACCTATTGAAAAGACCATCAGGAGCGATCAGTACAAGAGAATTTTAGAGTCTTGTCTGCTCCCTTCTGCTGAAAGGGTGCAAATCGACCCCACCAAGCTCATTTTTATGCAGGGTAATGCTCCCCGTCACAAATCAAAATTGATGAAGGAATACTTTAATGAGAAGCAGGTAAGTGTTATGACATGTCCGCCCCAATCTCCTGACCTCAACCCCATAGAAAACTTTAAAGTACAGGCTCTCGAGAAAGCAGTTGAGCAACAAAGGGGATTTGATTGTGAATTTCATATCCGAATGGAATTCAATGCTTGGAGATGAGATTTGCCAGAACCTAATCAAGTCAATGCCAAAAAAGGTTGAAAAGGTTATTCAAAATAAAGGAGGACCAATAGATTATTAAATATTTCGAACTATATTACCTATTATAAATAAATTATACCTCTATTATTCTTTATTTAAAGCTGTTCGATTATGTTTCTATTGATTACTAGTTGCAGGAAATAAGTGAGTCACTTTTTTTTGCACAGAGTTTTTCCCTAAATCTCATTTATATCCAAAATTATAATTATCAATATAATATCTTAGGGTGAGTAAACATTTTTACTAGGTGATCAGGAAAAGGTCTTTATATTAGTAAGATTAAAAATTAGTTTGACCCCAAAAACAATAGGCGAAAAACATTTTAAGTAAAAAAAATCAGGTGAGTCACTTTTATCGAACAGCACTATATATATATATATATATATATATATATATATATATATATAATTATTTATTTAAAAAAATTTATAAATTTTTTTAAATAAATAATTATATCTGCTCTACTTTGTATTGAGCACTCTTTTAACAATAATAATTGTTGGTTATTGGAATTCATTCCGTATACACCAATTATATACTTGGGTATATATATATATATATATATATATATATATATATATATATATATATATTAGGTTGGTGCAAAAATAATGACGTAATAATGTCGTTTTTTGACGTTATACGTCAAAAAACGACATTATTACGTCATTATTTTTGCACCAACCTTATATATATATATATATATATATATATATATATATATATATATATATATATATATATATATATATATATATATATATATATATATATATATATTGGGCACCTCGACGTGGTATAATGGTTAGAAAGCTTGTCTTGCTAGATCAATTACGACTGAGTAGTGAGTTCGATCCTGAGTGCCCCATACTTCCGGCCTTGTGCCACATCTAAGCCGGGGTTAGAAAATCATTATATATATATATATATTCCTGTACAATTTCACAATACATGAAAATACTTGTTGGGGTCACCAATATACTACACCACGAAAATAACAAACAAAAAATTTCAAATTCTTGAGGCCCTCTATATCAAAATAAGCCAACACTCAACAAAATTTACAACGAATATAGCAACAATATATTAACGTGAACATAATTCCATTTTACATTTCTACCAATTCCCGGTCAGCTCCATTATATTGAACGCTTCTTTTGTACAAAAAAAAATTCCATTCGGTAGCCGATTTGACATAGGAATTTTTCAGCAGCGGGACGATTAGACGTCAGATTACGACTTCGTCGTTGATAGTCTTGTTTCATACTGAATAGGCATCTTGCTTCATAGTAAATGATTCCACTGGATAGGCGTCGAAATGCGAGGATGGCCCCTGTTTTTGCTCCTGAGATATAGGACAGTTATGAACGAATTCGAAATGATGAAGATCGCTCCAACAATCATGGCTGAAACTACCAATTGACGTTTGCAATTTGAGCCAAGAATGCATCATCCTTCATTCTGGATATTTATTGATGTCTTACGGAAAAGACAGGATGCATTTCTCAAAAAAAAACTGTTCGCTAGATATCCACCCAGCTAAAAAGCTGGCAAACGTATCGAAAAAGACATAATGGAAGTTGAATTATTAGATCCTATTAAATTCCTGAAGGTTCTTGCTCATAATTACGAAATGAAGAAGTAATTTCTAAAATTAAATCGCTTTACTAATTTTTTTATTTTTATTTATTTTTTTTTGGGGGGGGGGGGAATACAGTATTTTTAATTTAAGTTTTTAATTTACATTATTCCAGTTGTGTTTTAATAGATTCCTTAATTCCCTAAATGAATTTTTTTTGTTTTAAGCATTACGCCCCGAGCAAGGCAAGTCACTAGGATGCAGGGGGTTGCAGAAGATTTGGAGCGAGAGAAGATAGTAATGATAGAAGAAAGGATGAGGAGAGGGATAGTGGATAGATCAAGGTAACTGGAGATGTCGATTGACATTACATTTGAATAGTTGGAGATTATAGCTCTCAGGGAAACAGTAATTGGGAAGGGTGTTCCACAGGCAAGAGGTGCGAGGTATGAAGCTATTGGAGTAGAAGAGACGGCTACATTTAAAAGTGGGAACGAGATGCCAGCCTCGTAGGGCGCTTGAATTCATGGAGTCTGGGAACCAGTGAAAGCAGCTCATCGGAGCAATTACCATGAAAGTATTTGTAAAAAAGACAGAGAGAGGCGACGGCGGGTCTGTGAGAGAGTGACTGTAGACGAGATGCCAGATCAGGGCCAATTATATTACATATCCATCTCTGGATCTTGTCAAGAACTCCGAGGTAAACAGAAGGTGCCCCAGACCATATATGGCAGCAATACTCCATACAAGGGCGAATGGTTGATTTGTATATTTGAAGTATCGATTCCGGGGAGAAAACCTGGCGCCGCACAGAGAGCCAACTTTCCTTGCGGTGGACGAAGCAATTGACTCAATGTATTTGTTCCATCTCAGGTCAGAAAGTCATATTGAAAGTTAGATGTTTTCAATGCTTTTATCCTTTTTTTGCGTTGCCTCTTGTCAAAGACAGTGACGTCGAAACAGTCTAACGCCTAAACGGCTGTGCCAAATTGAATAATTATTTTTTTCTGACGCCGAATCAACCACAGCGAATCAGCCACGCCAAATGGATATAGCCGAAACCTAGCAAACCGTTTTGCAGACGCCCTTGAAGCGAAAATGCGACCGCTGTCATGACCTCCAGCAATCGCTCCGGTCACTCGTCAGGAGATATGAAACTAATAGAAAATATTCGTCATTTAGCCTGACGTGCTCTTAACCGATCGAGCTATAGAGGATCGTTCGATTAGCAAGGTCGAATTTACTGCCTTTAGACGTCAATCTTCCATGACGAATATTTTCTATGCAAATTTCTCGGGCATTCAGGCCGGTAAATGTTATTAATACTGTTTATTATAAACAGAGCATTTACTTAAATATTTGTATCTATAAAAAAAATGCATAAACATAAAATATCTTAAAAATAATTGTCGGGCTTTGTCCATTTCATAATGTGTGACGTCATTTGTTTATATTTGGATACGCCATAAGCAGATATGAATGTACGTGAGAGATATCATGGAAGATTGTAGTTTAAAGACAGTAAAATCGACCTTGCTAACCGAACGCTCTTCTGTAGGCAAATCGGTTAAAGGCACGTCAGGCTATATGACGGTTCTGTATAGGATACAGGTTCGATTCCTGTCGGAGGACGAATATTTTCTATGACAATTTCTTGGATATTCAGACCGGTAAATCTATTTTAGTCTGTTCAAATCTTAGTCTGTACTTATCTAGCGATCTATATATATATATATATATATATATATATATATTTCCATTTATTTATTTCAGTCTTCATATCTGTCTAAGACTGTATCTATTTATCTATCTATCCATCCTCATCATCCCCTTGACGTTTTTAATCGTAGGGCGGATCCGAATGCAGAAGCCACATTAACTCTTTTCCACAACAGTCTATCAACGGCAGCCATTAGAAATTGTGGTATAGTCATACCTGCCGTATGTTTGACATTGTCCAACTAGTTTTTGCGTTGGCATCCTCTCCTACGTCCACCTTCAACGGTGCCCTGCAGGATGGTCCTGCACAGGCTGTCGTGCCTTGTAATGTGTCCAAACCACGCCATTTTTCTCCGGTTGACAGTGCCGAGGAGAGATTCCTGGTGGCCCACAAAACATTCAGTCCTTTTCCGCACAAAATCAACAAGGTGTTTTCTCATACATTTGTTCCCAAACGCTTGGATCCTTCCCTCTTTTTCTGGCAACACTATCTACGTTTCACATCCATATTGGAGAATGGAGACTAGCAGCGATTTATAGTCTGTATTTTGTTTGAAAGCTGATTTTGCTCATCCACATTCTTGTCAATTTAGCCTTCTAAAAATATATGTATGTATGTGTGTATGTATCTATACATCTATTTATCTATTTCAGTCAGTTCATATCTATCTAATCTGTGGATATCTATCTAAATATCTATCTATCTCAGTGTGTTCATATCTATCGATATATCTTTCTCGTTCCGTACATATCTATTTCAATCTGTTCATATCTATCTTTCTATCTATCAATCTCAGTCCTTTTCACATCTATCTATCTCAGTCCTCTATCTATCTATCTATCTCTCTATCTACTTCAGTCCTCTATCTATCTATCTATCTCAGTCCTTTTCATATCTATCTATCTATTCTATCTCAGTCTGTTCCTATCTATCAAATATATTTGTCATTCTGTTCATAACTATTATCTATCTATCAATCTTATATATATATATATATATATATATATATATATATATATATATATATAGATAGATAGATAGATAGATAATATTAGTGGTAAATATACATATATATGCAAAATCCACAGGTGCATATATACACATGTATATTTTAGAATAAAAAATTCCGAGAGGATAAAATCCAGGTAGAACTCAATGTCCAGGACAGAGTAAGGATATAATAAAAAGGCATATGCACCTGTGGATTTTGCATATATATTTACCACTAATATTATAAAAATCATCCGACAACAATCATTTTTCCCCTTTCCACTCACACCTAGTTTTTAAATAAAACTCTCTCTGTTAAACCCCTCTCTTATGAACTAACATTCGTCCCACACTCTCATAATTGCACTCTCTCTAAATTCTATTTTTATTTCCGGAGTAGTTTTTTTTCTGTTTTCTCTTTGAATTTGTAGGTCTGATGAATTGGATCGTATTTACGATTCCAATGGAATAAATTATGACCATGGAATATTAGTGTTTAAGCCTTTTTATTATTATATATATATATATATATATATATATATATATATATATATATATATATATATATATATATATATATATTTGGTGGACTCTCCAGTCGTATACGACGTATGAGGGTCAAGCAGCTCAGTTCCTAGGATCCGAGAGCCCAGACACCAGTACATATGATTTGATTATAGTGGTGAAGGTTTCGTGCAGGACCATCCACACTTTTTCAAGGGCCGAATACAGAGACCTGGTGCACCGTGTGGCACAAGGTCCCCAAACGACCCTCCGCAGGTTTTGAATTCAGAGTTGTCCTTCTCCTAGACCAGTTGTCATAGAACCCAGTCTTCTCCCACTTACTATGGGTAAATAGTAAGAGGGAGAAAACTAGTTGCCATCCAAGGCTGCTATTTTACCCATAGCTGGGAGA